>OU611860.1:17459430-18059430 GCA_914767755.1 Agrochola circellaris | reverse complement strand
AATACTGTGAGTCGGTGGGTGAAAAGACATGAGGAAGAGGGTAGCCTTGCCAGTCGAAAGCAAAGCGGAAGACCCCAGCTCATAAAAGAGGCGCAGCGACAGCACATGGTCAGCGAATATGAAACAAGTGGTTTCATACCGACAAGACGTTTTGCCGAATTATTCGACACGTCTTTACGAACCGTTCGCCGTTTACTCCACGCAGAAGGTTTACATCATCGAAAACCAGCTCAAAAACCATATTTGACGGAAAAACATAAACAAGAACGTTTACGTTTTGCCCGCGAATACTTAGACTTCAACTGGGACACGACTATATTTTCAGACGAAAAGACATTTAAATCCAGCCAAAAAGGGAGACTTCATTTATGGCGTAAGAATAATACACGATGGTGTGAAGAAAACATAGTCCCCAATACAGAATCAGGTCGAATCACAGTTAACATGTGGGGTTGGATGAGTGCAGCAGGGCCAGGGGAACTTGAATATATTCCTCCTCGCGCCAACAGCTCGACTTACGTTGACGTATTAAGTGATGTCATGTTACCCACTGTGCGCAACGTTTACCCTGCTGATGAGTTTAAGGAGATAACTTTTGTCCAGGACAATTGCCCAATTCATCGGGCGAGCACTGTGCGTGAGTGGTTTAATAAACACCCGGACATAAAAGTTATTCCTTGGCCAGCACGATCTCCTGACCTCAACCCCATAGAAAACCTATGGGGTTTGATGATACAGCGATGGGAAGCACGGAATGAGCGATCTGATGAGCAGTTGAAGTTGCATTGCATGGAAATATGGGAAAATCTAAGGGGAACAGATATATGCTTCAATATTGTGGGATCCATGCGTCAACGATTACTTAATTGCATTGATAATAATGGGGGTTATACCAAGTATTAAGTTATAAAATACAAATATTGGTTTTAGTAATATTTAAGTTATATTGTGTCTTAACCGTAATAAGAATTATTTTGAGGTTTAGTTTCAATCTTCTTTTCGTAATGAAAATGAATACTTAAGCTATAACCTCAATAAGTCCTTTGTTAACTTGCAAGTTTGAAATAGAACGAACTCACTCGCAGTAGAATAAAAGTAGTATTACTGAGTAATTTAATTGTATTGTGACAACGAGTCCGCACTTGTTATATTTACGTGGGTAGATTTGCTAAATTTGTGGTATGTTACCCACACACAGAGTAATTAAAGCACAATATTATTATATTACTAAGATACAATACCTATTTTAAGCCTATTGTCATATTTCATTGATTAGCTACTTTACTTAAATGAACTGTTTTAACTAGCAGTTTAATTATTTATACTTCTTATAATTACATCGAATAAACATTTTGTAATCACTCATTGAACATTTTTATTCTTAACCCCATAATTCAATAACAATATAGTAATTATTACATTATTATTTTCGTTTTAATAAACGAGAATAATAATATAATATTAATTATATTTATCTAATAATAAAAGAACAGATGAAGATTATTGTTGAAAAGAAAAATAAAAACCTCATCTCGAGATTGGAACCCCGACCTATGTGTCTCACAATCCGATACGGTACACTATCAGCTATTGGACCTTAATAATTGGTCGTGAATATTAGCAATCATATTATGAACCTACCAAGGTCACACGTAATTACGAACTCTTGGGTGTGAAAGCGACGGTATGTTTTTTGTTTCGGTCGACGCCAGTTTGTGAACATCACTTAAGCACACAGCTGTAGGTACCGCACACAGACGTAGGTTCGGCCTACGCGTGTTCTAAGCAATGTAATCCTTAGCGTGCTACTGCAATTATGACCGCTTACTGTACCTACTTTAACCATTTTTGCAAAGAAATAAATGATTTGATTTGATTTGATTTTTATGCGGAGCGGGCAGTGTGCCTGACAAGACCGACACACGGGCGGGACAGGCCTGCGCTTCTGCAATACTGGCATAGTGCATCTATGATACTGGCACTGCTGTCATCATAAGTCATGGCAGAACATGTATTACACCTCTTATGATTTGACTGATAAATGACAGCGGTACAAACTTAGAATAGTAACGGTTGCGCAATTTCAGATTAGCTATTCCTCACTAGGTATCTGTATGATTAAACACATCGAAGACGTTTATTTATAATTTTGTACTCATACACATTAAAGAACTTGGTCAAAGTAGCAGGCAAGAGTTGGATGCAGGAGACCCAAGACCGGGTTAAGTGGCGCGCACTGCAGGAGCACCATTCACTCAGCATTGGGTCGACACGGGTTGAAGAAGAGACAGAGACACATTATTTTTCCAATTTGTTTTCCCCCGTTGACTATGTTTTTTTCCACCCTGTATGACTAATACAGTAACACCTCCTCGTGTCAAACTGTGGCTATTACAAAAACGATCGGTGCGTCACACGATGCACAGTAATAGCACTTCCAGTCTTTTTACTCGTGTGCGGAGGCGCGCGGTGCTCGCCGACTTCAAACGACGCGCCGTGTCTGAACGTCGCATCTCCGGCTTCGGCATCAGTGACACTTCTGACGCCCCCGAGCGCCGTGTGGCGTGTCACTACGACGGGACGGATTCCTTCCTTCACGTTCCGTTCGCAGAATTCGGCGTCTAATTCCACGAGAGATAGCTCCCACATAATGTATCGTTGTATGTACTTATTCGAGGCACTTGAACAAATAGCGTCTGTACTAAGAGCTGCGAGGTGCGCGAGTGCGCTCACACTGGCGTCTATTAATACCCGTGTTGACGAACATCCATCGATGCGCCAGCAGCCTCCGCCGGCAAAGCGGAGGCTCCCACATGCCAGTGGCACGGCACGGTTTTTTTGTATCTGAATCTGAAATAATGCTCTTGAGCTTTGTTCGTGCTGGTGCCACGGCCCATGGTTACGGTCGCCGGCATCACACTCCGCAGTCGTTTTGCTTATGCTGGTGACGCGGCCCATGGGCACGGTCACCGGCATCACACTCCGCAGTCGTTTTGCTTATGCTGGTGACGCGGCCCATGGGCACGGTCACCGGCATCACACTCCGCAGTCGTTTTGCTTATGCTGGTGACGCGGCCCATGGGCACGGTCACCGGCATCACTCTCCGCAGTCGTTTTGCTTATGCTGGTGACGCGGCCCATGGGCACGGTCACCGGCATCACACTCCGCTGTCGTTTTGCTTATGCTGGTGACGCGGCCCATGGGCACGGTCACCGGCATCACACTCCGCAGTCGTTTTGCTTATGCTGGTGACGCGGCCCATGGGCACGGTCACCGGCATCACACTCCGCAGTCGTTTTGCTTATGCTGGTGACGCGGCCCATGGGCACGGTCACCGGCATCACACTCCGCAGTCGTTTTGCGAGTAAAACGAGTAATGCATCAACTCGGCCTACATGCCCATGTATTGCTTGCATTGCAGCATTTTCATAGTCTAATATAAATGTCTTTGGAGTCCAATCAGGTATTTGACTCTTACTTATTTAATACTAGCTGCGGCCCGCGGTTTCACCCGCATAAGTCTCGATCCCGTGAGAATATCGGAATAAAACGTATCCTATGTCCTCCTCATGGTCTACCCATGTGCCAAATTTCATCTAAATCCGTTCATCCGTTTTAGCGTGAAAGCGTAACAAACTAACAAATGAACTCACTTTCGCATTTATAATATTAATAGCTTTTGCCCGCGGCTTCGCCCGCGTGGATGTCGGAAAATATCCCGCAGGAACATGCTACCGGGATGCAAAGTATCCTATGTCGTAACCCAGGTCTGCCTTTCATCTAAATCCGTTCAGCCGTTACGGCATGAACAGGTAACAGGCAGATAATAAATCTCTTTTAGGGTTCCGTATTGCAAAACGAAAAATTTAAACCCTTAAAGGATGGCTTCGTTGTCTGTCGAGACCCTCTTTCTCAGGAAACCGAGGCATCAAGTTGAAATAGATATCAAAAACTTAGGTCTACGGTCTCTTGGAGCTGTAGCGAAAATCAAAGTTCCAGTCAACGCAATAAATAAATACGGTTATTTATGCCGCATAATTTGACACTCGCAATTTAATAAACCAGTCTATTTGGTACTTCCCGTTGGCCCAGCAGCATGCTGGTGCCACGGCCCATGGTTACGGTCGCCGGCATCACACTCCGCAGTCGTTTTGCTTATGCTGGTGACGCGGCCCATGGGCACGGTCACCGGCATCACACTCCGCAGTCGTTTTGCTTATGCTGGTGACGCGGCCCATGGGCACGGTCACCGGCATCACACTCCGCAGTCGTTTTGCTTATGCTGGTGACGCGGCCCATGGGCACGGTCACCGGCATCACTCTCCGCAGTCGTTTTGCTTATGCTGGTGACGCGGCCCATGGGCACGGTCTCCGGCATCACACTCCGCAGTCGTTTTGCTTATGCTGGTGACGCGGCCCATGGGCACGGTCACCGGCATCACACTCCGCAGTCGTTTTGCTTATGCTGGTGCCGCGGCCCATGGGCACGGTCACCGGCATCACACTCCGCAGTCGTTTTGCTTATGCTGGTGACGCGGCCCATGGGCACGGTCACCGGCATCACACTCCGCAGTCGTTTTGCGAGTAAAACGAGTAATGCATCAACTCGGCCTACATGCCCATGTATTGCTTGCATTGCAGCATTTTCATAGTCTAATATAAATGTCTTTGGAGTCCAATCAGGTATTTGACTCTTACTTATTTAATACTAGCTGCGGCCCGCGGTTTCACCCGCATAAGTCTCGATCCCGTGAGAATATCGGAATAAAACGTATCCTATGTCCTCCTCATGGTCTACCCATGTGCCAAATTTCATCTAAATCCGTTCATCCGTTTTAGCGTGAAAGCGTAACAAACTAACAAATGAACTCACTTTCGCATTTATAATATTAATAGCTTTTGCCCGCGGCTTCGCCCGCGTGGATGTCGGAAAATATCCCGCAGGAACATGCTACCGGGATGCAAAGTATCCTATGTCGTAACCCAGGTCTGCCTTTCATCTAAATCCGTTCAGCCGTTACGGCATGAACAGGTAACAGGCAGATAATAAATCTCTTTTAGGGTTCCGTATTGCAAAACGAAAAATTTAAACCCTTAAAGGATGGCTTCGTTGTCTGTCGAGACCCTCTTTCTCAGGAAACCGAGGCATCAAGTTGAAATAGATATCAAAAACTTAGGTCTACGGTCTCTTGGAGCTGTAGCGAAAATCAAAGTTCCAGTCAACGCAATAAATAAATACGGTTATTTATGCCGCATAATTTGACACTCGCAATTTAATAAACCAGTCTATTTGGTACTTCCCGTTGGCCCAGCAGCATGAAGTTTAGCGGGAAGCAAGGTCAAGTAAAGAGGAAAAGCCGAAAATTGGTTATTTAATGAACTGCAAAGTTAAGTTTGTTCTTCACTCTGGGATCAAAAATTCATAGGCCGTGTCTTGAAGTAAATTACACTATAGAAAACTATAAGTAATAAGGTTTTTTTTAACTATTGGTAGTTGTCTAATATGGTCATTATTCGATATAATACCAAGCAATTGATGAATATTTTAAATCATAGAAGTGACAAGGTTCTCTAATATTATAAGAAATATTATTTTATAATATAAATAATATAATATAATTTTATTTTATTATTAATAATATTTTTTTTTTAGGGTATTTGTGAGAAAAAGCACGCCAATTTCATAGGTGGGGGGGACCCAATACTAGAAATAGGGACGAATTAGTTCAACCTGGTTTCAGACTGACTAAAGTAGACTCATCCTTCATGGGGTACTGTTTAAAATGTTACAATAAAATAACTCCCCACATACTCGAACTAAATGAAACTAATTTCAAATCTTGTATAAAACGCACACTATGCTGCCAAGCATATTATAAATTGGGGGATTACATCTCTGACAAAAATGCTTGACTCAACGCTGGTCCAGCTCCACAAGGGCGCATAAACTAGTTGATTAGCATTGAAAATATTGTTGGAGCTGCTGAAGATTGCAAAAACTATCTTTGCATTGTATAAATTCAATCTCTTAGTATTGTATAATTGCATAGCACATGTGTGAGCACCTTCTACAAAACTACCATTTACTGGGTACCTATGTCTTTCATTGACTTGAATGAGCCCTGGCGGCTGAGAGTATGTCATGCTCGCTCAAATGTCTCGCTGGTGGTGGCGTGTGTGTTGGATCATTAAGTTCCCTTCAAAATGGTGGAGCTGAATGGTGCTAATCAATGCGTCATGTTCGTGAACGGGCGCCGTCAATAGGGCCTGGTCATCTCTTAGCTGCCATGGCTTATTTTAATTTATTTTAATTTTTGAATTGTTTTTATCTTTTCATTACGGAAGCCTTTAACGTGCACGTCTTTCTACATTGTTCTCACATGTATAATTTCAACATGAATGATGTAACCAATATTTTGTAAGAATATTTTGTTTTAATAGAGTGTCCGTGGAGTTTCTTGCCCGTTCTTCTCCATAGGATCTTACTACGCTTTGGAATGGGCAACTAGTTTCATCTTTCTAACTGACCGACCCCTTGACAATTCAAAAGTGCCTGTAATTGTATAGTATGGATTATATATGATAAAGTTTAAAGTTTCACACAAAGAGAAACGTGGGACGAGTTGCAGAATGAAAATATTATTTATTTTGATTTTCTGCAAGTCGTGCTAAATGGGCCGTAGGCATGTAGGACGAGTTGATGAATTACTCAGTAAAACTGCATGCTTGTCCAGAAGTGAGCGCGCGACTGCCGCAGGTGACACACACAGATATCGCGAGGGGACAGTGACAAACTCGTCTCCAAGCCTCATGCTGCAGTCATGCTGCACGGTACCCTCCAGGATCACATGGCGCTTTTATAAATTTCGCGGGTTTTGTTCGCTTTGTTCGCAGATCTGAATTTCTTTATGTTGATCGCACGCGAGCATTAAACACTTCCATTCGTGAAATAACAGTGAAAGTATGAGTTTGAGAACGTATCAGTCCCACACATTCGTTGAAGAGTCAACTCCGACTCCTCGTTGTCTCGACCAGACTGCTCCTTCAGCAGCTACATGTACCATAACCGCAGCATTACTCCGCAGCCAGCCTTACGATGTATACACATCAGCTAGACAAGCATTTGGTATGAATGTCCAGTTCCAGATGCACACACTGTTGCACGCGCGTACAAATATCGTAGCGGCGTCGTCGCTTACCTCACGGCGCCAAACATCGGATAACTATAGCACTGCCGCTGGTGCCAATGCTGTCACTCGTGTCTGTCGTGCTACGAGTGTCACAGATGCCACTCGTGTCGCTTGTGTCGCTGGTGTCAGGTCGTCAGGTACGCGAGGGCGACGCGCGCGCACTGCTGAGCAGACACCGCTCTGCGATATCTACCGCGCCTTATCTCCACCATCGCTTATCAAGTGCAATCGTTTGCTATCAGCAAGGGTCAACATTCAACATGTTGTTATCAGCTAGGGTCAACACACAACATCTTGGTAGGGATTTATCAAAACTGGGTCTAAGGTTTATCTGTATAATAAGAGAAGAACATAGGTACACCAGCGCAGCAGTGCTAGGAGTGCACTAGTTGAGGAATTATAAAGCTTTAGACAAGCTAGCGCGACGCGACACCGGTTATTGTTATAGGTACCGTGAAGTTTTGTTAGAAATTGTATTGTTCGAGTCGCGTCGTGCTAGTCTGCACGAGGCTTAACACAGAGTACAAGTAAGTCAGTTCATCAGTTGTGTGACCCGCGGGCCGGCTGCGGCAGGGCGCACCGAGCTTCTGGTGCTAATGAAAGGGATAGACGGAATAAAGAATGGGCGGTTCGCGCGCTAATTTAGGTATTTCCTTCGTATTATTAAAAACAAATAAACATCTGGAGACTTAAAAATGTATACGTTATAGAAAACATATAGTTTCGTTAAAAGTTTATGATAACAAACCGAATACCTACACTAATATTATAAATGCGAAAGTGAGTTTGTTTGTTTGTTTTTTACGCTTTCACGCTAAAACGTCTCAACAGATTTTGGCACGTGGGCAGACCATGACCTGGGTTTGGAAATAGGATACTTTTTATCTTGATATTCCTTGATATTCCCGTGGGATAATATTGTTCATAAAACCGTTACAATATCGTTCATCAATTAACCGGTTAATTACAAAACCGGTTTTGACTAAACTTAAATATTTTTGGTTACCGGTTATTACAGAGAATATAATTTTTAAACTCGCTCTAGCCTGAATAAACCGGTTTGCTGAGAATTGAGCTATTTGTGAGTGCATAATTGCGTATTCGTTGACGTAGAGCGAGAGCTTTATTATTGTAGGTGTAAGAGAGATGGCGTAGTAGGTAGAACTCGTTTATACCGTTTATACCGTCGAAACAAAAATTAACCGGTTACTTTCGCTCACCCGAACCGGAATTTGTAAAGAAACGATTTCTCCATTATCCGGTTAACATTTTAGTAACCGAAAGAAAAAAAGAAAGAAATAAAATATATTTATTTAGCACAGAACAGACTAAAGACTAAAAGCACACAACACAACATAATTGTACTACAAGTAATACAGAAATAAAATTTCACATAAATCCGAGCAGCCGTTTTAGCGTGAAAGCGTAACAAACAACCGAACAAACAAACTCAATTCGCATTTATTAGATAGGATAGTACTCGTAGGATTCACTGTGTGTTGTGGTTCCTTAAACTGTACGTTGAGCGATATGTCGAAGATATTAAATATTTTATAGTAACTTCAAAGTTCGATTTAAGACCGCCGTCGTGACGTCACATGATAATGTCAAAGGGAACGTCGTGACTTGAGAGGACGGGGCGGCTGCGGTGGGCGCTACACGTGGCGAGAAAGCGCGCAGATGCGCCTCCCGGCCGCCCGGCCGCGCCGCCGCGCCGCCGGACCAACTGATGAATATTCTAATGCGCGGTATTTAGCGCGATCATCTCGCACGCGGTTTCTAAACTATCTGGATTTTATTGATTTATTTGCCTAATAAGTAGGAACGACTCGAATGGTACGCCACAGGCAGCAGTTGACTTATAATAATAGTGTAGGATAGTAGCCAGCGAGTGGCGTGCTAGTAGCTCGCTTGAGCCTGCGCCACCGACCGGGAAAGCGTGAGCGTCGAATACCTACTATCTGAGTGGCCAGTCCACCTGGAGTCCCAGCGAACTATCTGGATTTTGCGAAATGCTCAAGCTCAGTGACAAGTCGGACAAGCACACTTGAGTCACCGCGTCATGCGTCGGAGGCAGACAGACGGCCAAAGATTGGTTATACAGTGGTGACTGGAGTGCCTTCTTCGGATAAGTCTGTCGTCCTCTTGCTATGGTGCTAGTCTCCGCGGGTGCTGTGGCCGCTTGCGGTGACGCAACAGACCGCACGGCCGCGCTCAGTACACGTACAATTCGCACACCGAGCTCCTAACACCATTCCATAAGTTTTATGAACTCTTACATAAGACATTCGTTATGCATAATTACGTTGCAACGTCTCACATACGCTGTCTGTATTTCAGTGAGTGGGCTGTAGTGCCGTAGAGCGGGCACGGAATAGATGCGCGTTAGAAAGTGTGTCATGAGCCGCGCGGAGGAGATGACCGCGGAGGTATCGCTCGCACAGCAGCTCAGATGTCGCTCACTATGCTGTAACGTAGATCAGATGATGTACAAGTAAATCAATCCGGATCCGATCTCCAATCACAAATGAATTTAGTTGTGGTTGGAAATCGGATCCAGATTGATTCTCGATCTCTAATCACAACTAAATTCATTTGTGATCCAGGGACCATGAGAGCTGCTGTATCATGTCATGACACTCACTAGAACCAACGCTACTGAACTCGCATACTAGTTATAAGTATACCATTTACGTTACAAGTTGATGCACAAACACTCACATTCTAGTGAATGTTACAACTTGATGCACTACTGCACACAATGTGCATCGCAGGAACAAATAACATTGTAACATCACAGTAAACGATTCTCTGTTCTTAATAATAAATTGGATAACTGCAACATTATTAAGTAGTTGAGGACAAACTAGGAAGCATGCCACATAAGGGTGGAGGCGTGGAGGCCTATACTCAGCAATGAACCGAGGCAGCTGATGGTGATGAACCTCATCGATTAATATTAAACCTGGTTCATTGTAGTTTCTCCAAAATACATACAAAATAGAAGTGATGACACGTAACACCAATGGTATGATAATGTTTGGCGGCAGACTCTCGTAAAGGTGAGCAGTAGGTTATGTACACATCTCTTCAGGCGACAGTATACGGCGCGGCTTAGACGTCACTGGCAGATAACCAAACTTCATTAATACTTATCAACGAACATAACGAACTAACTGAGAGCCGTAATAGCTGTAAATTACTGTAATTTTTACTTTCTAACAGCACGGACTTTCTGACATTAATTCAGTCAAATGGCAGTTTCGACACGAGTATTGGTTCGATCCAGCTATCTATCTGTGTGTCCCAGGCTGATGTCTCGTCCGCGTGACTATAGACGACGTGCATTGTGTCTAACCGTGATCACTAATCGATCACAGCGCTCAGCTGTGCCTGAGTGGGCGTCTAGCGCTATATTCCTTACCGAGGCCTGTCCATAGATCATATCGCAGTTAATCTCACGCAGCTTTCGTTCAGATACAGATAGACCTCGTACTAGTGATTGTTGGGTCATGAATTAGTGCACGTGTTGCGCAATCTGCTTTAGTATTAAACACAGCGACGGCGGCGGCGGCCGGCGTGGGGCAACTCGCCGGGGGAACCGTCACTCTGTGTTAATTAAACTTAACTCCCGAGGCTATCTCGCGCCCTATCTGGACTGAGACACCGCGCGATCATGACTACGTTTGACTGGTGTCGAACTAGTCTCGTGCTTGCGTTGTTTCAAGAGTGTGGAGCCCAGAGAGTGTCCGCCTGCGCCCCGCCGTGGCGCTCAGCTGATGGAAGATAACGCAGACAATGGTGTCAGACCCCCCCCCCCCGTGTACCAGCCCCCCCCCCCCCATGTGTTTATTTGCAGTGTCAAACAGCAGCACATAACAGCTGTATCGTGGTGTTGATTATTTAATCGTCATGTTATGATCTGCGTGCGAACGCTCCCAGCGCGGTTATTGTGGCGGCGCGGCGGTGGCGGCGGCGTGCGGGCGATAGTTTCACCGTGTGGAGAAACTGGCGCGTTTCACTGTGATACTGCCTGTTCCTGACGTCGCACTCGCCGCACGATACCATGACACGCAGGGTCAGTGGGACCGAGCCGACCATTCTGGACACCCCAGGACACGTGTCCGTTTACATAAATAAATATGTGTCATGTGCGTGGATGCTCGTGAGTGTGTCAAATGAACCACACTAACACAGACACAACGCAGGTAGGTAGATGAGAAGCTCGGGAGTGGGAAGTATTCCTAAATTATTTGTAGTATTGCCGCGTGTTGTCAGGACGCTTATAAGATGAGTCTAGTTACCGAGTTCAGTTAGAGAGCAACCGGCTACATGTTACGGTTAGAAAGGACAGGGACAGGGTTCGTTAGCAGTCTTTGGAAAACATAATAACACAAAACACGGAAATCATTGCGTTGTTGTTTGCTAGTGTAGTTTGTAGTATACATCTATAAAAATCTAGCGTTCTATCCAAAGCGTTAAGATATAGCGTTACTCATTATCTACCTGTACATGAACTCGTACACACGAGGCTTCAAGTGCGCACTCGAACAAAATACCTATATAGTATCGCTTCCACTCAACACTGCCGAGTGCCAAGTGCTTCCCGACCAATCACCACAAAGCCACAGAGCACATAGCTAGTACATCGATTCGTTGAGGTCATCAGTGTGACAACGATAGCTCGCATTTCCTCTCCTCTATAATCTAATGAAGCTCATCTTAAAATGATAATGCTATGAGAACGATGATACAGTAATTAAGTAAGAAGTACTTAGTTGAACGAATCTACTCACTGTGCCAATACTAAAGATGATTGATACGCCATCTTTACATTACTTTACCATAAAGATAGCAAGATAGAAGCAACATACCACGTAGTGAAATGCTAAAGATTATCTTGATATTAAACAATTAAATCCTAATGTTTATTGACAAAGCTTGTATAATATTAAAGAGCAATAAGATGCGATGCCGCAGGCGTACAAAACGAGGTCGACGAAAATACAAAATGCAAACATATTCATTATAAATGTCTGCCTCAACGGAGGAAGATTTACGGAATATGTGACAAACGCTCGCGACACTGTTGCATCACTGCGCAGTGCACAGTGCAGCTGCAACACGGCGACAGGCGCAGAAGGCCTGCTCCAAATAACCTCTTACCACGGCAGAATCTACTGCAAGCAATAGGACAGGTTGGTTTGGCGAAGTGCCTAAGATTGTTAATCTGAGAATGAGTGGCTCTGCGATTGTTTGGAGAGTATATTTTCTACAAGTATCTATATAACCATGCAAATTGAGCAGGTGACACACGATGCTGCACACTCCACACTCCGATACAACGTATCGCCGCATCCCGGATGTGCGCTATTTTGATATTATTTGCCACACAACAATTTCATCACATACATTTTGACGTGAAAACGTCTTTTCGCTAGTGGAGTACTGGTAGTAATTTCAATATTCAATAGTTGTCAAAAACATGTAAGATTTCAATCTCTAATATCAACAAGACTTTTAATGCTAGAGGAGTAATGAGTGATCATGCAAAAGATAATTCATATTAAAACAAAAATTGAGGCAAGTTATAGTTTGTCTATGACGTCACATCGCGAAGACAGGCGCTTGCGCGTGACCCTTTATTTTTCACAATTTGTCGAAATTCCAATTAGTATAGTGCAAAAATAAATCAGCCAGAACGGTGATTCTGGTATTGTTCCTAAGAGTTGACAAAGAACTACCAGAACCTAAAGAGATATAACAAAAATATTTTTAAATAGGGGTAAAAATGCATATAAAGTTGACTGTAGCAAAATAATTTCATCTATAGCTCAATATCAGCCTTTAATCTCCTCAGAAATTAAAGAAATCCCAATCGAAGAAAGCTTGCATCGTAGGGAATATAATGAGCCTTAACAATGTAGTGTCGAGCAAATAAAATAGCAACGGTAATATCAGAAACCATAAGAAAATCAGTTGCTTTAAGATTTCTTCTCATATCGGCTGTAAATCTACTCAGAACTGAAAAATTTCACAATCGATGAAAACTTGCACCATTAGGAATGCAATGCACATACGTTTTTGTAATTCATTGTAAATTTTTAATAACATCGTTTAAGTTTGTTATTATTTCACCTCACGTTTTCACGAAACTCTGCGGCGCGGGCTCGGCTCGTACGGCACCAAATTTTTTTTTTTTTTTACATCTTTTTTTTTTTTGGTACCTATATTAATTGTTGCAAAAAAGTTTGTGCTCGCGAGGTCTTATTTTCGCAGGACTGCTAGTAGGTAAATAGATGGTAATTACCAAGAACAAGAGGTCGAGTATCAACGGGAAGTGTTGATTTTATGTAGTTCTCTGGAACACATAACAACGCGAGCAATAACTTCTGCAGAAGTGACAAGGAGCGTTCCTAGAAATACGTCAGGCAGCAGTAAAGGGTAAATAAAAATACTTGGTAACGTTTCAGCTTCATGGATTACTAGTATCGGAATGACGCGTACGCGTCTCAAAATTTCGCCGGTGTGGTGTGGTTTTCTTCAAAATGGTTGAGTTGAATCATGCTGATCCATGCGTCAAATTTTGAACGGGTCAGTTGAGACTGGTCATCTCTTAGCTGCCACGGTTTATTTTTATTAATTGTTTATGGGGTTCCGTACTTCAAACGGTAAAAACGGAACCCTTTTAGGATCACTCATGTGTCTGTCTGCCTGACTGGCTGGCAGTCCGTCTGTCTCAACAAATTTGCTCCGAATCTACTGACCAATTTAGTTGACATTTGATACACATATTATGTATTACAGTGACCCAAACACGGACGTGTAGGTAACGTTAATAAATGAATTTTGAATATGGGGGTCACTTTACGGGAGCAAATAAGAAATGATAAAGCAAAAAATACGTGTCAAATATTTTATTACAATATTATCTGACTGACGGACTACATACATTTCCGCAGTCAACATCCCTATTATAGGGGACCATACAGGAAACGTGTTTTTTTTACTAAAATATTTAATATAATGACGTCAGATAGTTGATGTTGTTGTTGTGGTCTCTTCTGACATCAACAACGGGTGTGATTGTTTGCCGGGACGTGGATGATAGATGTGTGTCGTGCGTGAATGTTTAACTCTGTGAGATGGTGAGTGCTTTTCTATTGATTGGTTTGTTATCTTTACATTGTTTCTTATTTTGTCAATTTCTCGTGTTCTATTTTTTTATATGTTTTGTTAAAATTATACTGTACAAAACTGTTATATTGAAAACGTATATGTTAAATGAATAAATTGTGAAGTCATTAAAAAAATTATAAGTTTGAGCTTATATTTTTAATCAATGTGGATAATCTGGCCGTACTTATGGCCTGCTTTCCCAAGACAGCCCCGCTGCACAATTCTATAACTAGTATCGTTGTGATAATGCACTCTTGTCTCAGCACGCTTAGCATGACCACAATAGAACCGGGTTTTGTCGACGGAAGAATAAACAAAATGACAGATTGTGATTGTTTATCTGTCATTTTGTCTATTCTTCCGTCGACAAAACCGTTTCTATGGTTTTCATGCTACGCGTGCAGGTAGTCGCCCCTCCTGTGTTAACTTGATAATAATTATAGAAGGACTCAGGACGTTGCACCCATTGTGTGCACAATTAACAGGCTCATTCCTGATCTTTCGGGAAAACCTAATGCAGTAGGTAGGTAATGTAAAATGTAACAGCGTTTGTTATACAATTATAATGTTAATACGTGTGAAAAATATATCAGTCGTGTTTGAAAGACCGTACCTTGACACAATTACCAGAACTGGTTTTGAACCAGGCGCACAGTTTCTATGCGTCTTGCGGATACAAAGGAGCACCATTAACAAGTAAGTACTCTAATGATCCCGCTGTTGAGCAAAACTTCAAGCTTTAAGACTGATACTGTGAGGTTTACTTTGTTACCCAAATGAGCATATCATAATAAGCTGAATTGACACTGACAGCGTGGCGCCTCGTCTAAACTTGCAACTCCGAGCGAGGGTAATTACAATGTTTTATCAGTACCATCAGAGCTTGTTCGATTCAATCACCTTCACAGTCAATCGAGTCGGAGCCTTCAGTGGCGTGCCCAGACGCAAATTAGGACAGTTTGTTATAATAACGATATAGCGGAGTGTTGTGTTCACGTTCGCTCTGAGAGTTCTGTCGGGTGCGGAGAGCGACAACCGGTTAGCATCGCTCGGCTCGGCCGTCGTTGTCGTCGGTCGAGGTAGGAAGCGCAGCAGAAGCTCACCTTGTGGTAGTGAGCTGTGCGGATCCCGATCACTGATCAGAGGAGAGGCGGAGCGGCGGCCAGAGCGGGCGCGAGCTCATACTCGCGCGGTCGACGACCTGCTGCTGCGCCACGGCACGTAACTGTACAACACACACACTTCACTCCGCGACTATTGACTGCGCACGAGTCGCGACTGTAAGCTGTGGGACCGCGGGGCAAACTGAACCGGCACTGAGGCCTGGGCGCCGCGTGCGCCGGCGGCCTTGACCGCCCCCTGCCGCACCGCGCACCCCGCGCGCCTCCTGCCTGCGCCGGCGCATCCGCACCATACCATTGCTCCTTGGCGGGTGATGGTGTCCGCAGGCTACCGACACTCAAGCGGGCGAGAGCCATTACCGTTAGATCATGACTGCAATTTGTTTTTGTTGCTAGCTGGTAGCGGTAATGTTGGCCTGAGCTTTCCAACTGACACGCGCTGAGAGCTTTTCAAAATGTTGATGTAGCTTCTCTCGGGATGACGGAGCTCTCTTCGGGTTTACTAATTACAACCAAAAATAATTGACCATCAGATTATATTGCTGAAGAATGCGAACATGAAGTAATTAGCGATACTAATGACGAAAACGTGACAAGCCCTCTTCACATTGCGGATAAAATAAGGGTGTCCAAGTACTTACCGACTAGGTAGGTGGCAGTAGGTGCGCGAGCATTATTGACTGTCCACGTCCAGGGTACTTCGAACACTAGATACATTACTAACAGTTTCCAGAAGGAAGCTCATAGATTAGTTGGTCCAAATATTAGTTTCAAAATAAGTACCTAACTGTAACTTATTAGCTTATTACCATCAAGATAAAAATAGATTTATCAAATTCCTCTTGACAACTCCAGAATGTATGAATTCCCTGAGTTTTAACTGTTTTATAATTATAAGGTATTCCACAGGTCGCCAAACCCGAGGCGGCGGCGATTGCAAGTTTGTAACTATTGCACCGACGTATGCATGTTGTTTAATACAAATTGGCAAGAGTTTGTGTGGAATTGGGTCCAAAACTCCAAAAGTGGGAGTTTTTAGTTCCTTCGCACGCTCTGCTCTCTTAGCGAATGAGAGCTACGCCGAAAAAAGTTTAACATTTTGTAGATAAATTTTACACTTTGCAAAACCGAAAGAAAACACCTCTCGACTTTTTATTTTTGTTTTCCGGCAGGCTGTGTGGATGTCTGTTAGTTCATAGCAGTTACGCATAACAGCAATACTTTATCGTTTAAATCGAAATTTTCAATGGAAGATTCTGTAGTCCGTCTGGGCGATTCGTGTTTGGTACCGAAAGTGCGACAAAAGTGACCGTCTAAAAGCAAATAAATGTCACGGTCAATGTGTTTGAAAGTATCTGATCTACCGCCTGAATATCCGATCTTATTTGGCTGTCTGGATTTAATTAGAGCAAACATTATTTATAATGTGTAGTAGGCAAGATTCAGCGGAGGTGCCACATGTAGATACTTTCGTAAAGTTATGATTGAGTAGTGTGCAGCCAAGATTTGAAACATTCAATATCAGTGATGGTGAACTAATGAACTATTATTTAGTGAAAGGATTATTATTTATTAATTTCCCAGACATGTCATCTGCCTAGTGTTTTCCCACCTATGTTGGGGGCGGACCGACCTTGGACAGCTTTACTTGACCTTGATCGTTCGATCGGTGTGGCTTTTACTTTAGCCACTATTTCCTAAACACGCTGTTTGAAACATAGATTGTTGGAGTATAGCAAAAACAAATCGATCCTACTTCAACACTATCGTCTTTCTCTTTCAAACTCATAAATATTATTTGTTTCTATCCAAGCCCGCCCTTAACCACTTGATGAAATCTTACTTTCTCATAGTGACTGTACTATACTTTTAGTCTTTGGGATCACACGTCTCACATAATACTAGTAAAACACACCTTCCAATATATAAAGAAAAGGATAATAAACGTATTATTGAAATCCTAAAACAGTCTTTCCTTTAGTGCCCAACCTTTAACCCTAACATACATTTCATATGTTTTTTTGCCCAAAAGCGACCATTCGTTTGAAAGAACGAAGTTTTAGTTTGTCCAAATTAGATGACGTCACGGCCTCTCGGAACTGTAGTTACTACAATCTAACAGTGTTTGCATCGTCGAGTGAAGGACACGCCGCGCGCGACGCTCAGTGAGTGCAGCGGAGGGCACCGCGCAGGCGCGAGGCGCCCGCGCCGCCGCGCCGCGCCGTTCCTCGCTCGCTCACATCTGGTTTTTGCAGATTTGACGTTAATCTGGTCCTGTCTTATCAACTCGAGTGGTAAGTATTCGTTAATTATATATTTCCGCAGGTAAATTATTTTAGATTGTACATTTACATTTACGTAATCGTACAAGAACCTGTTGACTAACTAATCTATTACTATAATCCTGGTGTGCGTCTTGTCCAAAGCTTATTGTTGTTTGTTAAGCTCATACTCAGCACCCATACACAACAGACCTCATGATCCAAGGCTCGATGTCCAGGTCGGGTGCTAGTACCACCACCCCGTAGTCTGTGCTCGGTTGATGGCAATGGCTATCCGGCGCTGTTTCCCTTACCTACTGAACATTGCACAACAACCCTGGAAAGACTGACATGTGCCACGCGAGCTGCGCGACAAGGCGAGCAGGAGGCTCTTCGAGAACGAGCACAACTACTTTGTGCTCAGTTGACATTGAATTTATCGCAAGAACAAACTTAACTTTGTAGTTGAAAAAAATGTTCTCCGATACGGAATGTATGGGAGAACATATTTTTGCAATCGCAATTGTAAGTTGGTCGGTTATTACTCATTAACTTGTAAAGCCTACTTCTGTGGCTTCTGTGGCTGTGATAGTTTTCCTTTTAATTTCGTTAAATATACCTACTACTGCCGTGAATTTTTTCACATATCCAAATCCAACCACTTGACTCCAACAAAAATTTGCGCTTTAATTAGCGCAGCTTAATATTTCGTAAACGGATCCCTGAATCCAAAAATGGTCTTAACAAACTCACAATATTTTTGAACGACCTTTCCGACGGCAACCCAGACCTCGGAATAGATGAGAAAAAAAAACCCCACTTTACGTGTAGGGAAAAATAATATTTTCATGTTTGTATTTTACCAGTTTGTCGGCTTGATTATCATGTATACCCATGTCAAATTACGGCTTTCTAGTACAAAGAGTCTCTGAGCTAAGCCGCGGACAGACAGACGGACATGGCGAAACTATAAGGGTTCCTTGTTTACTACGGAACCCTAAAAAATTGTTAATTCAATTCATAAATTTATTTCAATAATCGCAGTTTCTTAATACCCGATGAAAGGTCATTGACCTCTGTCAGTCATGGAGCCGCGCCGCGCGCTGTCAGCCATAATTATTTTTCTGCGCTTATTTGAAATCTGTGATATCTTTTATAGTATTCATTTAAATGATGTAATGTTCAGGCATATTGTACTCTTAATTAAATAAAATACTGGTCAAAATAGCTTCGGAAATAACTTTTTTTATTTTTATTCTGGATGATCAAAATGGTTACTGTGGGTCATCCTTAGAGGATAGACATATGCTATCGCGGACTATTGTTGATTTTGAAGCCAGTAGAACATAATATTTATCTATCTGTAACGATTTAGTCAGCGCACTGGCGTGCGTGCTAAATGTAAGTGAGTGTAAGTGCATGTATGTAAGTGCTAAAAAAGTGCATTTTTCACGATTTGACAAAACGTCAAGTTTCAGTACTACGTTCACGATTAATATAAAAGAATTTTATATTATAAACCTTCCGGAATACATTCTCTAAATGATATTAAACACCGCATCAAAATCCGTTGCGTATTTTAGAAGAACAACGCGGACATACCTACAGACAAACCCAAAAGCGACTTTGTTTTTTAATATTTAGAAAATATTTAGAGATGATGCTGAGCCGAGCCAATGCCTCGGATCCATGACGGTCATTGTGTTGGAGCTTCAAGGTCATTGTGTTGGAGCTTCAAGGTCATTGTGTTGGAGCTTCAAGGTCATTGTGTTGGAGCTTCAAGGTCATTGTGTTGGAGCTTCAAGTTGGTTAGTTTTCTTTTCATTCTTATTTTGAAAGTATTTCTAAGTTTTGAATACGTAGTGGCCAGATCCTAGAATTCACCATTTCATGAAATGGCCAGCGAAAATTGACGTTTAAGGTGTAGTAAAAGTAAACAAGTAACTGCAACCAACTTGGAAGTAGCGGTCGCAGGTCGCTGCCGCGGCACCGCTTCGGTCACTGTTCTAACCATGGTTGGGATGCCACATAAGCGGCGTAAATTTTTAATTTTAAAGACTAATTTTAAGTACCTACTTTGTTGTATTTCCCGCCGCGGCAGCGGCCGGCGAGCGCTACTTCCAAGTTGATCGCTTTCCATAATATCATAATTTGGAGACCCAATAAAAGTCCACCGACTTTTTTGCGTGGTCACCCGTTACTTTGTTTGATTTGTTGTATGCTACCACCATGATGCACAGCAAAAAAAAAGCGACAGTTGATGTCGCTTTTTTTTTGCTGCCTCTACCGGTGGATAACACACTCGAGAGCAATGAATCCGGGTCACTTAAAGAATCCTAAAAATCTCGGAAACTAAAAATGCTAGGTTAATGCAATAAATTGTATTTAATAGACAATGTAATACTCCTTAAATGAAGGTATTAAAACTTCTTAGTTATTGTAAAGTTATATCATAAAAAAATCAAATTTGAAAAAGGGCCACTTTCGAAGATGGAACTACGAAATTACAGCATTTGGTTTTGCTTTTGTTTGTAATCTGTCATTTATGTGGGTACATAAACCATGTTGATAGTGCTCTATATTCATTATTCAAGCTGAAATTATGTCGCTTACGCCTGAAGAATGCACCAGAATACTTACAATGCTGGAAACCGGCCGGAGTCAGCGCGATACAGCCAGGACTGTCGGTGTGTCGCTGTCAACAGTACAAAGAGTTCTCCGACGTTACGAAGAAACTGGTTCTAACCTACGCAGACCAGGAACGGGCAGAACCAGGTGTACCACAGCACGAGAAGACCGATACTTGGTGAACACCATGCTTCGAAATCGCTTTCTCACAGGAACTGAACTCACAAATCAGTTTCGACGCCTCGGAGGAAGTAACCCAAGTGCATGGACAGTAAGACGTCGGCTTGCTGAATCTAACTTAAAACCCCTTAGACCTGCAAACGGCCCTAAACTGGAGCGTGGGCATCGTATTTCAAGACTAAGATATGCCCAGAGCCACGTAAATTGGAGTATTGAATATTGGTCAAAAGTTATGTTCTCCGACGAATCAAAATTTATGCTCTACAAGCACGATGGAAGACACAGAGTGTATCGAAGACCAGGGGAAAGATTCAAGCAAGCATGCATCGAAGAAAAAGTAGCCTACGGTGGTGGGTCTGTACTTGTGTGGGCCGGAATTTCTTCTGAAAGTCGCACAGAGCTGGTGATCATAGAAAACGGCTCTTTAACTAGCGTAAGATAAGTGGAAGAAATCCTCAATGATCACGTTGGTCCATTTATGGTCAATTTAGGTGAGGATGCTATATTTATGCATGACAATGCCCGACCTCATACAGGTAGGATTGTGAATGACTACCTTCAAGAGATGAACATTACTCGTATGGAGTGGCCAGCGCGCAGCCCGGATATCAACCCGATCGAGCATGCTTGGGACGAGCTAGGCAGATGCGTAAAACAACGAAACCCTCCCCCAATCACGCTTCGTGAGCTCAAAATTGCTCTCACAGAGGAATGGGAGAATATTCCCCAAAATCGTATAAGGAACTTGGTGTACAGCATGCCAAACCGCGTAAACGTAGTAATGGAAGCACGAGGAGGCAATACGAAGTATTAAAATTCAAGAAAATCGTAATAAAGTTCAAAAATTTCATGTTTCCTATTTTTGTTTTAAGGAGAGATCAGCAGTTTTTTTCTTTATGTAATTTTGTGTTAATAAAATGTATGGTGACTCATATTTTTTTTACTTTCATTTAAGGAGTATTACATTGTCTATTAAATACAATTTATTGCATTAACCTATCATTTTTAGTTTCCGAGATTTTTAACATTCTTTAAGTGACCCGGATTCATTGCTCTCGAGTGTAATTCTAACTATTTTACGATTTAATCACTAATTTTTGGCCACATCATGCAGTTGTCGTGCTTTTAACTGTTCATATCGTCAAACGTTGAATATTCAATGATCTGGCCAGACTACTTGTATCATGATGTGACCACCGGTCGATGTTCATTTCATGAAGTATTCGGCCATTTCATAAAATGGATGCATTTCATGAAATAAAACATCGACCGCTGATCACATCATGATGTGGTTTGGCCAGATCATTGAATACTATAATAAATAAAATACGCACGCACGGACTTTAAAAATTCACGCCGCTTATGACGCCCCGAGGCCCCGACGAAATGGGTTAAGGGCCGCAGTTAGCAATTCTTATTACACCTTAAACCATGGATACACTGCATTAATGATACTCGTATGGCCAAACATCGACTGACATACCATTAAACGTTGACGTTTAAACGATGATCACATATTATTAGGTCTTTACCTATGAAATTGGCGTTCTGCAGTACTGGCTATTTCAAATCAAAATAATTTTTGTTTGGCTAAGAATTCTAATTTCAAATTTATTTTATTTTAAAAACATGGATTTTTTTTTCCAAAAGTAGTCATTTGTTTATTGATTAGTGTTACATTTTCATCGCATTTCAATCTTTTTCGTCATCATGGATACGTTAAAAATTCGAGTAATTATGGAATATGAGTACCGTCGTGGCAGCAACGCGGCACAAGCGGCACGCAACATCAACGACGTTTACGGAGCTAACACTACAAACCAACGCACCACCTGTTATTGGTTTGCTCGCTTCCGTTCTGGAACTTTCGACCTGAAAAATGAACCTCGCGGTCGTCCGAAGACTTTGGTCGACAATGACGAATTAAAGGCGATTGTGGAAGCTGATGATACACAATCTACGGCTGAATTAGCAGCAGCTTTCGACGTTAGCGTCAAAACAATATTGGTCCATTTGCGTCAAATTGGCAAGGTAAAAGAGCTTGACAAATGGGTGCCCCACGAACTCAATGATCGCCAGCGCAAAGTACGCGTCGAGACGTGCCTTGCACTGCTCAACAGACACACAAATGAAGGAATTTTGAACCGCATTGTTACCTGCGATGAAAAATGGATTCTGTTTGATAACCGCAAGCGCTCAGCAAGTTGGTTGGATCCTGGTTCAGCACCTAAACAATGCCCTAAGCGAAAACTTACCCCTAGAAAAGTGATGGTCACTGTTTGGTGGTCTAGCGCCGGTGTGATTCATCATAGCTTCTTAACAAACGGGGTGAGCATTACTGCAGATGTGTACTGTGAAGAACTGAACACAATGATGGAGAAGCTGGCACATCTCCAACCAGCATTGGACAATTGCTCGTCTCCGCTGCTACTGCACGACAACGCGCGACCTCATACTGCACAGCAGACGGTCTCCAAGTTGCAAGAACTGGGGTTGGAAGCTCTCCGTCATCCGCCCTACTCACCAGACCTTGCGCCTACAGACTACTACTTTTTCTAGAATTTGGATAACTTCTTGGCGGGAAAAAAATTCAATACCCGAGAGGCAGTACAAAATGCCTTTGAAGAATTAGTTGCCTCCCGTCCAGGTGATTTCTTTAAGAAGGGCATCAATAAACTGCCACTGCGTTGGCAAAGATGCATTGATTGCATGGGTGATTACTTCGATTAATACACATAAAAAATACATGAAAAAAATTCGTTTAAATTTTTTCATACAAAACGTCAATTTCATAGGTAAAGACCTATTATTATGTACATCGTGGATGTACATAATATGTGATGGTAAATATTAAAACTGTAATTATGGCCACACAATTGAATTAGGAAATTCCTATAAAGATAGTGATGATGAGTTAATAAATAAATAATAAATATGGTTAATTTTAGTTGGCCAGTTCATGAAACACAACAATTTCATGAAATGGTCGAACACTTCATGAAATGATGAATTCAAAGATCTTGCCACGACACATAAACAGTTAAAATGATCGAGATGGGTATCTGCTATAGCTATACCTACAATTATTATTAGCGTCAGTTCGAGACGTTCTGTAGTGCGTCTGTCAGCGCGTATGAGCCGGCTGATGGCGCGGTGAGGTCGCGCACCACTCGCCATTTGTGTGTAAGAAGAGCATTGCTCCGCCGACCTAATTTCGATGCGTCACGAAATAACGCGTGTATTATCCCATTGAAGCGTAGTGCCCCCTTTGCCGTTGCCACATACTTTTTTTCACTGTTTAGGTATTCGGGTTAGTGCTTTCGTCAGGCGTGAAGCTCGTCCCGCCATCATCATCTAATCTGACGCAGGTCGCCTGGCGGTCATCTGGTACCCACTACTCGGTGACTTCAGCACAATTCCTATTACAGCTTAGCAGCGCGCAGCCCGTACTAGGGAAATTGTTTATTGAGTTTATTTAGTGTTGATTACCAATGTGCCTCACAATCACACTAGCGGCTGATCTCAAGAAAGATGTCAACTCGCGCCGGTGCGTGTGCCCTGTTGTGTGGCGCTACGCGAGCGGTGACACTTCATCTTTTCTTTAACAGTTCTCTGAACTCATAAACGTTTCTAATCCACAACCAATTCATCAATAAAGTAAAAAACTAAAATCAAATTTAAGCAATAACAAAGTAACGACATTATTTTTGGCTAATTTAATCAGACACCTACCGGAAGCCAGTTCCCAGTCTACATCTACTGGCCATAGGATAATAGTACTCAGTAGAGTCAGTAGTAGATACATACCGTCGACCTGTGCAGGCTGTTGTTATTGGTACTTATTGTGTAACGCTGACACCGATACGGACAATTACATCGGACGAGGTTCAATTATAAAAGTGATCCTCGCACGAGACGCTCGTTCACGCACCGCCACCGAACTGCCACCACCGCGTGCCGGCTGCCGCGAAGAGCCGACCAATACAGTCACTGATGGCGCACAGAACGTGATGCAGATGATGCCGACGTTGGCACCTACTGGCACAAGCCACGTCTCTAATCTTTAATAAGATACACTGGACTACTAGTAGGAACTTGTAACGCGAATCTTCGCCGACGGATGAGATCATTCGAAACAGATGCACTCAAGACAAACAAAAAACATAATCGCATGTGAAAGGCCTAGTAAGGCCAGTAAGTATAGCAGTACCAGGAGCGTAATTATGTTTGTTTTGTAGTTTCCAAGAATAAGAATAACAATATATTTATTTTCATAAAAACACGGTAGGTACTTATACAAAGATGGTAAAAGTATGATTTAGAACAAAACATGTTTTGTCAATATTTATACAGTGGGTAACCTACATTTAAAAAAAACCGAGTTACTCAGATTCTGACAGTATTTATGCGACAAGAACTTATGGATCAGAACCCAAAGAAGTACATCTACATGTCTGATCAGTTATTTCTCAATAAGAAATTACAAAGATTTCATTTACTTACCTACTTGAGTCTCATTTTTAACCGACTTCCCAAAAAGGAGAAGGTTCTCAATTCGGTTGTATTTTTTTAATTTTTTTATGTGTTACCTCATAACTCCGCCATTTATGAACCGATTTGGAAAATTCTTTTTTTATTTGAAAGGATATACTTTCCGATTGGTCCCATTTTTATAAAAATTTAGTTCTGATGATGGAATCCATGAGGAATTGAGGGAACTCCTCAAATATTATAGGCATACACGTAGCGATTTTGGTATTTTCGGCAACAAGTTAAGCATTTGCTTTCAGAAAGTATGATTTGGTGAAGTGGAACTGATGAAGAAGACCACAGATGGCCACCGGAACTACTCAATGATAAGTATTTTACGGGTAGCGATATCTCGATTAAAATAGTTAAGCGACTATGAAGCACATTCTGATGAAAATGGTACCATCGAATTGTTCTGAAGATGAAGCCGGAAGGAAGGCACGGGAACTCCGTCATAAACCAATGTATCCTAGCCGTGTTTGGGCTTATTGGAATTGCCATGAGATGCACTCTGCCTATAAATGATTAATGCTAGTATTCCGGCATCAAATTGCGCTACTTGAGTCGTATGCTATGTATGGCCTTGATTGTCAGAAGCCAGATTTCGTAGCCTCGTTATTTCCGTCAATGATCCTGTCGTCGTGTGGTCGCTTTAATAATTTTCTGGCGTCCAATTCTGATAACACTATGCGTTCCAAACTTCTGACACGACTAAGCACGACGTATAGTAGCGATTTTGCAAAAAAAAAAATTACCAAGGTCGATCACAGATCTTTCGAGGGTACCCTTTATAGAGTGTGACCGCCCAGTTTAATATTAGAGGCAGCATACGATGCTTCACATCTCCGTAGCCCCTTGCCGCCTCGAACGTAGTGCTTGTTGGTGGTATGCTTATCACTTTGAAAACTATAAATTAGCATAATCTTTTTATTGGATGACACGATTGCAATGAAACAAAAACTAAATGTTACATCCTGATTATATTCTATTTACAATTTTAATAGGACTGTTATTAAATTTAAAAAATGTTATATCTGTTAAATTGTATGTAAAATTTATTCATTAGTACCATTTTGGGGCAATAGAGGTCATGGAGATGCAAAAAAAATACACCCTTTCTACACTTTCAAGTCAGTTTTGAAAAATGTATGATTACATCTTTATTATTACCTAGTTAAGTTTATACCACGTTTTCTAAACCAAATTAATAAGATCTTTCATACAAACTGTATCCCGCCTTTTCACCCATTAAGGGGTTAATTTAAATCATTCCACTTTGCCCAACCAAGTCGGCCCACTGACTGGTCCAAAGTGAAATGCCTAAAATTTTCAGTGGAATCTGCCCCACTAGTTCGATTAGGTGGGGCAGATTCCACTAGTCTAAAATCTTGATGGATTACTTGCGTGGGGCAAGTAAGTGTAATTTTTGAAAAATCTTTTGATGTTTCCATTATTCGAATGGTATGCAAATTTATATGGAGTAGGTACCACAACTTTTCAAGATATCTTTTCTAATAATCTGGGTAAATATAAGTCACTAATCCGTACGCAGTTGAATGATAATTATGTAAGTGTTGAACTGCCTGCCTAGTAATGCATTGTTCGCTATTTCTATTTCTGTTATTGTTATTCTATTTTTGTTAGTCTGTAAGTTCATTTTTTTTCTAATATTATGTGTTCGTTGCTTTTTAATCTTAATCTTTATTTTTATTTAATTTAAATTCAGATTACCAAATTTTATAATGTACATTGTAAAATTTGGTACTTACTATGAATAATTTTCACTTTCAGGGCTACTTCCATTTTTCATATACTGTTTACTTGTTTTTATTGCATGATGTGGTCTCCTATAATTGAGGGAGCACATATATTGTTGTTCTTATCTTTATATTATAGCATGTAAGGTGTATTCTTTGTTGGAGATCCTAATAAAATAAAATAAAATAAAATAAAAATAAAACTAAAAAGTGAAAAATTAAAACTTTTTTACAAAAAAAACAACTGACTTCCAAAAAAAAAACACTACGATAACTTTTTTACAAAACAAAAACTACCGAATTCCACAAAATTACACTTAAAAGTTTAAAATAACTTTAATTTCGGAAGTCGGTGGCAAAAACGAAAATATTTTATACTAAGTATAGCAAAATATACCGTTATATAGTTATATATGAAAGCGATTCATAACTATTTCCCTAAGGATATAACTATATCACGGCTTATCGCAAGAACAAACTTAACTTTGTTGTTGAAAAACATTTTCTCTCATACATTCCGTATGGGAGAAAATGTTTTTGCAACCGCAAATTTAAGTTAGTCGATTATTACTCGTTAACTTGTAAAGCCTACTTAGCTGTGATAGTTTTCCTTTTAATTTCATTATATTATATACTACTGCGGTGAACTTTTTACATATCCTAATTCAACCATTTAGCTGGCAGGGGGGGCGGGGGGACATTTCACTCTATGAAAAGTTTTCACAGAAAAACTTAATATTTCGCAAACGGATCCCTGAATCCAAAAATGGTTATGACAAAATCCCAATATTTTTCAACGACCTTTTCAACTATACCTGGCGAAACTATAAGGTTTCCTTGTTTACTACGGAACCCTAAAAAAGACCCAGACGAAAATGGACTTGGAAATCACCAGACGAAAGGGTCAAGAATGAAATCGACTAAATCATGACAAATGTTCCAAAACTAATCCAAAACTATGAAGTCCTTAATAACGTACATACAAACTTAACGTTATTAAGGACTTCATAGTTTTGGATCTGATCATAGACTACTAAGAGCAACACTCATAGACGAGCCAAAAAAGAGCAGAAAAATACTACTACCAAAAATCTCCAAGACAAATGATGAACAAAAACATTATACAGATAGCCTCAAATTGTGTATCCAAGGCAAACTAGAAAGAATCACAAGTGTTCAATCCTACTATGATGTGCTATAGAAACAACCCTGATAAAAAATAATAGGCCAGCCTTCTGGTCACATGAAGAGTCGACAAACGGCTTTGCGATGTCTTGAAAAACTAAGTGGGCACTCGGACCCCATGGCCCTACTGTTTCAACCCCAAACGGCTCAAACATATAAGTCCCAATAAGATTGGAATATTTGCGCCGTTTGAGGTTTTCCGCACCAGCAGCCCCAGCACAGCCCGCCGTGCTAGGAAGACGGGATGGCGCAAGGGTGTCGACGCACGTTGCATCCCACACCAAAGGTCTAACTAACTTCCACGGCATTATGGTCATTCCGTCTGGTCTCTTCCCATCGTCGCGTGCCAAGCCGTTGGGTTCTAGAACAGCTGGAACCCCGGCGGTGACAAGAGCACGACGGATGATGTCATTGATGCTGGCGTGCCGTGCTCTCCGGCCTGCGCTCTTACTGCAGGATAGACCATGGTGTCCGAGACAATCGACTGCTTCACCGCATTGGCAGCGATTTGGGGCCACACAAGGAGCGCCTAGACGCAGACAAGTAGCGAGCCGGAAAGTAGTGTCACCCAGCATAGTGCCTATGTTGGGTGACGGTAGCGCCTGAAGCCAAAGGCCCGACTCCCACTCACCCACAGCCAGCAGGCGGGCACGCTCAGCAATATTGGTGGACGTATTAATAAGAACGAACAGTTGAAACAATTAAAATCAGAAAAAAGCCCACATGCCCATGGCATAACCAATGAAACCTTAAAATTAGGTGCAGCAATTTTACAAAGCCATCTCACAGAGTTCTTTAATTTCAAAATGCAGTGCGATCCGCCGTTGCAATCGAACGGGATTACACTGCAACCGGAAATTATTTGAGGTTATTATTTTGCGCCGAGCGCGGCAAATGACACTGCCACCACTCGTTCTGAAGAACTTGTGGCGAACGAGGTACTGGCATTCCTTCAGTACCAGCTGGATGTCATGGACGAGGTCAGGGTGATCCAGATCTGCACATCCAAGTTCAATGAAGAGGATTATAAAAGTGTTGAAAGAGACCGAGACCCGGATCAAGTGAGCAAGTGCCGACTTTCGTGGTGAAGGATTTACGCAAGCTGCCCCCCGTCACATTCGCCTGGTTGACGTCGCCAGGCTACTACGGGACATCACAACCCTAAGATCAAGCCTGGTCGAGAAGCAGTTAAAGTTGGAAGCATCCCAATCCACTATTTGTGATCTACGTATTGAGGTAGCAGATTTACGCAAGACGTTATGTAGGTCACACTAGCCAGCTACCAGCGTCAACACTTGTCATGGCGCATTCAATGCATCGCAGCTGAGTTTCGAGTCAGCAAAATAAGACTCGTTGCCGGCCCCCGTCACTGCAAGCGATGCAAAATCCCGCCCCGCCCTCTCCGCGTCCCCCATCGTTGTGGTGCCGACCTTTATTAGCACGTCAACACCGGGACATGCTTATTCGGCTGCCGTTATTAAAGCTCCCGCAAATCATCAGCGAATCGACAACCTAATAATACGAGGGGTGGCCAAAGGCCCTCCGAAGTAGTTCGTAGCTCGTTGCCGCCGTTAGCAAGCCAATGATAGAGCGATGAAGAAAGCTTAATTCGCGTGGAGAAGAACAAGAAGCCGGCTTGTCGCAATCATTGCGGTATCACATTGACTGGTCCCGACATATATGTTATATGTTCCTTTTCACCGGCTTCATAAGGTTCATAACTCATTTGTTGGGCTTGGTATAACCTTTTATAACAAGTTACCCTCTTCTTTGCTAGATTTGCCTTTTAATGCGTTTAAAACGAAAGTAAAATCCAACCTTTGTTCAAAGGCATACTATTCTATCAACGACTACTTAAATGATAAGAATAGTTGGTCGCTGTGATTAATGTATATACGGTGGACATACAACACTTCCTCGCGTCTTTTCACACCCTTGTTTGCGAACATTGTAGACTCGTAGCATTCATGTAGCGTTTCAAATTCAATCAATTACTAAGAAATGGTCTCAATTTTGACAATATGTGTAGTGATTGAGCGTGGGCGCTATAATTGCTAACCAAATAGTTAATGTTGTAAGTATTAATAGAGAGCGCGGGGGCGCGGGGCGACGACCCAAATATTTATATTTTCATTTCACGCGTTGTCAACGAGAAGCCGCATCTACGTCTTGCAGTGGAGAGGGCACAGCGCTCGCTAAATAAACACATACACACACAAGCTTTATGCTATATGCGACTTTTTCTCTCACTCTCTATCTCTTTCTATTATATACGAGTGTATGTGTAATTAAAACAACTTTGTTTCTGACGGGGGTCCCCCGACCGCACACATTTTCTTTTTTATAAATAAACTAGCAAGCGATGCAGTTCTTAAAAACTTTCTTTTACTTAAACAGTTTCAGATGTGTACTACTGGATATTTAGTAAATGATGTATTGCATTTAGCTTAGCGGGTTGTGCAAAATTTGTTTTATTAACGACCTCAAATTATTTTATTACTCAAGTTTATGTTCCACGTGCACCGTATGACGATGATGATTGCATCATAATTATCCAAATTTCAGCCGAAAAACGTCCACTGCTGGACATAGGCCTCCCCCACCGCACTTACCGGGTATATGCTTTCCGCATCCAGCGGATTCCTGTGGTCTTCACAAGGTCATCGTTCAACTTGTGGGAGGCCTTCCAATGCTACGTTTTCCGATACGAGGTCGCCACTTCAGAACCTTTCGGCTCCATTGGCCATCTGTTCTGCAAGCATTGTGCCCTACTCATTGCCACTTAAGTTAGGCAATTCTTCGGGCTATGTCGGTTACCCTGGTTCTCCTGTGGATCTCCTCATTCCTGATTCGATCACGTTGGGAAACTTCAAGTAAACCCTCCATTGCCCTTTGGGTGACTTTGAGCCTTATAATAAGGCCCATTGTGAACGACGTCACGTTTCAGTGCCATAAGTCATCACTGGCAACACGCACTGATCAAAGACTTTTGTTTTGAGACACTGCGGTATGTGAGACGAGAACATATTGCGTAGCTTCCCGAACGCTGCCCAGCCGAGTCGGATTCCACGATTAGCCTACCTAACTGGACAGCTTGTCCAAGTAAACATACTCGTCCACAACTTCGAGTGTATTGTCTGCGGTCTTCATGAGGGGTATCCGAGTGGCTGCTACATGGGCATTTGACATGACCTTTGTCTTGTCCATGTTCATTTTAAGACCCACTCTTTCGGAAGCTCAACTAAGGTCATTGAGCATTGTACTGAGGTCCTCCATGGTCTCAGCCATGATAACTATGTCGTCGGCAAACTGAAGGTTAGTGATGTACTCGCCATTGATATTGATACCTAGCCCTTTCCAATCCAGAAACTTGAAGACATCCTCTAGTGCAGCGGTGAATAGTTTTGGAGAAATAACGTCTCCCTGACTCACACCTCGCTGCTGAAGGATAGGTTTCGAGGTCTGGTCCTGGAGTCGGACTGACATAGTGGCGTTTTCGTACAGACACTTCAGCACCTCGATGTACCGATAGTCGATATGGCACCGTTGAATAGATAGCACGTTGGTCCCGGCTGTCATTCGTGGATCTTTGACAGTCGTTACGGGTTGTCAGAAGCCCGAAAGTCTGACAATCAGTCTTACGAAGAGGTATCGTATTACCCAGTTACTGGGTTGTGGAGGTCAGATAGGCAGTCGCTCCATGTAAAATATTGGTATCCAGCTGTATCCGGTTAGACTGGAAGCCGACCCCGACATAGTTGGGTAAAGGCTAGGTAGACTGATTTATTATAGGTGTAGACAGATTTAAAAAAAAGGCAGCAGCGGCTGCACGGCGGTCTGCGGTTGCCACAGGCGGTGGACCATCTACGGCTCCTTCACTCTCCCAATGGGAATTTAAGATAGTTTCCATAATGGGAGATGGATTTGGTGATCCGCAGACCTCGGCAAGCTTTTGTTGAGCATGTACTCGTATGTATTTTTTCTATTTGTTTTGACTGTCTATTATAAGGAATAATAAATAGAGTCTGTCAAGCGAGTCTAGTCCCATGAAAAAGGCGGCAAATTCAAAAATCTTTCAGGTGTCAACACTGATATAGCACGCTGAAAACTTGTTGATACTTGAATTTTGATAAAAAAAATACTTGGGATAAATTAAAAAAAAAGCATTTCAATGTACGTATTTATTCATCAGAACTAAAATCAGAATCAAGAAATTCAATGCCTTCAAATGAGAAATCACTGTCAGTAGAATCATTACGCACAGAAATGATGAAGGGTTCCAACTCGGTTTCGGATATCCTGTCTCTTACTTTATACTTATTTTCGACACTAATAGTGTGATCTGTGCATTTTTTCCAATCATTGGCTGTGACACTATTAAAGCATTCTTTTATAAGGTTCTCCATTTCTTTACCTGGAATCCCTAAGTTTTTGCTGGCTATTTTTCTTTTAGCCAAACTCCATATGAGTTCAATTGCGTTCAGGTCACAATGATATGGCGGAAGTTTCAAAACCTCATGGCCATGTTGTTTCAAAAATTCTTCAGCTTCATACATTGGAGTTGTTTTATGTTCATTCACAAGGCACATAAGCTCAACCTTTGTAAAGAATTCTTCATAATGAATTCCATTTTCAGTTAGCCATTTCTGAATGTCAGCCTTTAAATCATTCATAGATGGTGGCTTATTTATTTGTGTTACATGGTAGCTAGCGTTGTCCATAACAATGACACTGGGCTGACTTAAATTGGGTATTAATTTTTCACGTAACCATTTCATAAAATTATTTCTGTTCATATCATCATGATAATCTGCCATTTTTGATTTAGTACTGAATACCAATAATGCATTGGGAACAAAACCTTTTTCGGATCCAGCATGAACAACAATATGTCTTTTGCCTGACGATATTTTGTCAATTACACCGCTTGTTGATGGCCCTTGCCATGATTTTTTAACTTTATAATTTTGGTGGACATAGGTCTCATCAAGATAAACTATTAATTTTCCTTGTTTCCGCTTTTCATCAATAGCTCTGAGATACCTATGTCGCCATGCAGCTAGTTCATACTTTTCAATAAGAAGAGATCTCTCATTTTTATTTTTTTTGAATTCAAATCCATTTTTGAGTAATAATTGTCTCAATGTTTCATGACATCCAGTAAATCCAATTGACTCTCTAAAATCTGCAAGCAAACTTCGTAGAGTTGGAACTTGCTTTTTCACACAGTAAAATTCATTAATTTTATTGCGTATGGCTGATAAGTCAAAATTATCCAGATTGGCTACAGTTGGCTGTCGTGGACGTTTTTTCCCCGGTGTGTTCCACTCGCCTTGGTTAATAGCACCTTATTTTTTAATTCTTCGCAGTGTTTTCACACTTAAATCTGAAAGTTCAATATGTCAGTTCAGTATCAAACGCACAAATTTTATGATAATATTTGTAGAAAATGCAAACAATGTAAACAAATAAATCTGTACTAACCTGTCATAGCAGCAATTTTTGTCAAATAGTCTGTTTCAGATTTCATTTTTTTATTCTCATCTATGGCTATGACTTTCTTAACTAAATTATCAATTGTGCTTTTTATTAATTCATCATCCAAGGTGGCTGAAAAAAGATGACAACAATCTCTTATAATACTTTTCACTTATAGGTGCCCCATTGAGATTCAATGTCATGTATACGACGTCTGAATCTAAACCAAAACCGAAATCGTGATCACATCATAGTAAAATAAACAAAATTAGACAATTGTGCTAAAAGTATCAACATTTTGTAGCCAACCTACCTGTTGTTGAAACAATTTCATCCAAAAGTCGTCGTTTTTCTGTTAACACGTCATCAGATTCAATCTTTACATGATTATATTTATTAATCATTGTAAACAGCAGGCTCCTGACACTACTTTTAATAGGTTTTGGCATTATAACATTAAAAAATTCAACAAAAACCGGAATGCTTCGAGGTTAGAACAGAAATTGTGACAATCTGTTTGACAGATAATAGTATTGCCATTATAAGAAATCAGTAAAATGGTTGTGGACTCGACTCGCTTGACAGACTCTATTAGGTATTTACCTATGAAATTGCCGTTCTGCAGTACTGGCCATTTCAAATCAAAATAATTTTTGTTTGGCTAAGAATTCTAATTTCAAATTAATTTTATTTTAAAAACATGGTTTTTTTTTTCCAAAAGTAGTCATTTGTTTATTGATTAGTGTTACATTTTCATCGCATTTCAATCTTTTTCGTCATCATGGATACGTTAAAAATTCGAGTAATTATGGAATATGAGTACCGTCGTAGCAGCAATGCGGCACAAGCGGCACGCAACATCAACGACGTTTACGGAGCTAACACTACAAACCAACGCACCACCTGTTATTGGTTTGCTCGCTTCCGTTCTGGAAATTTTGACCTGAAAAATGAACCTCGCGGTCGTCCGAAGACTTTGGTCGACAATGACGAATTAAGGCGATTGTGGAAGCTGATGATACACAATCTACGGCTGAATTAGCAGCAGCTTTCGACGTTAGCGTCAAAACAATATTGGTCCATTTGCGTCAAATTGGCAAGGTAAAAAAGCTTGACAAATGGGTGCCCCACGAACTCAATGATCGCCAGCGCAAAGTACGCGTCGAGACGTGCCTTGCACTGCTCAACAGACACACAAATGAAGGAATTTTGAACCGCATTGTTACCTGCGATGAAAAATGGATTCTGTTTGATAACCGCAAGCGCTCAGCAAGTTGGTTGGATCCTGGTTCAGCACCTAAACAATGCCCTAAGCGAAAACTTACCCCTAGAAAAGTGATGGTCACTGTTTGGTGGTCTAGCGCCGGTGTGATTCATCACAGCTTCTTAACAAACGGGGTGAGCATTACTGCAGATGTGTACTGTGAAGAACTGAACACAATGATGGAGAAGCTGGCACATCTCCAACCAGCATTGGTCAATTGCTCGTCTCCGCTGCTACTGCACGACAACGCGCGACCTCATACTGCACAGCAGACGGTCTCCAAGTTGCAAGAACTGGGGTTGGAAGCTCTCCGTCATCCGCCCTACTCACCAGACCTTGCGCCTACAGACTACTACTTTTTCCAGAATTTGGATAACTTCTTGGCGGGAAAAAAATTAAATACCCGAGAGGCAGTACAAAATGCCTTTGAAGAATTTGTTGCCTCCCGTCCAGCTGATTTCTTTAAGAAGGGCATCAATAAACTGCCACTGCGTTGGCAAAGATGCATTGATTGCATGGGTGATTACTTCGATTAATACAAATAAAAAATACATGAAAAAAAATCGTTTAAATTTTTTCATACAAAACGGCAATTTCAGAGGTAAAGACCTAATATTTAATTTTTCAACACAAAAGTCTCCTTGTGGCCTGATGGTCAGTGACAATTTATATAGAAAAATATAATAATGTGGCTTTACTTCAACTCACATATTTTGTTTTCGTGGCCCTAGACGCACCGGCCTATATGGTGCGTCTTGCGGCGTGGGGCGTGCTGCGACTGACTGCGCCATGCCATGACCCACCGGTGGCAGCGGCGACTGCGACCGCATCAGACTTATTCAGAATGTCTTTATCAAAAGTCGAACTGGCCAGTCGCACCGCTCTGAGTGGTGGCATGCCCGCTGTGATCTAGTACTTTTGTTTTCATCGCACGCCAACCCTCTGCTCTCCGCGCGGCGGCCGCTCGAGTGTTCCGCGCCGCAAGACGCGGCGCAAGTCGCACTGCGACAACTCATGCCACGCTCTAAATAACTTATAATATAACATTTGTTCTCACCGCGGTCATTGAGCCAAGACGCAGGTCGCGCGAGCGGTGATACGACGTCACCGCTCGCGCGACCTGCGGAGTTCACGAATTGACCACACATTAATTTATAGCTATAGATTATCCACTCCAGGCTTAGAGTATATGACACTGGAGAAGCCTTACGAACATTTCCCCTCTGTAAAAGTACAAGAACAAATGTTCTAGTACGTTCATAAAAACTACTTTCAATTCGATTCTAACGCACTTCGTAAATCGTTTTAAAGGCGCACGGAGCTCCGTGAAAATGCCTAGCTGTGCTGTTAAATTCTGTAAAAAGCGTTCAAATACGTCAAACTTACATAAAGAACTGAATAACCTTCCATATGTTAACATTTTTTAATAATATTTAGTTTGTGGTAGAATTGTTTGAACAGTTGCACAAAATGGTCAGTAAACATGTTTGTGTAGTTATTTCCGTCGTATTTCAGGACATGCTATGTCTTGTTTATTGGTAGGTACACATTAATATGTGCAGTGTGCACTTATCAGCAACAGCTGGAATTACTGCAAAGCTACTAAGCTTGACGTTTAGAGGAAGCTCATCGTTACAACTACCAGGCGCGCAGGAACCCGCGAAGGTCGCGTCCGAGTTGCTCGCTCCAGCCGCGCTATATTTATCCCGTGAACTAGATTGGACAATGAAATCGTCGCAATCCAGTGCAAGGACTAGGGAGCTATGCGCTGCACGCAATCACGTCCAATTTCTGTAAGCAGCGGAGTTAAGCCTCGTGCAGACTAGCGCGATGCGAATCCCGTAATTTTTCTACCGTGAAGTTTTCATAGAAATTGTATTGTTAGAGTCGCGTAGCGCGTAGTGCAACGGAACTACGCTGCTACAACTATTTATCCTAAATGTCTTACTGATTAATGTCCATACCTATACGCGACTGAACTCTTACTATCTATATATCTGTTTTTCTGTAGGTGTCGTAAATGGCCACAAACCACACCACTTGAAGGGCTATTTTACTTCTCCATTGAGTTTTTCAATGGGTATCTGTGAGCAATGCAGTTAAACAAACTAGATATAGGTCAATTATAAAACAAAGACACTACGTGCACGTACTATTTATAGAGCTACCAATGGCGATGGTCGTGGTGACATTCAGCTCGCACACGATGTATCCCAACTATGCGAAGTGACGACCACTGACGAATACTTGATCACCGGCCATCGCTCGCTGCAGCGCTGAGGCGTCACCCAACCACGACCATTACCTAACCAGCGATGACATAACAAACAACCAATCAGTGGGCCGGGACGCCATTACAAGCAGCAGTTATCGTAATGATGATGGAGCCGTATTGACTTGTAAATAGCATGCGATCGATCGCGGGAAGGCCGCGCGAGACGCATGACATTTGGCCGCTACAGCAGAATGCTGATGAGCCGGACACATTTGGAGAAGGACGTGACCTGTGACTTGTGACTCGTGTATATAAATATGCACACCTATCACAGGCGAACGTTCGCGACGTCGCCGCGTCGCTCACGGAAGTCTCAGTGTTTCCAACATGACATCTCTCCTCTTATATGAACTGAAATGTCCATACATTCTGATTATGTTATTTGTTCTGATCACATTTCAGGTACTAAGATTATTAACTATGTTTTCCTCATACTAAATAATCTAAGTCGCCTATTAATCACGCGGGCTTGACTAAACTCAAAGGACATTAATTGTTTTGCTGAAAAAGGCTCGGAAATCGTTACAGATGTTCTATGAAATTAAATCGTTTCAAACCGATATACAGACATGCATGAAATAGAATAATCATATAATTAGAGATAACGAATGTGTACATTAGCACAGCAAATCAACGTAAAGTGCATGATTGTCCATTGTGAAATAATGTGTGCACAAACAACTACACCAGTGACTGACAAGCGCTCGCGAACTAATGTAGTTATACTGAATGCGATGGTGATACCCTTTACTGTTAACGTAATTACTACAGTTCAGGACAAACACCACTAAATGAGCTGCTATTTAGCATAGATGCAGGCCCGCTAAACGCATGTGAACACGACGACCAGCCAGGCGATACGTGTGTCATCTACCTAAAATAAGTTTCTAACAGATTCTACCTAAACTACAACTTCTAACACATTCTTAGGACTAAGGGCCCACACAGATGATGACAGACCTGATTGTTTAGTTAAGTTGTAGTTATAGAAACTTGTCTTACTACAATCCAGTTAGTATCAAAGATAATCCTGATTTCAGTATTTCCCGCTTTTAGCACGTTAGAATCTTATAAGTATAGGTTAGAGTCAAGTGGCCGCCCCTCTGCCAGCTAAATGTTTGTACTTAGATTTTCACCACTTCCTAATCAAAAGCATTAGGAAGTGGTGAAGGGCGGGAGTTCTGGCAAGAAGTGGCGCAACAAACTCGCCAGGAGCACAGCTGTCTGTTCAATTAGAAAAACTTGATTCTATAAAATCGTATGCAAAATAATAATTTACATTATAAAATTAAATTAAATAAAACTTTAAATTAAATTATTTGCCAAATGACAGCTAGCACACGCCAATATACCAACAAAAATCATCATAATTATAATCATTTATTACGATCGAAACTTTACTCAAACAGAAATAAAAAATTCAAACGTAAACAGCAGAGAATACCTAAATAAAAGCCTCCAAGGTTAGAGGGCGTACCCGCTTACTTATAGCTTAGATACAGTGTTTAATTTGCAGCTGTATAGCTGTAACTCAAAGTCACAACTGTTATACTAGGACCATCCAAGTAAAATAAATAAATAACTAATAACAATAACGAAACCATGGTCAGCAAAATGACCAATCACTACAAGCAGCACCCGTTCACGAGTATAACGCAAAGAGCAGCCATTGCCCCTCTTGCCATATTTGGGGAAAGGAGGCAACCCGATCCCCGACGCTACCGCAAGCAGTGACATCTAAGGCTATTCTCACACGGGGTGACGGCAACTCAACCTAAAAACTTGTTGACAACGGGCGTGCGACCTGCACTGCCAGTCGCGCGTGACTGGTTGCGTCGCCATTGAAAACCAGTTGTCGACAAGTTGCATCGTGTGAAACCGCCATAGAAATGTATGTGTTAACGCGATTGGTTGCGTCGGCGTTGAAGACTGGTTTTATTTTGGTCACCCCGTGTAAGAAAGGCCTAAGAGAGCATAACGAACTTGCTGCCGGTTGCTCAGGCAAGAATAATATATTATGATCAATATTGTCGTGGTCGCTAGCTATATATCAAATTTTAAGAAAATGTCCTATATTCATAGTTTAAAAATACCAGAAATAAACACAACCTTGCTGTACATCGCACACGTCTCCACAGAGTAGGCAACTCGTTCAAGGGTCAATGTATACGCTTTTATAACAAACTTCCCATTGACATTCGAAATTTACCCATTAAACGATTTAAAAGCTGTATTAAAACCAAACTTTGTAAAAAAGGGTACTATAAAATTTCAGATTATTTAGAAGATAAAAAGCTTGGGATTGAGCTGCTCGCTCTGCTAAGCCTTGTGAAAACCATAAAACTTGACATTTTAATTATTCATCACAATAAACCAGTTTTATATACATATTGACATTGTTGAAAATTATATTCAAAATGACACGATTACTTTGTAAAGTATTATATTATTTTAATTATTGTGAATGTGAGGACTATGTGGATTTTTTATTTTTTCTCTTTCATTTATTTTTTCTTTCTCATTTAATTATGGTCTGGCAGTTTTTGTAGTTGATGCGGCCTACCCAAATATTATTTCTTTGGTATTGTTCGTCGAGTTGAGCTCCTTCAGTTTTGAGTTGAGCTCCACGATCACTGACAAATGCTTGCACTGACCACAGGTCCACTCAAATCTGTGTGGTTCTTTCCTCAAAAGACCGTTTCAGACACTAATCCACATGGTCCTCATATGACTTGACCAAGATTATGTCTGGACTTTAAAAGAGACTACTACCTCTGAGTTTGTTTCGGCCTTTCTTCTCAGAGTAGTCAGATAGGAAACACCGAACTCATCTAGCTTATTTTTAATATTTTTTTATATGACGTGTAAAAGTGATTCCGATATCCTATTTACAGAATAAACAATTTCATTTAATTGCATTTCATTTCAGCTAACCACATATTGCAACGCAACTCATAAAACAACCATTTCAAAGTTATGCACAACATGCAGCTCAAATAATGAATAAACCTACAAAATAAAACGACAAAAAATCCCGACCCTCATTGCCTTGTTTTTAATACAATGACGTCTGACTTGGCACCCCCCGACCCAGAGTAAAGATTCTAAAGGAATGTCAGTTGCGTATGGGTCAGCTACCGGATGTGCACTCACAAAAACGAATAATTTTGCAACACTCAAGCACTGCACCGCACGTAATATTATAATTGTTACACATGTCTCAATCAGCCTATAATATTCCCAATACTGGAACACAAACCTCCTCTTGGTGAGACTGAGTGAGTCTTAATCCACCACGCGGGCCGAGTGCGTGTTGGTAGATGTCACATGTTCTCGAATTTTTGGTTCTAGGACATGCCGGTATCCTCATGATGTTTTCCTTCACCGTTTTGAGAGCAGTGGTGATGAAATAATCTACAGAAAGTAACGCGCCTGTCTGAGTTCGAACCTACGACCTACTACTCGTAAGTCGCGGCCATTACCACCGGGCCACGGGCTTAAAGTTAGTGAAACAAATGTTAAATATAGCATTAAAATGAATGGCTTTAAAATGAGATCCACTAATGACTTTAAGTGGACCTCTTCAGCATATCCCTGAAAGATACGGAAAGATCTCTCAAATATATATTTTGAATTTCAGTGGCTTTGCCCCACAGCAAAATACCGTAGGGCATAACGCTACATAAAAAAATACTGAAATAGACTAACGGAGCTGTATCAATGTCAATGTCTTACTTTACTAAGGACGTAGGCGACTAAACTAAACCTTACCACTAGGCTTGATATATGTGGGCCCCACTGTAGTTTGCAGAAAAACTGCAGAATCTACAGTTTCAAGCACCCCTTTATCTAAGACCATTTTGGGTCCTAGATTTCTAAGATTCGGTAAGGACTTTATACATTTCGTCATTGAGAACTAAATTATTTGTCGTAAACTAATTCATAAACACTGAGAGTGCAGTCAAAATGTTGTCTAATTCTGTCTACTTTAAAAATAATAAAAACGTATCATCTGCAAACAGTACAACGTCACGAATAAGAATGTACTCAACATTGAGCCTTGAGGTACACCTAACTGAACGATAGCCCGGAAGATTAATACTCCATTCATATCTACATATTTGAAATTATTATTTAATTACGAATTTATTACATAAATTGCAATAATACAGCCAGAAATTGTTTATTTTAGTTATTTTCATAGTCTTATGTCATATCGAATTCTTCTCTGGGAAACCTGTGCGGTCATTAACACTATCTTTATTTTACAGAAAAGGGCTGTTCGAGCCATTTACAACTAGGTTCAAGATATTCCCTTCGATAAAAATATATCCTGACTGTAGCCTCACAATATAATTATATTTGAAAACCTATTGTATGTAAACAAAAACAATAAATATCAAATTTTTAGAAAATGTCCCGTATTAATATTTTAAATTTTAAATTAAAGGAATAAACAAAACCTTGCTGTACATCGCACTCGCATCCACAGAGTAGGCAGCTTGTTCATGGGTCAATGTACAATGTACTCGTTGCTCTAGTGGTCGCAACGCAAACGCTACTGCTCAGCAGTAGCGTGCTCGTGTAGGGTAAAGTGTTATTGGGTTTTTTTATCTGAAATTTCTCAGTAGCAGCCTGGAGTCTGGATTTGTGCCCGGTTGATGGCAAAAGGCTGGCCCCCTTAACTAACTAACATTACTGGCGAAATGTGGGTGTACCTGCTACAGGTAGGGTAGGGCGGGGCTAGTTGAGCAATTTTTCACTTGATCGGTCATAGCTCCTTAACGATAGGTCTAAATGGCTTGTAATACATACTGATAGGTAGGTAATTTATCCCTTTCCAAAGTGTCTATAATGTTTATTTTCTAACAAATCGCATTAGGGAGCAACAGCCGTTTAAGTGAACAAAGTCAGAGTTGCTCAATGTACCCCATAGGTGAGGCAAGTTGAGCAAGGGTATGGGGCAAATTGAGCAGTTACAAATTAAAGGCAAAGTTGGGTTCAATGTTTACTAGACATGAAATAAAACTTCTATTTGACAATCAACTTTTTATTTATAGTCTTAAAATGGCATAACAGTGAAACTTAAAGTAATTTTCTGTTAATATTAAATAAAAAATAGAATCAATAGAATCAATAAAAACTCAACAATTATTAATCTTAATTTTTGGATTACAGTAAGCCTTTCTACTTAAAATCAGTCTTAAAAATGTATGCAATCATCAATAATGTTTATATTAATAAAGAATATAATAATGAGATCTTTGATACCAAATTCCTTGGCGGCGGCATTCACACTTTTTCCTTCATTATTGACACATTTAGCAGCATCATTTAGGTCTTGAGTTGTGACGAACCTCTTGAAGTTTTCCTTTTATAATTCCGCATTCTGTAATAAAAATCAAATATTACTTACATTCGAAATCGCGGGGTAAATTGAGCAATAGTTGCTCAACTTACCCCAACACGACTAATGTAAACAAAAATAAGGTTATGAAAAAAAATTGTTAGAATTATATCCAAAACCTTAATACATATCGTAAATACATTAAATTTATAAAAGATAAACACTTACTTGATTGCAATTGGATAATATTTGACTCGTACAGAAGAAATATTCCCACTAACTATATTTTTACTTTTTGGTCGCAAAATAAACAAAGCGCGCGTGTCCCTCACTCGATTGCAAACGCGTCACTGGGGATCGCGTGATGTATTCCCCTCCCGCTCCCGCTTCTTTCCGCCCTTTGATGCTTTAGTGTGCGTTGCATAGTTTCTGAGATATTTCGATTGCCCAACTTACCCCTATGCTCAACTAGCCCCGCCCTACCCTACACCTCTGCCCAACCATTCGTGGAAAAAAGGGGTGATGTTATGCCAATGCTCCCATTGACATTAGAAACTTACTCATTAAACGATTTAAAACCTGTATTAAAACCAAAGTTTGTAAAAAAGGGTACCTACTATAAAATGTCTGATTATTTAGAAGACAAAAAAGCTTGTGATTCTGCTGTTTGCTGCGCAAAGCCTTGTGATGAAACCATAAAATATGACATTTTAATTATTACGCAAAATCATCATAATATAAATACCAGTTTTATATACACATTACTATTGTTGAATATTATATACAAAATGACATGATTACTTTGTAAAGTATTATAATATTACTTTAATTATTGTGAAGGACTATGTGGATCTTTTTTTTCCCATTCTCAATTAGTTTTAATTTGAGTACTTTATGCGCCCGACCCAAATGTCCTTTGGTATTGTTCGTCGAGTTCTTGAGCTCCTTAAGTTCTGAGTTGAGCTCCAAGATTACCTACTGACAAATGCTTGCAAGTACTGGACAGGTCCATTCAAATCTGTTTGCTTCTTTCTTCAAAAGACCATTTCAGACACTAATCTTCACATGATCTGACCAAGATTTATGTCTAGAGACTGTGAGCTCTGAGTTTGTTTCGGCCTTTCTTCTCAAAGTAGTCAGATAGGAAAAGCCGACCTCATCTAGCTTGTTTTTTTATATGACGTGTAAAAGTAATTCCGATATCCTATTAACAATTTCATTACTTTGGGAACTTCTATTTGGATACCGTGACGTAGTTTACGCAAAAGCGTGTCATGGTGAACGCAATTAAAGGCTTTGGAAAGATCACAGAAAATCCAATAGCATTATATAAGAGCCGTAGCAGGAAAAAAAATATCAGACGAAACGCTAAGGTTACAGAAAGATGGAAAGCGCAATACTTCTTGGCATTAAAAGTAAATCTAAAGAAGTAATGCAAAAAACAATAAAAAATTTAAAACAAATACGAACCATGATGAGGAAAGACTCTCATAGACTATAAATTTTCAAAGATCACATCATCCAAACGTGAAGAAGGCAATTAAATACTTAAAAGAGAAGAAAGACTGGATACCAAACATCAAGAATAAAAGAGAAATAAAAGAGAGAGACGAAGTGAAAACAATGCGAACGGATATTATTATAATCAAAACAGCAACTAACTTTTATAGAGATCTGTACTCAAAGTCAATAACTACGTACGATGTTACGCTAGAAGACCCAAATAGCGTACCACCCATACTAAGAGAGGAAGTAAAGCAGGCTCTAAAATCATAAAAAAGGGACATAGCCCCTGGTACAAATAGCATAACCAACGAACTCTTTATAGCAAAACAAAACACCGTTACATCACCACGGGTGTGTCTTACTACGTCCACTATAATATTCTTATCCTTAAAAAGGGAAACAGAAGCGATGTAGGCAACTATCGTCCAATAAGTCTAATGTCAAATATATGCATAGGTATAAAGTTTTTGACTCCTTAGAACACAACATATTCTAGAACGCCTTGAAAAAGGAAGTCCAAGAAAAATACATCAGAATAAAAAAAAAAACATGTGACACAGACAATACTGCAACAGTAAAATAAGAAAAAGAAGGAGAGAGCATTAACATAGAAAAGGGCGTATGACAAAGGGACCTTATCTCTCCAAAACTCTTCACAACAATGCTGGAAGACCTTTTCAGACAGTCTCAGTGGACCGACCATGGCTTAAAAATTTATGGTGAATAACTAACCAACTTAAGATTTGCCGATGACATCATCTTATTTGGATAGTAGTCCCAAGAACTGAAATAAATGTTGACTGACACACAGCTAAAATGTAGATTTAAATATGAACACTTCAAAAACTAAAGCAATGACCAACAGTGCAAAGAAAGATAACAAAAAAACAAGATGCAGTTCTAAAACTGAGAAGATTAAAATGGATATACGCCGGCCACACTGTAAAGGAAGAAGAGAACTGGAACAAAAAAGTGATCCTAGGGAGGGGAAGAGAAACAAAGGAAAACCTTTGAAAAGAAGGCAGGACTTGCTGAGGACGGCTGGAAACACATGGACTAGACAGGCAAGGAACAGGGAGAATTGGAAAGGGTTGGAGGAGGCATTTGCCTGGGCACACAGAGACTCAGAACTAGCGATGCCAGGTGTCCCAATTTGCGCGGGACGTCCCAATTTTCAGGGGTCTGGGGACGCGTCCCGATTTGCACATGATCGGGACAGTAAATGTCTCGATAAATTAATATATTTGGCAAAAATGGCACAATATTTTTATAGACAATCAAGACAAAAATCTTCTTTTATGGCTTCAATATCGGTATCAAACGCGGCAACGTAAAGGGTATTTTCCCAGGCTAAGAGACGAAACGAGAAAGCGAGGTTTACTCTGAGAGGCGAAACCGTTTAATACTCGAGCATGTCAAAGCAGAAAATCAAATTAAAACCAACTTTGACATGACTTCCAGTGAATTTTTTATATCTACGTTATAAACAAGAAGGCAATCCTAAAGGTAGCGAAATGTAACGTCTGACTATTATTATAAGATTAAATTCATATTTACTAGTAATATTAATTGCGAAACGCAATAAATTGAACCACAGCTAAAGGACCAGTGGCACTGTGGCATTTTGGTGCCAGTGGGGCTTGACGGTTGTGGGTGCTGGCACCGATTCGGCCGTTGGTCCTTTGGCGGTTAATTCAATAAACCTTGTTTTATTATTGTCCCGATTTACAGCCCTAAATCCGGATTTGTTTTACCTTCTGCCACGATTTAAAACAAATAGGACCTGGCAACACTACTCAGAACTGATATTAAACGTTTTGTACTACAACTATGACTCTGAAAAAAGGCTAAAAATATATAAATTATTATCGGAGAAACAATGCAAGATGATATGACATCGGATCAATCCAGCAACGCGCGGCATGAGCCAGGTGTCACCCGAGCCGACAGAGCGAGTACTCGTGTGCACGACGTCCGTATCATAACCCGACGGCTACTCTATCCAAACTATACTACGCTATACGACATAGTCTATAATACACAATGGTAACCAACGCTTTCCGTATTCTGTACGTCCCCCAAGGACAGATGAGTGCTGAGGTACGCTTTTCTAAAGTATTGAGGCTGAGTAAACGTATAAGTGTTAGATATATAACTCTTTGTTTGCTCAATAAATAATTATGTAGCCGCTTCTCCGCAGCTGGATCGTTAGTCGGACTACAGTTCCTGTGTAAAGCAAGTTATATTCGCAGTGAGTCAGTGCGTCAACCACAGATTGTTGCACTGGTTCAATATTTACAGACACACTCTTCATCACGATAAGCAGTTGATGCCAGTTACTTGCTAAACGATGAAGAAGTCGAAACAAAAAAAAAGTGCCCTGTACAAAAACATTTTTTTTTGGTTTCGGTACAAATAAAATCACCAATCAATCTGTTGTAATATTTCAGTCTATTGGAAAACTCTTCTAGTTTCTTTAGGTCGTAACCCCCAATAAAAACCCCCCTACACCAACAATAAAAGTTAAATTCACAAAATAAATGTGGGTATAATAATAGATTAGTACCTACATTTGTCTGTTCTTTATGAACTTGTACCTCGCAATGCCAAAGCCATTACGTTACATTACTTACAACAAAAAAAGAAATTCATTTTAGTGCTCAAAAGTACAAAACCTTAATCCATCTAGAAAGTACTCTTATATATTTTCCACTTTATCTTTGCCAGCCCCATAAAAAGCTAGATTATTATCTGAAAACATTTTCACTTAGAACGAAACTTGTAAATCTTGGGCTTCACTTGATATCACGTAATGTTCCCTTTATTCAGGATTAAATAACAGTCAGGCTCTTTGCAGCTGTTTTTGAGTTCATTACAACTTTAAAAATTACGAACAAATATTCAGAAAAATAAGGGTGGTCACATGCCCATGGGCTGCATTGTATTGTTGTTGTTGTATAAATAAAAAGGAAAGTCCTGACTGACTGACTGACTACTGACTGACTCATCAACGCCCAGCCCAGAAAGCTGAAATGTTGCTTATCCTCTAAGCAACATTTCAACTTTCTGGGCTGGGCTTCCTTAAAATGTAGACAAGGAATAAGAAAGGATATTTCATAATTCAACCCCTAAGGGAGTAAAATAGGAGTTGATAGTTTGCATGGAAAATCATCATTTTTGAAGTTTAAACCATGAAAATTGGCAAAAAAAAAAAAAAAATCATGTTAAATATTAAAAACAACGTCTTTTTCGTTAGTTTTGTAGTTCAAACCATGAAAATTGGTATTAAGCTAATCAATAATTAAAATTTTAAATCCTTCCTTAAGAGGGTAAAATAGGGGATGAAAGTTTGTATGGGAAACCCGTAATTGCTCAGCCCGACTGTTGCCTTCGCCAAATACACTTTAGTCATTGAAAGAACAATAACTTTATTAAGGGATCAAATGAGTCATAATATTTAAAGTTTCCTTATTTCCGTACCTACCTATAATTATTTAGGTAACTATTTTGTTATTGTATTTATTGACTGTGTTCGATGTGAATCGGTTACATAAAGGCTCGTGCAGACCAGCGCGACGCGACGGCGCGACGCGACTCGAACAATACAATTTCTAAGAAAACTTCACGGTATAACAATAGCCGGTGTCGCGCCGCGCTGTCGCGTCGCGCTTGTCTGTACAAAGCTTAATGCGGATACCACTAATACCGTTGGAGGCCCCATTCGATAAAAGGCTGCAGTTCCCCCATGTGTTTCGCAATAACTATTAAGAAGTCAGGATCAGTCACTGAAAACAGCGGGAATTGATCTTAGGAGGTACTGCGTCTCGCACGCCCAGTTTTTCGTTGCAAAATTAAAAAAAAAACAAAATTCAAGTCATTTATTCAAACTAGGCTGAGAATCAGCACTTTTCGAACGTCAAAATTACATAAGACAGTCCCCCAAAAACGCCCACCCTTCACCACTTCCTAGTGCTTAAGCTGGGAAGAAGAAGTGGCGCAACAAACTCCCCAGCAGCACAGCTGTTTGTTCAGTTGGAAAACCTTGATTCTATATAATAATGCTTTAATGCAAAAATAATTTACATTAGCACAAATTGCAATCAACTCATAAAATAAAAACATTTTAATGAGTAGATTATGTCAACAATAAATGAAAACAAAATTTAAAATAAATTGACTTACAGTCAAATAAAATAATCCAAACAATTATATGAGCTCATAAATAGTATCATGTAGTCTTTGATTCTAAAAACACTTGTTTGTTGCTTGGGGTACATTGGAGTAGCTTAATTAGTCCCAAGCCTTTTTGTCGTCTAAGTAATCTTTAACTTTAAGAAACCTTTTTGACATAGTATCTGTTTAATAAATGATTTAAATTTATTGAGGCTCAGTTCTTTGATATGGCTTGGGAGTTTGAATGAGCATGAATTACTAATTTTGAGCATGAATTACTAATTTTTTGGAGCCTCGGCACAAGAAATAAATCTTTGTTTCTAGTATTTAAGCTATGAATGTCGCTGTGTTTAGAATATGAATGAATGAATGAAATGCACCGATCCCAGCATGGTTTAACCAGACTCGATAAATCGAATGAACCCCAAGATTTGCACTAGCCCATGAAGCCTCATGTTTCATGGGACTTCAAAGGCTATTGCAAATCGAGGAGTAGACCGGGGGGCGCGGGTAATGGTAAGGAAGACCGTGCCCTTAGGATAAGGAAGGATTTGAGAGCCATACCGGATATGCATCCTAGAGTAAGCCTTGGAATAGTGGAGAGACGGGTGTTAATTATCTATGGATGGGCATCTTTTGCGACGTCGTCGTTATCTTCACCGGTGAATTTTGAGACGGGGTTACGCTGGTTTCTCGGCTTTTTCCTATATTGCTGCTGAGCTGTGTTACATTTTGCTGTGTCTGTGTCTTCGTCAGAATGCTCGCTGCTATCCGTTTCAGGTTTCTTGTAGATCTCGCTGGCGGACTTCATGATCTTGTATCGGTCTGTAGCCTTGTCCATCCAAAAATTTAATTCCTTGTCGAAATAAGTCGAGTCCTGTTTAAGATTGTCGTTCCATATGTAAATAGGACGGCCTACTTTCTTGGATTTGGCCTTATACTGCATTTCTTCGTGTAAAAGGTGTGGTTTGCCGCGCCTGTGGGCGTGTGCGAGATAGCACATCATGTGATTCTTGATGCGTTTGGTTACTGTTTTCCCATCTAAGATTTCGTGCATCTACTTTTGTTTTGGTTTATTTCTGGCGTGGTTAATCAAGTCTCTCATGATGACTCTCTCATATCTTCTCAGTCTAGATCTGTTAGCTTTAGTGATTGCCGATGCTTTCAATCCGTATATCATACAAGGTACGATCACCATTCGATACACGAGTCGAACAAAAATTCTAATTAGAGACCCAAGTCTCTAATTAGAATTTCTGTTCCAGTTTCGTTTATTTGTAGGCCGACGCCACCTAGTAGGGGTTTAATATGGTATACAATTCCTTCTAACCCTTTTAGATCGTCTATAATGAAGATGAGGTCGTCCGCGAATGATAACACCAGGGGGAGTGAGATTTTAAGGTCTTGGTCTAATTTGATTAAATGAGTTTCCTCTTTGAGGGTTCTAAGGATCCATGGATCCATGACCAGTGTAGAGAGGAGGGCAACCCAGTTTGATTCCCTTTCCTTTGATAATCCAATTACTTTGCTGGCCACACCATTTGATGTGTACAATTTTTAGTGGAAATATGTGAGCATCTGTAGATCTGTTGTTTAAAAAAGCCGCTTGGTAGTTGCCCAATTCTTTTATTGTTTCGTAATTTTTTTTAAAAACGTTGGAGGCGTAAATTCTGTGGCCCGTATTGCAAACCTATAATCGTCGATAGTCATTTGAATTTTTAGGGTTGTTTTTCTTCGGAATTGGTACCTGCATTGTTTCAAGCCGGGTGCTTTATTTTGTGTCCACGCTTTGTTCATGTGCTTGGTGACGGCTTCCTGTAATATTTGCGGCACCGCTTTGGATGGGCATCTTTTGCGACGTCGTCGTTATGTTGGTTCGAGTCGATCTTCACTGATGAATTTTGACGGGGTTACGCTGCTTTCTCGACTATTTTCTATGACACTACTATGCTGTGTTACACGTTGCTGTTTCCATTGTCTTCGTCGGGCTACTATCCGTTTCAGGTTTCTTATAACTCTCGCTAGCCTTCTTGATCTTGTCGCGGTCTTAAGCAGTCTTCAGCTTCACTAATATTTACTTAAATATACTCAAACATTTCTTTACACAATTATTTTTACCACCCAAATAAACACAAAACTACACTTGGCTTCGAAGTTATAGGGTTTAAAATCCAATGTCAGAGTCAAGAGCAATAATATCTAAAAGGAATGCTTTGATGGTAAACAACTAACTACCTGCGACCCTAAACTCACTCCAAATATTAAAAAAAGGATGCGCACTCGCAAAAAACAAAGCATATTGAAACACTGCACTGCACAAATAATCACACACGTATTATAGTTTAAAGTTAGTCGAACAAATTGTAAATACAGCATATAAGATGTATGGATTTATAATGAGATCCACTCATGACTTTAGGTGGACTTCTTCAGCGATCCCTGAAAGATGGAAAGACCTCACCAGATTCGCTGCGGCAGGTATACCCTCGTACTTATGCATGCACTGAACCGTTCGCCTGAGATCAGGAGCGCTTATTTCACCCACTATTGTACTGTTTTAGTGTATTTTTGGCGACCTAAAGTCACAACCACAGCAAAACAAAAACACTTCGATTTCGACGCCCGGCTTGTAGCTAAAACTTGCAACATGTGGTGTGCACATTTCACTAATCAGTAAAAAACTTTGGTGGAGCACACTTAGGAGCGTCTATGCGCTGCAACGTCCGACGACCGAATCCCTCGCTGTGTTTAGAATATAGATTTATATTCTTTTTTACATGAATCAGGTTCTCATATACATATTGAGACGCGACCGTCATTATGTTTATTTCCTTAAATTTATCCCTCAGTGAATGCCTACAACTTAGGTTATAAATTGCTCGAATGGCACGTTTCTGCAGCACAAATATAGCCTGAAAGTCGGCCGCATTTCCCCACAACAAAATGCCATACGACATTACACTATGGAAATAACTAAAGTATACTAATCGAGCTGTTTCTACATCAGTCAAATGACGGATTTTATACACCGCGTAGGCTGCAGAGCTTAGCCGCTTCGATAATTTGGTTATATGTGGTCCCAACTGAAGCTTCGAATCCAAAGTAATACCTAAGAACACAGTGGTGTCCACAAGATCCAATTCTGTCCCATTTACTAGTACATTGGTTTTCACCTGCTTAACGTTAGGTGTCAGAAATCTAATACATTTAGTCTTTTTCTCGTTCAAAAGTAAATTATTAACACTACACCAATGCACAATTTTAGAGAGAGCATTATTTACATCGTCAATAACGGTCTGTTGTCGCTTAAGCTTAAATATAAGTGATGTGTCATCTGCAAATAACACTATTTCATGACTGTTCTTTATAAGGTAAGGTAGGTCATTAATTTATACGAGAAATAAAAAAGGGCCAAGAATTGAGCCCTACGGAACTCCCATAGTGACAAGCGAACCAGGGGATCGCTTGCCGTTAACGTCTACTCTTTAGATCCTATTATCCAAATAAGAAATAAGAAGATCCAAGGTAGTGTTTCTAACACCATAGTGATGCAATTTCCTGACCAATGTATCATGTGAAACACAATCGAAAGCCTTAGATAAGTCACAAAAAATACCTAGGGCATCATGTGACCTCTCCCAGGCCTCAAAAATATGTGAAAGAAGCTCAACACCAGCGTCGGAAGTCGAGCGACCCCTTGTGAAACCGAATCGCTTACGGTTTAATAACTTATGTTTATTAAAATGTCTTTGCAATTGATCTAGCATAAATTTTTCGAATATTTTACTAAAGGTGGGAAGCACAGAAATAAGTCTAAAGTTCGTGGGGTCTGATGTGCTGCCCGATTTAAACAAAGGTATTATTTTACTACTCTTCATTAAGTCAGGAATTACACCACAGTCAATCATTAAGTTGCCTGCTTGAGAATGAGCTCCTCGAGCATCCTGCTTGTATTAGCACCTGAGGGCAGGACCTCTGATGTACTATATAAAGAGGTAATTTAAGTATAAATTCAAAAATAATAATAAAAAAGAAACATAATAAATAATTTAAAAAATTGTTTTTTTGTTTTTTACTTTTTTGTCTAGTATGTTTTTCATTTAGTTAATAAGTCTAAAGTCAACGAAGTTATGACTTGACCGGTTTACTAGTTGAGTAGCCCCTAAAGAAATCCACAATTCACCTCCTGGCTCCATCATCAGATCCTCGATCCCAAATGCAACATATTGAAATTGTCAAACCGAGTCATATGAGCCCAAACTCGAAGGGTTAACTAGTAGCCACTAAACAGTTCCACTATCCACCTCCTGGCTCCATCATCAGACCCTCGACTCCAAGTGCAATATATTGGACTCGTCAAACCGAATCATGTGAGCCCAAACTCGAGGGGTTTACTAGAAGTCGCTGAAGAGTTCCACTATCCTCCTGGCTCCATCATCAGATCAGCTCCAAGATACTAAATTATTGTATTGTCATCGGCTCTTGATACGTGTGAAAATTTTCAAGTTAATCGAAAGTTGGTGAAAATAAAGTTGAAAGATTCCATTACATAGTTACATACAGGTCGACCTACTAAGTGTGTGAAGATGTGAACGAAGTCTACTGGGTACTTTTAATCCCGGTAGTACGTTCTCGTAGGATATTTTCCAACATACACGCGGGGGAAGTCGCGGGAAAAAACTAGTCTATATACATATAAATCAATTGCCGCGCATTGTTACATGGCTCGACCGATTGGAATAATTTTGTTTTGTTCGCTACAGGCCACAATACCCCCAATATTGTGGCGAACAAAACTATAACTAAGTATAGAAAAAACAAAATTTAGTTTTCCTTATTTTTATTTTTCCTAAACCCAAAGGAAAGCAGAAAAACAAAATGCCTCTTGTGGTACGAAGTTCACCGGGACATCTAGTAGATCAAAAATTAACCCGTTGTAAACGGTAACTAGCTAACCTTTTGTATTTATAGAGTAACAGGAACAAGTAGGCAGTGGGAATGCGCAAAAAAGGCGTCTTAGCGTTTGCAAGACAAAAACCGGCCAAGTGCGTGTCGGACCACGCACAATGAAGGGTTCCGTAGTTGGGATGAATTTATCCCAAGAACAAACATTGTAGTTGAAAAACATGTTCTCCCACACGTTCCAACTGCAAATGTAATTTTATTCGCACAATATCAAGAGATTTACCATGATATTTTAAGACCATAGACTCCTTATAGGTTTTCCTGTAATCTATGAGTAAAGAACCATTTTCAAAACTTTAGGCTCAGTAGTTTTGGAAATAAAAGGGAATGGTAAATTTTCGACTATTAAAAAAAAAAACTATCTATCTTAAATATCTTTATAAAAAATTGAGATCGTCATAACAAGCCCTTTCATTTGATATGCCACATAACCACTTTTTAATCGAGGCAAATCGATTATTTTATTCAAACCTACGCCACTATCATTTTTAACATTAAGGCTTGTGCAGACCAGTGCGACGCGACGGCGCGACGCGACTCGAACAATACAATTTCTAAGAAATCTTGACGGTATAACAATAACCGGTGTCGCGTCGCGCTGGTCTGCACGAAGCTTTACTCATTTATACATTATCATTTATCTATTTAAATAATCAAGTACCTCAGAACGTCTCCAAATGTTAAACTTTACTGTTATCGTTCAAAAATTCTGTCATTATTTAAATTGCAGGTATACTAAGTGATCAAACGAACTTACCTGTTGTGAAGTTCGATCATTATTATACGAAGGGCTTCGTTCGAAGATATAACATTTACCATGCAGCGTCGATACGCTCTTCGACAACCAAACGCATATTTAGAGCTGAAAGCAAAAACTAAACGCACAAGTGTAGCTATTCCGCTCTATACGTCATCTGTCATTATTTTTAGAGTAAGAAGAGAGTCTCAATTTTTCTGGGGTAGGGTAGGGAGGGTTCCTTATATCTTCGAACGAAGCCCTTCGTATAATAATGATCGAACTTCACAACAGGTAAGTTCGTTTGATCACTTATTATACTTCAGGCTTCGTTCTCGATATAACATTTACCATGCAGATGTTAAGAGTTTATGAGGAAAATTGAGATTCCAAAGAAATTATAAATAAATAGTATTTCAATAACAAATTAAAATCTTTTAGTTTTTAGACACAAATGACATAATAAAATAATAGATAAACAGTCTCATTCATCTTAGTATTAAACTTATTTCCCAACTTAGAAACAAGTTTTAATCAATTTACCCTATTAGACGAACAATCAAATTATTCATCTTAATATTGAACTTCTTGTCTAATTTAGTTTTATATTTTGTAAGGCACGTAATAATTATACGTAATATTCATATTACTTAATCAAGTATTTTGTTCAGCATTAAGCACAGCCTGAGCAAATCCGTTTGAATTTGCCAATTATAAAATCTAGCGAAAGGTGGAAGACCAATTTTTTCCAGCCTGCTGTTTGCCTTATTACATCTAATGACACCCTTAGCGTTAGTGGTGGATGTCGAGGCATGTCTAGTACATGTCCTGAAAAATACTAATATCTATGATGCAAACAGAGAGAAGGTATATTTACCAAAATTATTGAATTTAGATAATAGAGATGGTGATGGTAGAGGTAGAAACTGTTTGTGGGGCTTATACAATGAAAGTATTAAGTGAGTAATACTTCACCTAATGCTCTGAGTACAGTTAATTTTTATCACGTAATGTACTAGCTGGAAGGTAAAAATAGGTTCGGTTGGCTTCAACCGAGAACAGATGTTCTAATAGCATCTGTAATAGAAATGTGCATGATTTACTGTGTTGTTAGGTATTTTAATAAGAGACAAAGTCTGTGCTCTTTCGACTGTAGCCTTTTTTTTTTTTTTTTTTTTTATTTTTTTTTTTTTAATCATTTAATATTTTACTTGGGGTACCAACTAGTTTGATACTTGCCCCCAGGTGGTTTGATTTTATAGAAACCTTGAAGTAGCCTCTTGATGCGGTCATCACCCCCATTTTTGAGTCTATTATTAAAGCAACAGCTGACTTATGTAAATTTAAAAACCCCATAAGGCCTTAAATAGAATAGCTAGGTTACAAAAAAAAATACATAATAATTATTGGTATAGATGGTGTAATTGTATCTATAGGTAAGTACTTTGTTTTTGCCAAAGGGCCCACAATAATTTGGCCACAATAATTTTCTTAATAATATACTAAATGGGCATAAAAGGGCGAAAAAAGAAAAGGAAGAAAATGTCGTTCGTCCAAGATACGGTAAAAGCATCTATATTCGATGCATCCGGGCCGGTTTTTCAGGAAATGTTTTCATTTTTCATTAATTCTTGAAGCAAAAGTCAATTCCTATCAGGTTCAAAAAACTGAGTTACAATGTACTGGAATGTGGAGGTATTCATTTCTCACTTTATGTCAGGATTGGCTGTACCTATGTGATTTTTCACCTGCTTCATTATTATCCTTCGATTATATGTAAGAAGCAAATAGTCAAATTTGTCTATCTTCACACCAAATAGCCAATATGCTTCTGGCAGAGTGATTTAAATGTACTGAATACCTCCCATTTGCTTGTTATATGATATGGCAGTCTTATTATCAACATGTAACAATATGTACCTATATATATAGATATTTTTTTTTTTAATTACTATTGTGTATTTTTAAGGCTTAAAATATGTTGAGTAGTTCTAGATACCTACTTAAAATTTTTCACTCTCTTTCTAGAACCCATGAACCATATTATCATTACAAACGGTCCCCCCCCCCCCACTTCTTGACACATCTGTAATTATTTCCTAATCATATTTTGAGTATGCTATACTTTTGTGTAAACTATTGATATTATCAGCCCACTGCTGTAGGTCTAGTTTAATATCTGGGTGATTGATAATCGTTTTATCTTAACTTCTCTTTACTTTAAAGTAAACCATAATATTTATGGTTATAAGGTATATTGAATGCACTAGGAAGTGGTGAAGGGTGGGCGTTTTGGGGGACTGTCTTATGTAATTTTGACGTTCGAAAAGTGCTGATTCTCAGACTAGTTTGAATAAATGACTTTTGAATTTTGAATGTTCCAATAGTTTTGTGTAAAGCCAAACATATGTATTTGCCAGGCATGTGGCAGTCAATGTTCCTATTAACTGAGCAAGTCTAATACTACAACACTGTATTTTCAAATATTTTTCAATGGATTTTTGTTTTACAAAACCTAAAAACTGACAGGCCTGTGATGGCCTAATTATACTATTTTCATAATTTATAACAAATCTGGAATTTGTGGGAAATAGCAATTGTTTCAATAACATCTTTCAAACATGTTTACAATCAGAACCAATGCACAAGAGGTCATCAAAGAAATATTGTACTGATTTGTGACCTATAGATTATTAAATTATGTAACCACTACTCTCATAATCTTAGAGAACACAAAGGTGCGGGACACAAGACATATGGGAATTTAATTAATTCGTATAATTTATCATACTGAAGCCATCATACTTCTTGTGACCTGGATTAATATTTACCAATAAATATAACTCTTTCAAATCAATCAATTGTCCTGAAGGAATTAGAATTACTGCAGTTCTGTGATATTCCATTTTAAAATGGCATATTGTACCTATATTAGAATAAATATTTTGCTACCATTCGATTTTGGAAACAAAACAATTAATATATGAATTGGTTTTCACATGGTGTGCAAGGAGAAATCGCACCTAATGCCAGAAAATTAATAATGGCTGTATGCATAATAATATCAGGATCATTTAAAGTATCATTTTATAATGACTTTTAGATTGTGACTGATCAGGTGTATCAGTAAAAGGTATTGAGTTACCGTTGACATGTTTCAATATTGAAACATTGTCATAGATGCTTAGCCAACAACGTAAAATTATTTAATCTTCTAGCATGACTAACCTCTAGTATCGAGCACGAGTCTTGTCCTTGCTTGATATGAGGACTGTGGTTTCTTGTATCCCGGCTTCAAATTTGTCCTCTGTTGCTTGTAACGAAGTGAACCACTCAAGTTTCCCTGATGGTTGTGGTAAAAGTAGTTGGGTTTTTTTAAAAATTGACCTGTTCTTTGGCAAACTTGTAAGACTCTTTATCTTTTTAGATAGGTTGTTACCATTAAGGTAAGATAGAGTGTTGTTACCATAAAAGTAAGATAGAGTATTGTTACCATAAAGGTGATCATCTCTGTAAGTCGGTTAACATCCTTCCAGCGTCACTGAGCTGAGAGATCTCTATCATTATTGTTGTTGATTAACATTGATAAGGCATCACCTAAAATGGTGAATCCCTTCTTCAAGATGGAATTCCAAATACAGGCTAAGTTGTTGTTTATTGCTCTTATAAATGCATCAAATCCCATAATGCTTGTAACACTTCCAGGGATAGAATATTAGTAGGCTCTGTGTCTAGCACAGGTGCTGGGTCAGGATCAGGTAGAGCTTCAGTTACAGTCATGGCTGTATTAGTGTTATCCTGGTTTGTGTCAAATGAAACCGGTGATTCGACAGTCATCAAGTACCTAGGTAGCTAGTTCAATAACTATTTCTTTTGGTTCATCATTTTAGCGGTATGCAAAAACATAGAATTGACCCAGATGATGTACCATAATATACATACCTAAGCGTAGCCTCTCAGAATACACCATTAAAATAGGTGAATGATAAAACTCGTGCGTTTATCTCGTAAACGCCCCGAATTATTTGTTCGCGTCAATGCATCTCGTACATTACCCGCGTGGTAAAATAATTATCGTATATAAGCCATGTGAAACACGTTTTACTGTATAAAACGTTTAAAACAATGATACAACTCGTGCGTTTATCTCGTAAACGCCCCGAATTATTATTTCGCGTCAATGCATCTCGTACATTACCCGCGTGTTACAATAAATATCGTATTTAAACCCTGTGATACACGTTTTCACTGTATAAAACGTTTAAAACAATTGTTTTATCTGGTGTAGAAAAAAGAGGACGACTCTGATGAATCGGTGTTGTACCGGTGTCGTTTCATGTCTTCGGATTTTCTGAAGATAATACTCTTTTCCATGTTTTCGTTTCGGCATGATAACTTATGCCAACTTTTAAACACACTTTATACTAGTTTTAAACACTTTTAATAATATTTTTTGGGAATTACAGCGTACTGGTTGCCGCGCAAACGTAAAGAATGACAGATGACGTATAGAGCGGAATAGCTACACTTGTGCGTTTAGTTTTTGCTTTCAGCTCTAAATATGCGTTTGGTTGTCGAAGAGCGTATCGACGCTGCATGGTAAATGTTATATCGAGAACGAAGCCTGAAGTATAATTACGTCATTTCATACCGCACATTCCAGTTTACACAACACCAATAATTCGCATATTTATTATCTCATCTGCTCGACGTCCGTATGTCACTGCAGGGATCCAGCAGAATATCAGCGTCAGGTATATTTGCCTGACACATGCTGAGCTGGACTCCCATTTGGTGCAACCTTAAGACGCACACCGCACTCTGTATGTTTCATTATTTTAAAGTGTCTTAGCCAATTGTGTCATCACAATGCCATGTCCGCCTCTGTATATTTCTGTGCTTGAAGTTTTAAATAAATAAACAAATGTCTTGTTTTCTTCTTTGTTTTGTATATGGGCACCTTGTAGCTATGCTAGCTTGTGGCAGAGGAACTCGTGGCTAGGTAATAACAGCCGCACGGGTTGATCCAACAGGTTAAGCTATGCTTGCCGGGGTTGGTCCGTGGGTGGGTGACCATCTTTACATACCGAGACTCCTCCGTGCCTCGGAAAGCATGTTAAGCCGTTAGTCCCGGCTGTCATTTGTGGATCTTTGACAGTCGTCAGAACGTCAGAACGACACGTCGTCAAAAGCCCGAAAGTCTTATAACCAGTCTTACCAAGGGTTATCGTATTACCCAGTTACTGGGTTGTGGAGGTCAGATAGACAGTCGCTCCATGTAAAATACTCGTATTCAGCTGCATCCGGTTAGACTGGAAGCCGACCCCAACATCGTTGGGAAATCATAAAATCATTTATTTGTTTGCAAACATGGGTAAATTTGTACATAGGTGTTGTCATAAAGTTAGTTCTCCATGTTCTGCCGTCACATGGGCATGCAAATATAATCAATTAACATCATCTATAAAATAACATTAGAAATATCACTATATTCCCATTTCACAAATTGTCAAATCATTTGAATCACAATAAATATAAAATGTCATAATATTATATCAAATGTCTCTCGCTACAATATTAAATAGGTCAATGGATACAATACGAGCATGTCAATGTAAATAAGTTAAAATAAGAAAAGGAATATAAATTATTTTATCAAAATATCAATACTAACCAATCACATTTTAATTTTAATGTCAAGAATAATAAACTGAAAACAAGAGGAGTACCCGGAAGTCAATCGTATAGTCATATAAAATTGCAACAACATCGATACTTAGGTATCACAGATGTTTTCTGTTATGAACTCCGAGACATTGTAATATGATTTACTTATGAGAAAGTTTTTTTGTGTGCACCTGTCGCGATAAAATAATAATGTTAATGCTTCATTCAAAATTGTTCTGTTTGCATTTATTATTTGATGGTTTTAAATGTCTTTTAAACAAATTAACATTTAAGATTTTGATTGAATCTGGTATGCGATCATATTATAATTGGTGCCATGCAGAAAACCCTTTTATGCATTATAGCTGTCTTAGACTGTCTTGCACATAACATATTGGCGTGTCGTCGACTCCGGCTATTTGAGTCAGATAGCTTGGGAAACAAATTTGGGTTGGTTTTCACAAATACTGCAACCTCAAATATGTACAGAAAGCGTAGTGTCAGTATTACTGAATAAAAAATGGTTTACAAGTATCTGTGCGTTTCAAACCGAATATTACCCTAATACACTTTTTTGGGATTTAAATATTAGTTCCTTATTGGCTGAGTTCCCCGAAAACATACTCCATATCTTAATATTGCACCCGCTATTTCATGATAGGCTGTAACAATAGCGTCCGTTCTTAAGACTGGAGCGAACTTATACAACCTTAGTTGTTTACCCTAAACCTCTTAAGGGGTCATTGTACTCATTATTATGAACAACTTTCACTATGGAACCAAAGCTGAAATCGCGAAAAACAAAATCAGCTGTTCCCTACATTTATGTTCGTATATCTCGTCGAAATGTAGGGAACAGCAGATTTTTTTTTCGCGATTTCAGCGTCTGTCCCATAGTGAAAGTTATTCATAATGATGAGTAAAATGACCCCTTAAGAGGTTTAGGGTAAACAAAAACTAAGGCTGTATAAGGCATACGTCAATTTGCTAAGTCGCTTTGCCAGTTCTACCGTGTGTGCTTTCCAATCCAACCGTTTGTTAGTCTATGGTTAAGCCTAAGAATTTGGAGGTTCTTATGCACTTGATTTATTTTATTATTGTCATAGTGAACATTCATAGTTACATTTTTGCGTTGACTGAAGGAAGGCCTTTAGTTTGGTTTTGTCAATATTTATTTTGAGATTGTTATTGTTTAGCCAGTTTATTATTGAATTAATACTTAGTAGGTATTAGTTACTTCATTATTATAATTTAGTTTGTTTGTGCAGTCAATGGTAACTGTACTGTCATCAGCAAAAAGAGTCATGTGATGATTCGTCACTTTGGGCAAGTCATTTATATATAGTATAAACGGAGGGGGCCAAGCCCGCTCCCCTGTGGTACACCACAATCATCGACCGTGGGTTCAATTGAGGTAAGGGACAAAATATCAAAATGAGTTGAATATACAGTTTTGTTCAGAATTTTTCGCTCTTTCGAATGGTGTATATGAAAAAATTCTAGCTTAAGAAAAATGTCCCTTACCCTACTGGTTTTTTTATCGAAATTTTGAATCAGCCCCATAACAACAATGTATCAGAAAAACTATGCATTATAAGAACTTGAAATGGTGTAATTACCGCCGCCAATCCACTTCAAATAAGGTAAGGGTCTCCCCAATCGACGAATTACCGTTACGGATTACTCAGTACGTCAAAAGTGTGTACTTGATTTTCTAACAACAATCGCTTTACATTGTATTTTCTTTCATACATTTTTTCAACAAGTCCTTTACACAATTTTTTCATTAATAGATTTGATCCAACGTAGAGGTCAATTTAATGTAAGAGACGGGACTACAAGATACTTGGTCAGTCACTTCGATCAACTATAATTGTTGATCGAAGGTCAGTAAGGGACATTATAAACAAAATAAGTTGGTGTAAGGTACGTCTATTTTCTTAAATAGCTTAACTTATTTAAATAAATGTACATGGTACATGTACACAGGTAGATAGAGCACTAAAATACAAGATTATGTGTGAAATCAGATCCGAAAAAGGTTAATAACAAAAGTTGTGGGCGCAAAACCTCCACCATCTCCTGAAAAATCGTATTTTGTCCCTTACCTCAATTGAACCTACGGTCGACGATATGAGATTGATGGAGGAAAAGGATAGTCAGATTGATTGGCACCTTATAGCTAATTATATTCATGTATTTAGTTTTGTGTGCACCAAATAAACGATGTATCTATCTATCTACATGGTACAGTTTGCAAAACATTTTTTTTTACAATTTACCCCCGAAAAGTACCCTCTATATTCAAAATTCATTTATTTATATTACACGCCCGTCACAGGTCACAGAAATTTATATGTGTACCAAATTTCAACTAAATTGGTCCAGTAGATTCGGAGTAAATTGGCTGTGACAGACGGACGGCCAGCCAGTCAGGCAGACAGACACATGAGTGGTCTTAAAAGGGTTCCGTTTTTTCCTTTTTAGGTACGGAACCCTAAAAATAGTGTACGTCAGCGCGTCGCGCGCACTCCGCGGCCACGTGTACGCGTCGCACGTCGTACCGCAGCTCGGCGCAAGCGCCGCTTTTTCATAAACTATATTAAACGATGTCGTTGCCCTTCGTGCTGTCACAATAATAGACTGTTACTATTATTGTTATATAACGAACACATAGGTGTAGGATGCTCGCACGCACATACCGCATCCCCAAGTGTTTACACATCACAAGTTACTCGAGAGAGCTGCGTGGTGCACGGTCAGCATGCCCTTCCTGCTACAGCTCTGTGAGAGCATCACATGCGTATCTCTACTCAAGCGCAGGATAAAAACATGAATGTAAACTGTGCATTCCTTCAGGTATAGATAGTGCCAGCCACGAAGACGCGCCCCACTCTTCTTCTTAAATACGATGACTGTACTGTAAGCTGTGCTGTAAGCGATTAGTAAGTAGCACAGAGCGTCTTCGTGGATTTACTCAGTTTAAATGAGTGTTTAGTGTCGTCAAACTTGTAAAAGAATATTTATCCAGTTGATAGTGAAATGACGACTATTTCGAGCCACAGCGTATTTGCGTAAACACAGATAACGTATTTATACCTTCGTTGGACTGAAACAACTGTCAACCGATAGGTATAGGTAGGTAGATACTTAACTATTAATGACGCTCTTCCGCAGTTATTACCGCGATAAACGCCCGTGGAGGACACTCAAATACCTACTAGGTACTTCATAGTTATAGTCATTACAATAATTTTAACAAATCATTCAGTAGGTATGTAAAATTTTTTGTGGTCATTTGTTGGAAAAGTCATTGAATGTGTATAATCTGTGACGAAAACAGCAAAAGAAGACGTATTCGATCGTCTAACGAGCGCAGTCACCCGGTCGTACGAACATTACACTAACGAGCGCAGTCACCCGGTCGTACGAACATTACACTAACGAGCGCAGTCACCCGGTCGTACGAACATTACACTAACGAGCGCAGTCACCCGGTCGTACGAACATTACACTAACGAGCGCAGTCACCCGGTCGTACGAACATTACACTAACGAGCGCAGTCACCCGGTCGTACGAACATTACACTAACGAGCGCAGTCACCCGGTCGTACGAACATTACACTAACGAGCGCAGTCACCCGGTCGTACGAACATTACACTAACGAGCGCAGTCACCCGGTCGTACGAACATTACACTAACGAGCGCAGTCACCCGGTCGTACGAACATTACACTAACGAGCGCAGTCACCCGGTCGTACGAACATTACACTAACGAGCGCAGTCACCCGGTCGTACGAACATTACACTAACGAGCGCAGTCACCCGGTCGTACGAACATTACACTAACGAGCGCAGTCACCCGGTCGTACGAACATTACACTAACGAGCGCAGTCACCCGGTCGTACGAACATTACACTAACGAGCGCAGTCACCCGGTCGTACGAACATTACACTAACGAGCGCAGTCACCCGGTCGTACGAACATTACACTAACGAGCGCAGTCACCCGGTCGTACGAACATTACACTAACGAGCGCAGTCACCCGGTCGTACGAACATTACACTAACGAGCGCAGTCACCCGGTCGTACGAACATTACACTAACGAGCGCAGTATGTAGACAAGCATATTATAAGTTGGATGATTATATCGATGATAAAAATGCTTGGCTTAATGCTGGTCCTGCTCCACAGCCACTTGGGCTCACTAGTTAAAAAATTTAATGTTTGGAAGAGTTGCTTCCCCTTTTTATTTTTCTGACATTACGAACTTAATGTTTATTTTTTATTTAAACAAGTTTAATTGTTGAATGTTCCAATGAATAATGATTTTCTTTCCTTTTGGTAGTATCATTCTATTAATCTCTCAAATACATTGCATACTATAGTTTTGTATAATTTAGAAGCATTTTTTCAATTTTTGTGAATGTGAGTACCATGGAGCCGTATTTTATGTTATTAAGATGTTTGTTGACTTGAAAGAGCACGGCAGTTGAGAGTTTGTCATGCCCACTTAAATGTCTCGCTGATGGTGGCGAGTGTGTTGGATCATTCGGTTCCCTACAAAATGGTTGAGCTGGATGGTGCTGATCCACGCGTCATGTTCGTGAACGGGCGCCGTCAGTTGTGACTGGTCATCTCTTATCTGCCAGGGCTTATTTTTAATGTTATATTTTGAATTGTTTTAATTATTTTTTTTGTACATTGTTCTCACATATAGAAGCAACAAGAATAATGTACCCAGGATTGTGTAATTTTTCTATATTTAAAAGAGTGTCCTTGGAGTTTCTTGCCCGTTCTTCTCCATGAAGATCTACGTTTTGGAACTGGGCAACTAGCTTCAACTTTTTGACTAACTGACCGACTATTTGACAATTCAAAAGTGCCTGTAAATGGTTTAATTGAAATAAATGCTTTGAGTTTGAGTTTGAGTTTGAGTCACCCGGGCGTTGTATTGTGAATGTCAACAAAATATTGCGTAGGCGCATCGAACATAAACTTTTGGGGAGTTAGTAACTTGCCAGAAAAAGTACAATCAGCAAAGAAAGTAAATTATCACTTCGGTGTTTTAAGTCGTTAACCTTACATATTGTATTTAAATAAAATGTGTAAAATGCTGATTTTCTTGGCTTTTTTCTGCAATTTACAGTGAATACTTTCTCGCAATCAAAAAATGACATCGACGCAACACTGCTGTTAAATTGACATGAAATGAAAGTAAAAGGAATACTCGGTATGTGCGATACGTACGTAAATGAGTGTTAGTACTCGTTTACTCACGTGTAGGTACAACGTGATACGTACACGTAACGAGCAGCTATCATTTATTAAAGATGACGATGGGGAATGTTCGTCGCTTCATTAACGTTAATCCGCGAATGTGTTCATTAGGAGCGCGGGGCGATGACCTCGGACTGTGACTCACTCGCGACGTCATCTACTAATAGACATATACTGTGATAATGTCGTCGGAATCGATCAGCTGCCGGTAATATCCGTTATTTTACAGGTGCATGTTGTTTTTATAATATATTTTTTAAGAAAATGTCTCTATTTCTTCTTCTTTTCATGGTATGCCTTGCTCATGGTTGGGTGTTACATGTCGTCGGCAGTTCTACCCATATATATTTTTATTTATTCAAAATCTATAAACAATAACTTACATAAAGTCTGCCACACTGCATAACATGGCTCCCCCTTTTAAGACCTAGTGAATATATTATTTTTATTTAGCGAAGTTTGTTTGAAAAATAATTATGAACACAGTGAGACATTCTGTATCTTTGATGTACTGTGAAGCACAAGTTCCTGCTGATCGAAGTACAAGTGTACCCAATATGTTTAATAATTTATAATAATATTGAATTGCTTGAATTGCTAATTAGCCCTCTTCCTCTCTCCTAATTTTGCTGTGCCCGACAGGGTCCATATTGATCTTTTACTTTGTTATACCATCTTACATAGACAAACATGAAATGCAATAAAGAATTGAGTGCCTATTGAGTATTGAGTTTCGTGCACTAAGGTCCTCCTATGTAAATGCTCCCTAACTAACCAGACGGAAGGCTCCAGGCAGTAGGCACACAAAGCGTTGCGCCACCGGTTGCCTCACACTCACCGAGGTACGACCTTCCGCATCATCACGCGCCCCTGATTGCGAGCACCAATTAATGACGCCGACAATTATCACTTACGACACAATCACTCGTGAGCCATAGTGTGTTGATAGGCCTGTGTTGGTGGAGGCCGCTTATTACCTCATTACATGCCAATGGCACAATGTTTGACGATACGGACCTTTGGAGCATCACTTTGTTGACCCACTCAATCAAAATGATTGAATGAATACCTACTGAGTGATTGCACCAGAGAGAAGCACGCGTGAGGTACAATACCTATTTACGTTTGTATTGTCATTTGTTTTGATATGTTTTCAAATAAACAAGTGTAACGTCGAACCCACAGAATATCGTTTTTTCACAGTTTTACGTCTGTGGTAATAATATCTAATCGGAATGGTTATGAAGGGTGGGCGTTTTTGGGGACTGGCTTAAGTAATTTTGACGTTCGAAAAGTGCTGATTCTCAGCTTAGTTTGAATGAATGAGTTGATAACCATCACCACAGATCGTCAACTGTATATGAAACGTCAACTGTATACGTTTTGATGAAACTCTGCTTTCCTTGCTTGCTTGTGGTATGTACTATCTAAACAAATCTGTGTTTTATTAGGGTGACAAATCAACATCGAGCTATGCTGCGCTGTACTGCGCTGTGCTGTGCTGTATTTCTTAAGCTACGTTTTTTTAACAATCAACATCAAGCTGTGCTGCGCTGTACTGCGCTGTGCTGTGCTGTGTTTCTTAAGCTACGATTTTTCAGCACACAATGCTAAAAGCTACGATTTCTCACAGCTCGACACAGCGCAGCACGGCAGAGCTCCATAAAAAACATAGCACAGTTCGGCACAGCGCGGGTCAGCACGGCGGGTAGCGCGCCTCGCTCGAGGCTACTGCGTTTTTAAAGAGAGCGTAGCCTCACACAGCGCAGCACAGCATGGTTTGTTTGTACCCTCATTAAAATATTAGACAAGCGAGTTGACCAAACATAGCACAGTGCAGTACAGCGCAGCATAGCTCGACGTTGATTTGTCACCCTTATTATACTTGGTTCTCTAGTTTCCACCCAAATGAGCGCGGAAAGTTCCCGTGTGAGTGTCGATGTCAGTTTTACAGTAACTCGACGACATATTTAACTAGAAAATGATTCGCTTTACGTGCAGTCTAGTGGGTTTTGCTTTTCCTGATCAGAGTCGTGTTGTGTTATTGTAGTCCTTAGTGGTAATAGCGCAGCGCGGTAGCTTGTCGCTGCAGTAAGAACGGTGTTCTTTTATGTGTACGAAAGTCTTATAGTGTTTTATCAGAATATGATGTTTTATCAATATATTCAAACTCGCTGCGTTTTATTTCAAGGTCGACTTCTTACAATGTATTGTAGTAAGTAGTAATTAATATGCGGGTATGTTTATGTAAGTAAATAAGTTTATCATATTGCATGTAAAAAGTACAAAAATGCAGAGGATTATTAGATAGTAATCAAGGCTTGTATGTAATAGGAAACACGAACAATGAAGGTACGCAACGCAACAATTGCACTGTGTACCTACAGTCAGCCGCAGTACAACACAACAGTTTGATTTTATTAGCACCTTCCTACAGTAGCATTAAGGGTGGTTTTCGTAATTATACTTGTAATTATAAGTGTTACTGACTCGCCGCGTACGTTACGTACACCGTACAATCGTACAATCGACTAGTTCCGCCATGCGCAGTCGCTAGAGTCCGGAACAGAACGATGTGTGCATGAACTTGCACGTCTTGCATGCGCATGCACAGCGCATGCCTCCAGCGGTAGGAACACTGCAGATTAAATGATAAAGAACTAAGGGTACTCGGGCCCCATGGCCCTAGTGTTTCAACCCCAAACGGCTCAAACATTTAAGTCCCAATAAGATTAGAGTATTCGCACTAAACATATAAGTCATTCATAATTTAATTATACATATTATTTTTAAATCTTTTTGTCTTTTGACCTAATTTGTACACCAGCCATGGTCAAACATGTTGAGCCAAACAAAACCTAGTAATACCATAAGCATCATACCATGTATTATTTATTATCTACACATGTTTTTGCAAATAAAATTAATCTGAATCTGAATCAGAAAAGTCAAAGCTAAAAAGTCAAAGTCAAAAACAGACAAAGTCAAAAAGTCATAGTAAAAAGTCGAAGTTAAAAAAGTAAAAAAGTCAGTCAGTCAAAAAGAAAAGTAAAAAAGTCAAAAAGTCAAACGTCAAAGTATTTGGTTGAAGTATGGGGCTGTGCCGGTAAAACCTGCATAAACCAGATACAAGTAATACAAAACAAATTTATTAAAACTCATCAACTAAACAAATATATAAGCACACCAAACTATACAACATACAACAACTATATATATACAAAACATGTACTTTAGGAAAATTAAAACAAAGGAAACCCACTCGCAATTGACTTTAAAAAAAAGAAATCACGGATACTACACTAGAAATCGTAACAAACTCGAACTCAGACCACCCAGAACCAATTACGGGAAGAAAAACATTTTATACGAAGGAGCGGTACCTACAATAAGTTGCCAGATAATATAGTAAATTTAAATTAGTAAATTTACAAAACAATTAAAATTTTTGTTAAAAGTTTATGTTTTGGAAACAATGTAATACATATTTAGAAAATGCCTGCATGATAAATAACTAAATTAACCTATTGGATGGAATTTTGACTCACGGAGTCTTTGTCACCTTGTTACTGCATGATTTATTTGTATATCTCATATTATATTAAGGGGACTACAGGACCTAAACGTGCCTAAACGCAAGTTTTATAATGCGTAAAAGAATATGATCCACTGCAGTAAACAAAATCAGAAAAATATATGATATTCTTCAGGATATATGCTAGTATGATAGTGTGTTGAAAACATAATACAACTAATTTGATACGATAGAAAAAAATCATGAAGATACCTCTAAAAATTTACGATTAAAAATCATATTAATTTACATGCAATCATTCAGATTTTTTGTCAGATTATTCTACAAGCTACATATTAGCATAATAGTGTTTTAATTTTCCAGTCCAATCAATAGATTTTTTGTAAATCGCTAACTGCTTCATATTTTGCAATAAATTACCTGCGTCGTGTCATCGCGCTTCTCTTTCATTTCTATGCAGACCGACAGTGACCGCGCTTTAGCTGTTGTAAGCCTCTTAAGTGAACTGTCTTGTGTTCTTTATGAGAATAAATTCTTTAAACCGAGGCATAGATATAAAGTATTACATATTTCTGAAAAGCTAATTTCTGAAGATTTTAGAACAATTGATATATTATTTATAATAATATTATGTTAAAGTTTACGCTAAAATAATCGCAAAATAAAATAAGGTGAAAAACATGACTTCATTGAGACTTTTGACAGTTACCCACGTCCACTCCTGCTTTATAATTAATGTTGAATTGTAGCCTAGCTATTCATAAAAAACAGCAAATAAAAATCGGCTGCGGATATTTGCGAATTTCGAAGTACTTCATTTGTAAAAATGTGATAAAAGTATGAAAATGGAAAACCGCTACATAATGCGGTTTCAAATGTAGACTACTTATATTAATAGTTAGCGACATGTTTTGTGACTCACTAATATCAATTCATTAATTGATTTGATCAAAGCACGCATTTCCACTTGCAATTAAATGCAATTTAAAACAAATTACTTAATACTTCGCAAATATTTCAACGTTAACCAGACTGAGTTGTTGACCCTGTTCAAATATTATCGCACTAAATCTTACTGCAAGCTGCGTCGGGTGTAACGAGGTGACATGAAAGAGACGGGCTAACTAGAGCTAGGCAGAAACGAGTGCAACTGTTGTGTGTGTTTTTTACCGACTCAAGCTCCAATTATATCTGTTGTAACTGGTCAGCAGTGGCATACTGTTCCTTTATTTGATTAATTTCGCTCTGCATCTTTAACAAGTCCTTTAATAATTTTGTTACATCAACATGGTCGTATAGAATCGACCAAAAAACGTCTTCATCGGCCAGTAACAATAATAGTATATTATGCAATTAGTGAATAAAAGACGGATTTAAAGCGAGGACCATAGATGAATCACGAGCAAGTGAAGGATTCTAACACATGAATCACTCCCTACGGTCGTGATTCAAGTGTTAGAATCCTGAGCGACCCGAGTAATTCATGGCCCTCGATATAAATTTATTCAAGAGATGCATTACTATACTTTATAATATGACTACGAGAAAAAGAAAGATTTAAGCGAAAATTGAAGAAAAAAGAAGATTGAATTAATTAAAATGCACATTAAAATTAGAACAATTACTAAAATTAAAAGTAATTTTCTTATAATAATAATAACCCCACCGCTATATCTCTACGTTGACGTCGTGGTGGGGCTTGCGCGCTCCAAACTCTGGGTCTGTGCCGGTACAATTTACTTTCCCGGAACAGGTCAAGGATGAGGGGCCAGACCAAGAGAGATACAGAAACTCGCAGGGCAGCATGTGGCGAGCTGTTGGGCAGTAGCGACCCCACGGACCCTATCTCCTGGGAGAAATTTTGTTCCTCATCTCTAGCTTGCCTTTATTGGCCGGCTGAAGTGAACACTGACGAGGAACAGAGCTCCCACCTCATTCTTGCCTTAATTGGCTGGCTTGAGTGGAGATTCGCAAGAGCAAACGTGCTCGGAGGAAGGAAGTATTCCAGTAAGTGCTCGTAGGGATCTTGACCATCTTCCGGGCTCTGGGATTGTTTTGAAAGCCGAGGAATACCTCTCCACTCCTCAAGCACCTCAGGACATGTTGCCCCCTTGTCGCTACGTCACTATGTGCCAGTGACAGTTTTTGGGGGCCCGTTATTGAGTGTGCAAGTCACCCCCTGCCATTTTTTTCCGTGTACATATGAAACATTGATCAGGCAGGGGCCATAGTCCTTCCGTAGTTCCACGTCACCAGTCAACTTAAGCCACCCAAACCCATAGTCCAATATCTTTGTTTCCATATCCTGCAATAGTCCTACACCAACCGGGGGTTGTCCTTGGGTGCACTTGCATAGTGCATACAGGGATAACCGTCGGTTGGTGCCTCATTTCCTTAAAACGCCTAACGGGCCTCTGCAAGTTGGCTTCGGCCCCTCGTACGCCTTCCAAAGGTCCGGGACCCCAGGGTCCCGAGAAATGTCAAAGACCAAAAATAAATAATAATAATAATCAACTTGTGAAGCGATATTTATTTCCTGTGTATCGAGTATGTTTTTGCAAGGAGGTTGTATAGCATTGAGATGTAGGTCGCATATATACTCGTAGATGTGTTCTAAATTCAAACACCAAAACAGTGATTAAAAGTCCTTTTTATTCGCTGAAAACAGTGAATAAAATAAGCTTTTTAGAGGGGGAATGGTATAAACAAATATTACAGCTGACAATAATGAAAATGTCAGATTATTACAAAAAGAGTAAATTACTAGTTTAGAATACAGTTTAACAATACTTCAACTGAATGAGACGAAATTCAAGTCTTGTATAAAACGCACACTATGCAGGCAGGCATATTATAAGTTGGGGGATTATATCACTGATAAAAATGCTTGGCTCAATGCTGGTCCTGCTCTACAACCACAACTAATTGATTAACATCTGAAAATACTGTTGGAGCTGCTGAAGATTTTAAGACCATCTTTGCATTGTATAAAGTCAATCTCCTTTGTATTATATAATTCCAGAGCACAGGTGTGAGTACTATGTACTAAAGAGCTACAATTTACCGGGTAATACTTTTTTTTTATTGACTTGAATGTGCCCTGGCGGCTGTGAGTATGTCATGCTCACTCAAATGTCTCGCTGATGGTGGCGCGTGTGTTGGATCATTTAGCTCCCTTCAAAATGGTTGAGCTGAATGGTGCTGATCCATACGTCTTGTTCGTGAACGGGCGCCGTCAGTTGGGACTGATCAACTCTTAGCGGCCATGGCTGATTTTTAATTTTTTAATTGTTCTTTGTTTTTAGGGTGCGTTTCCACTGAAGCGGAGACGAGCGAAGCTGAGCGGAGACGTGCAATCACAATGGTTGAAATCTTCATCGCGTCTCTCGTCTCGTCTGTGATTGGACGATTCCTGCACGTCTGCGCTCAGCTCCGTACGTCTCCGCTTTAGTGGAAACGCACCCTTATCTTTGTATTACGGACGCTTCTAACGTGCACGTCTTTCTACATTGTTCTCACATGTATAATTTCAACATGAATGATGTAACCAATACTTTGTAACAATTTATTTTATTTAAAAGAGTGTCCGTGGAGTTTCTTGCCCGTTCTTCTCCATAGGTACCTACTACGCTTTGGAATGGGCAACTAGCTTCATATTTTTGACTGACCGATTCCTTGACAATTCAAAAGTGCCTGTAATGGTTTAATTGAAATAAATGATTTGAGTTTGAGTTTGAGTTGAGTTTGAGTCAAAGTTAACTAAAGTTATGTAACATTAACTAAAGGTGTGCTTTCCAGTGTTCAAAAATAAATTATAAGGTAAATATTTTAAAAGATGTGGTTTGTATGACACGATACCACGTAAACAATGTGGAAAAAACAGGTTCCTTCAGTGTGCTAGAAGTTTGGGGCGGGGGAAGGGAGGGCGTGTCGACGCCCTGCGACCCAGGTAACTGTACACCTATACTGTCAACCGCAAGCAGTACTACATGAACTGCCAGGACCGCCCTTACTGCTTTTGAACAAAGGAGCTGTTAAACTCAAACTGTTACCTTGACCGTGCGGTTGACTGTAGAGTCGACCTAACGACAGCGCGCTACGAATCACTCATGGACATTACTTGTACATGCACGCTTTATGGAGGCGTAGTGATCGGTGCCAGGAATCAGCAAGGTCGTGCGTGACCTCGACCATCACTCAGTACGACATGCAGGCATTTTGATGAAAACAACCGTTTCGTCAATAGCTGCAACATCACAGCAAGCAGGTCCACTTGACCCACATCCTAGTTCACGTTTAGTCTACTGAGCACATTGCGAAACTGGCATGATACAATATACTGGACAGTGTGCACTAGAGCCCTCAAACGTGTAGACACAACATTACTAATGTTTCATTTGTTTAATAATAAGTGCAACGTCTGCAGCTGGTATTGAGAGCATTCTACACCCGAGTGTGGCAGTCGTTGACCCTCTCCAGGGCTGTCAGCTGCGCGTTCGTTATTTATTAATATTTGAGTTGCTTAGCGAGCCCGGAGCCAACCAAACAGATTGTTATTGTGCCCACTTCCGCCGAGACGGGCGTTTCTCAGAACTTGGTTTATGCGAGGGGGTGCTGCACACGATGCACGCTCCATTCGCTCCTCGAACAATGTCACCTTACAAGAACATTCAAAAGGCATAATTACTAACTAACATTTTATATTTTTGTGAATCATACTTTCCTGTTTTGACAACAAACAACAAACAATCAAAGGATTGTGAGTGTTGATTAAAAATAGCCTCTTTTTAAGAGAAAACTAGCACTTTGCCCGCGGGTTCGTCCGCGGGTATTTCGTATTTTCTCCTACAAAATCTCAACACCACGTCCACTTTTAACCGGTAGTTTTGGAAAATTAATGATTAAGATTGTTTTACTTACTTATTACTAATTGATTGATTAATTTAAAGGCTTAATATTTCATTCATTGATCAAAAGAAAAATAAAATCTTCATTTATACTGTTCCACCCTTTTCTCCTGGAAAGAGGTAGATTTTTGAAAAATGTTCAAACATGTTTTTCATCATTTAATGTTTAGATTACTTTTGACTTAATCCAGACAAGCAGTGAAATCTCCCCCCAAAGACTTCATAAAGGCGCGGGCCCACCGCGGTGCACGGAGAGGCTACGCACGTGTATTAAGCTTCGCTTTGTAAGAAAATGTATGTGGTTGTGTCCACTGCAACCCACGGAGAGGCTACGCATGAATTGACGTCATTGATACATGCGTGGCTTGCTCGAATAGGCGGTTACATAGCTCAACGCTGTCGACGTGGGTCTACGTTTCCATTGGAGTACACGAATATGACCCACGACTATGTACAGCTCACTTATCGCAGCGCAGTTTTCAGTCATGCGTGCGTAGCCTCTCCGTGCGCTGTGCCACGCTATACATAGTCGTGGGTCATATTCGTGTACTCCAGTGGAAACGTAGACCCACGTTGTCAAACAAATTAATACACGCAGCTAAAATGCGCCGCGTGCCCGTGCACAGCATGCGCCGCGGTGGGCCCGCGCCTTTAGGCTTTCCTTTTGCTGGTCGAAAAGCTCAAAAACTTGTCCATATTTTTTGTTAAAAGTATTACCGTTATTCGAGGTAAGCGGACAGCGCGTTTAAAATTCTTCCATAATAACTGTAGCACCCCCTAAAATCCCTTTGACGGGTAGTTTTGAAAAACTTAAAGACTACCTTTATTATTCATTTAAGAATGTATAAGTTTCAAGTTTATAACTTAAGATATAAGATTTTTGATACAATATAATTTCCCTTTTCACCTCCAAAGGGGTTAATTTTAGTTTCGATCCGGTAGGAATATCCGTATAAAAAGTATGTAATGTCCCAACCCAGGTTATAGTCTATCCATGTGTCAAATTTCATAAAAATCCGTTCAGCGGTTTTAGCGTGAAAGCGTAAGAAACAAACAAACATACCAACAAAAAACTCACTTTTGCATTTAAAATATTAGTCGCGAAAAAAAAATCTGCTGTTCCATACATTTATGTTCGCATATCTCGTTATAATGTAGGGAACAGCAGATATTTTTTTCGCGATTTCAGAGTTGGCCCCATCGTCAAAGTTGTTCATAATGATGAGTACAATGACCCCTTAAGAGAATGTAAACGAATTAAATTTCACATTGTATAGTAAAATTAATAAAATCATTTTATACATAGATAAATAACATTTGTGCTTCATTTTAGCTTCTTATCTTCCATAAACTTGTTAATACTATAATAACTTTTTCCGAAAAGTAATGACTTAAAGGCTCGTGCAGACCAGCGCGACGCGACGGCGCGACGCGACTCAAACAATACAATTTCTAAGAAAACTTCACGGTATAACAATAGCCGGTGTCGCGCCGCGCTGTCGCGTCGCGCTTGTCTGTACGAAGCTTAAGTCTAAATTTAAATAAGCACAGTGTTTTTGTGGATATTTTATGTTCAGGTAACTGATTATATATTTGGATGCTTCTGTATTCTGGGCTATTTTTATACATCTCTAGTCTAGGTGCTGGTAGAATTAATTTAGTTTTGCGGCGCTCATTCTTATCAAAATTAAAGAGTTGTATATTATTTTTAACAAATGTGGCCAAATTAACCATACCAACCAAATATAGATACCGTGTTCCTTCCGTTGCCTGTGTGCCGGGGTCGCGATATACCTTTCGTACAAACTCGCAACCCCGGCAGGCATTGGCCCTTCCGGACCCCGTCAGTTGGTGCTGACATCTCTTTGAGGCGCGTGTGGAACACAACGCGCCGTCGACCCGGGCTCGGACGGCGAGCTACCCTGTCCGCAAGCCCGCGCTCCGCCTCCTCCTTCGCGAGCATTACTGCTTCGCAGAAGGAAGTGACGGCCCCATGCACTCTCGCTCCGGACCATGGCCTGAACCAGGACCGGACGCGAGAGATCACCGCCGCAGAGATAAATGTACCTACTTCCTAATATGGAGTTCTGTGGAGTTTCTATCGTTATTTTAAAAAGATTGTATACACAGTTTTTTTATTAAATAAACAGTTATCTTACTTGATACTGTAGCAGAGCCTTAACGTTTGTGTACGGACATACTATGTAGTCTGTGGTACGGACTCGCCTTTAAGTGTGGTGAAGGGAGATAACACCCGCCCGCGCCCTCGCGCCCCTGCCAACCGACAGTGGACGAAAGAACGCGAGAGCGTACGTTACGATCGCGAAATTCTCGTAATAGTTTTACCTAAATTTATTGTTTTACCTGCTTGTGCCCTGTATACTGTGTTTCTGTACTTTAATTATATACCTTTTCACTGTTGACGTGCGTTAGAATTCATTTTAAGACCCAACACACACCAATAAAACAGAATCGATATCATTATATTTTATGTAGGAAGCTAGGCACATTACACGCAATAGAAGAAATAGACATCCCTAGTATTGATAGCCAATAGTAAAGCATGGCGTACTTCATAGTCGGAAACTTAAAAATAGGTACTAATTATTGTTAAAAAAACTATCTTATCAAATAATTAAGTCTTATTTAAAAAATATATTTTTATTTTAGATATTTCATGCTGTTCAACTTTTTGAGACACGAGACTTTTGTCAAGACAACTGTTTCTGGGCAATCTCCTTTTTAGTATAGGTCACTTTTCGGGATCAAATTGAAAAAAACCGGCCAAGTGCGAGTCGGACTCGCGCACCGAGAGGGTTCCGTACAAACCTGTAGGTAGGTATATAAGTAAAAGTTATGGTATTTTTATTGCTAAATGAAATCCATGACATTACAATGTGGAAAGCTGGAGGAGCATAAATTTAAGACAAAGGTCTCTTTGTCGTTTCAGTTATCTTCTTCAAAATTTCAAGATTCTATGTCAACGGGAAGTAGCCTTTTTTAGGTTTTGATTCCCTTGCGAGTAGTTGCGAGTTTCAAAATATGCGGAATAAATGGTTGTTTCTTTTGATTGCGTTGACATAGAAGTTTGATTTTGTTACAGCTAAAGGTAATATAGATCTGAGTATTTAATATGAATTTCAATTTAATACCTCTATGCGTTCATGAGGAAAGGGGTAGTAAGTTTAACATTATTAAAAATATTTTTATTATATGATGTAACTAAAAATTTATGCATTTCGTAATTTTTCCTTTATCTGTGCTATAAGACGTTACTTCGTACCAAATTTCAAGATTCTGAGTTCACGGGAAGTACCCTGTAGGTTTTGATTCCCTTGCAAGTGTCGAAAATTTGCAGCATAAACGGCTGTATCTTTTGATTGCGTTGGCTTAGAAGTTTGATTTTTCACAGCTCCAAGGGACAGTAGACTTGAGTATTTGATATGAATTTCAGCTTGATACCTCCATTCGTTCCTGAGAAAAAGGGTCTTGACAGACAGACAGACGGACCACAAAGTGATCCTATAAGGGTTCCGTTTTTTCCTTTTGAGATACGCAACCCTAAAAAAAATGTTTTTCCAACTATAACGTGTGTCATATCAAATGAAAGGGCTTGTTGTGGGGATCCCAATGTTTTTTTTTTTTTGAAATTCTTTTACAGGTATGTATTTAAGATAATAGACGAAAATTGACCACTCGCTCTTAACTCCGAAACTACTGAGGTTAAAATTTTGAAAAAATACAGAATTAGTTCTATACTTAAGTAGGTATCTAGGTAGGTTCTATTTAAAGATAAAATCAATAAATCTTACGCACTCAATGTACCTAGCTAGTAAGTACTTATCACTAAATAAGTGCGTTGATCTCTTTACCACAGCTAAGGCTGTCTACATCGACGCACACTCATTCAATGTCACGCACCATATTGGGAGATTTACCATGTTATTTTAAGACCCTAGACTTCTTGTAGGTCTTCCTGTAATCAATACTTATTGAAAATAAATCTACCAATATGGTGCGTACAAAGTCACATTTGCAGTTGGAATGTATGGGAGAATATGTTTTTCAACTACAATGTTAAGTTTGTCCTTGGGATAAATTCATCCCAACTTACGGAACGCTTCATGGTGCGTGGTCCGACTAGCTCCTGGCCAGTTTTTTTTTTATGTTTTAATTTAATTAATTTTTACATTGTTCTCACATATAAAATTCAAACAAGAATAATTTACTTACCCAGGATTTTGTAATATCTTGATTTAAAAGAGTGTGCTTGGAGTTTCTTGCCCGTTCTTCTCCTCATAGAGACCTACGTTTTGGAATGAGCTTCAACTTTCTGACTAACTGACTGACTCTTTGACAATTAAAAAGTGCCTGTAAATGCTTAAATTGAAATAAATTGAGTGCTTTTAGTTTGAGTTTGAGAAGACATGCAGCGACGACAAATAAATGGCAAGGAGGATGAAGAGCTGCTGGGAGTGCGAGAGAAGCTGAGACAGTAGCACGCGCCGGCCACAGTTGCCACGTTCAGCATGACCAGTGGAGGATCCGGCTCGCGTATCGCGTATCACATGCTCTGATTACCGCGACACCACCCAATTGAACACGCGCACGGACCGTTGCTAACACTATCATTCACACTCGACTTACCTACATACTTCAAGTACCTTCTGCACGTTCATTTGGAAGTAAGATTATACAAATACGTACATTTGAATGTACCTGGTGTTGTTAGCGGTAATATAGACGAGGGTTTTACTTGAGATAAAAACCAGTTAGTCTTGAAACCAACTGGTTACACTTTACTTGCGACTCACAGCTGGCTAATCTAAAAGGTAATTATGATCAGAATGTTTGGAGGTGGTTGTCGCGCTACTATCGACTATTTACCTACTAAGACCTATTTAGGCGTTGTCGCGTTCACCTTGGGCATAGCATAGGTAAACTAAGAAGGTCCATTTCATAAAATGCGTGGGTTATCTCACGCACACATGGTTGGCAGCGGGCATGTCACATCACTTCCAACAACTGCATTTACCATCACATCTTTGTCGTTAACATCATCTACATAATGTTAGAACATCATCTAATAAACATACGAACCGTATCATATTATTAGTACGCGAGTCTAATTTATTAAAATTGGTAATCCTTCTTGTACCTACACCTTTAATTTGGCAGCTCGTCGCGCGCTAATAGTTAGAGATTGCCAACAACGGGCAGACAGCTGCGACCTGTGTACCCGCAGCCTTCAACTAATCACTGGTAATCGCCGCACGCTTTGTGAATACAAGCGAAGCTCATGTTAAACTCATCACGACTTGACGCGGACTTTTTACACTAATTACAACATTATAATTATGAAGGTTGAGTTCCATTAGATAATTTAAAAAAATGTAAATCTCTGTGTGTACATACCACCATTAAATATTATTAAAATATTCGTTAAAAGGAGCCGCTAGCCGTCACGATCACTTTAAGTTGGATTCACGTCATCGTCGCTGTAATCTTCAAACGATGACTAACGTGTGTTATTTTAAACCACATAATTACTTATAAGTATCTATTTTTATAAGAATGCTGCATGTATCTCCATGCAAATCCACAAACTTGCGGTCCTGTGCAGCGTGTCGCTGTGTGTCGCCACAGTGTCAGTGTGTCCCACTTGCGTACATCGTCATGGGTATGCCGTCGGTTGTCAGTTGTTCAATAGGCTGTTAAACTGTCATAAAGTAGTCGCGCGCCGATGATTACCTCCGATGATTGCCGCGCTGCTTGTAAGTTAGTTATGTCGTGAAGTAGTTACTGACGTTGTACTTAAGTCAATGAGGTTAGACAACTACTAAATGCGCTCATGTTAACAACTTGTGTTTAGAATTTATGATATTTTGCTTAGCCTTTGTTACGACAAAAAACTTTTTGCAAAAAAAACAACCGACGTCCAAAAAAAAACACTACAAAGTGAAAAATAAGTTTAATTTCGGAAGTCGGTGTCTTTGGTTTTGAATTTTCGTTTTTTGCCACCGACATCCGAAATTTCCGGTTGTATTTTTTGTATAAAGTTTTTATTTTTCACTTTTTAGTTGTGGTACAAATTCGAATACCACTGCCACCTGCTATGTAAGTACCAGTGACAGGAAGTTATCATCATATCCACATATACTAAGTGGGAAAAATACTTATTATTGAAGCTTACTCAAAAACTATCGAAGCAAAGTTACTAAAATTTATATGATATGGGACCAACTTGGGATACAAAAAAGAATTTTCAAAATCGGTCCACCAATGACCGAGAAATCGGCGGACATAAATCAAAATTTAAAAAAAATGCATACGCTACTAACATATAACCTCCTCCTTTTAGGACGTTGGTTAAAAAGCATATCCGCCAAGGCTACGTCGTAGGTTCAATCCTTTTCATGAAGCTCACCTAAGTTATGTTCAAACTATGACCTATTGGTACAACGACCTCCGAGGAGCTTGTTCATGCACACAAAGCTGCTGCACACGTGGTGCACAAAGCTCAGTTGACACATCGACAACGCGCCCCCCTCCCTCCCCTCCTCGCTGCTTCGTCCGTGTCGCAACCCATTCCTGCGCCCCCGCACATCCTCGCCGCGCACGTCTTCCTTGCACAACAACTGAACTGAACGGGAGTAGGTCTTACTTACAGTAAGCTGTTAGCAAACTTTGAGCACTTAGTGATGCTGAGCGCGGCATGTCACACTTGACGTAATGATGCGATCACGTGTCGCCGAACTAGTTCAAGCAGTGCAGCCTCCGCTGAACCTCGCCTCCATAGCTCACAGTGTCTGCGTGCACAGCCACCGCCGCCGTATGGACGCAGTTCGAGGACGCGACACACATTAGGTGCTCACAACGCGTAAACTATTCGGAACTAATTAATGAAATCGTATTAATTCTTTCCATTCTGATTAGTGCACAAACATTTGCCTTTGAATTTAAACTCGGCATTAATAAGTGAACAAAACAACATAAATGTTTTCTTTGCCGCAGTAATAAGTCCGGTTTATTATAACTAAAAGTTCATAGCATATTATAAATTGCTTTGTGAATAATGTATATATATGCTAAGTATAATGGTCGAAATTTGGAGCAAGTCGTTCATATTATGTTAATAACAGTAATTGGTGAGATGCTGCTAATAAACCCGCCTCTGTGTGATTATAATGATGATGCTCCGGTCGAAGCTATAATAAAACACAAGTTACAAACGTCCGTGATTGCGCGTGTTCAGGTGATATCTGGCGAACTGTTTGTCAAGCACTTCCGTCATTACTTCATTACAATGTACCTGTTCGTTCTGTAGAGGCGCGTGCGTAGACTGGTGCCACGCGAGCGATGACATTGCAACGTTTGGGGAAAACAAACAGTCACGCAGTCAGAGTGATAAGCACCATTCAGCGTGTGACTAGTATGCGCGACCCATCATCTAACGGTCGTCACCTACTTTATTTGTGTTCGCCGTCGTATCAGGTCGTCTTATTCTTCCATTCACCTCTATTAGGCGTCTCCTCGGAATTCACTTCTATTCGAGCCATAATCATCTTGCACACTATCCATCCAAGTAAAGCTTCTTTAGTCTGCTTCTTTTCTTCCGCTTCGCTTTCCTCGCCATCACATGTATATATCATGACAGTCGTTTACTCATCAGTTTTTCTGTTAGAGAAGGTACTTTGAAACTCCCTTTTATATTTACCTATATATTCATTTCTTATTGTATCCTATTTCGTCACACCTACCTCTTCACAAACTGCAAGCAGTTGCTTACTTTTGTCTCTTTTGTAAAGAACAGGAAGTATTTTCGGGTTATTCCACTAATCCCCATTGACAATCCCCATCAATGGGGATTTGTGAACTTTATTGTCCACAAATCCCCATCAATGGGTATTTGGGAACTAGACTTCACAAATCCTCATCGGTTTAAAAATAAAATACAAACAACATATTAAATATGAATCACGAAGTCTTTATTTCTTATGGAAATAAAGACAAAAATACAATGCATACCCATTGTATTTTTTTTATCAAATAAATTAAATGAATGGCTAAATTAATAGCCTAAGTGTAAAATATTTCTGTCATGTCATATTGCGGTCTAAACTTTACTACAAATATAATCTTACAGAGATCAACTTTTAAATTACTTATTGGCAGCGGCGGCGGCGTGAACAGAAATTTTAGACAGGGTATGCACGGCTGAAATAAAAATAAAACTTACCAGTTTCCACTTGTTTCGGTCGGTGGCCTGACTACCTACGCTACCTGACTAACCGCACGGTGGCGCCATGGCTAGGGCTTCCATTACGTAATTACGTAATTACGCAATTACGTAATTACGAACTCATTTTAAAGTATTTTCAATTCCGTAACTGAAGATGTCAATTCCGTACTTACGTAATTATTGATATCATAAATCAATCAAAATAGTCAACCAATAAAAAAGCATTAAGTATACGTACCATATTATAGTTATAATGTGGCAACACTATACGATATACGAGCTGAATATTTCACGAAACCATCGTCGGATGATATACGAATGTATATCGGGTGTAAAAAGACACTTTCCGAAGCCGAAAGCCACATATTCTACCCATTATTTGCATCATTTTTTTCCACTAGACCATACCTGGGAATCCACTGGTTCTGGAGATATTGAAGGTCAAAGTCGCATTTTTTTTTTTTACTTTTTCACGAAAATTAATTCTATGCGATAATACGAAACTTTTTTCCAAACAAACATTACCTGAATTTTAGATTTATCTTAACAGATTACGCATTTGAAGTTACAAAAACGCAATGAACAACAAGTACCTACCTACGTAGCGTAGGGGCGGAGCTTAACTAACACTGAATCCGTTCATTCAAGCGTGAGTTCGCGTTACATTGCGCGCAATAAAAACTTGTTTTTTTTTATAAAAAAAAAAAAAAATACGGTTCCCAGCAATAATTTTTGCGCAAAGCTACTTAGCTATACGTACAGTATGCGTAGTTTACGGCTTTGTGATGTGTCTTTTTACACCCTGTATAGTCGAACTATTGGAACGGTTGAAATATAATTCGACACAAAAATGTACAAATTCACAACCACAACCGAGTACATCGGACGCAATTGCCACCAGTGACGATGATGACGAGGAGTTGACAATCGCACAACAGTTGGATAAAGAAATAAACAAAGTTACCGTAAATAAACCAATTTCAACAGTAAACACAGATCTCCATTCCATTATTAGGGTAGAAATGTGCATTTACGACAGCGCTGGCGGCGGTCGCGAAGTGTTTTTGACTGCAGCGTATAATTATTTGCTTTTGATAACGCCTACAAGTGTCGAATACTCGAAGCCGAGCAAGCCTTTTCATCAGCCGGATATTTTTGTAATAAACTTAGAAGTTCCCTGAGTGACAAAACTTTAAATGCTTTGTCATTTATGAGATCACCCATGCTATTCTGTAAACATCTCACCGTGAAAACTTGGGTGAAGTGAGCTGTCAATAGTGTCAATCCCTGTGGAATGACAGCTCACTCTACGCTCACTTCACCTAAGTTTTCACGGTGAGATGGTTACAGAATAGCACTGCAGATATCATTTGGTTTGACTTTCACTTAACTGATGTGATGTACCTACAATGATAAGTTCCTGAATAAATATTTTTTTGTTTAAATATTTTGTTCATTTTGATAATTTCTTGAATTTAAGATAGTACATGATAATTGTAAAAATTTTAGATACTTTATCTCCAATATTTACCAAAACCATAGTCGATTAAAAACAAATAGGAAAAATTACGTAATTACGTAATTACGGAATTGGAGAAAAAAGTTGCGTAATTAGTTACGTAATTGACATTTCCGTAATTTTGGAAGCCCTAGCCATGGCTTCGCATGATGTTTGTTTGCGACCACCACGAACATCTAATAATAACACTAACAGGAAACACACAACCAGGACAACCTTGACCTGGCTATTCAAACTAGTCTATATTCTACCTTTACCAAAAGTTTAGAGCTTCAAGCAGGATTCCAGATGTTTTTCTGAAGAATCGTGCTTAGCAGTCGCTTTGTGAAACTTATTTAAATCTGAATAACCGATAGATATCCAAACATTCTTTTTATCAGAATTTGTAAACATAATGCAAGGGAAACAATAAAATGTGTTTGTGTGTACACAACCTGTTAACCAGTAATAATTATCATAAAGCTTTTTATGAAAATAACGAGTAGCATTACCTCTTTTTTGAGTTAAATCCAACCCGGGTACACACCTTCCCTTTGCAATCAATTTAAATTTTTGCTCAAAAGATAACCTCGAAAAAGCGTCAGATTTTAATTTATTTAAACACACTTCGCCAGCACAGGTCTCACAGGTATAATTTTCCATTTTTTACAATAAACTTACTAAACAATTACTTAGACAGTCAGTCACTTGCGCCAAGAAAAACAATCGAAAGAAATATGGCGAAAAAACTTTGCATTTACGAAATTTACGAACTAATACGAATTACGAACGAATGAATTAGTCGGTCATTTGGTCAATCCGACAAAAAATAGTCAACCCTCTGCAATCAACAATTAAACAGTGCTTTTACGGCTTCTGAATTTGGACGGGTTGCAAATAAGCTATGCTTCCAAAACACAAACACGCGCGCACATTTTCACGCACACAGTCACACTTTTGCTGTGTACTACACGAGAATTCACGAGATCCAATGTATGAGAAATAAGCAAGTCGTAGTACTGCTTTTGCTCACGACTCACGCACAAGAGCGCTGCCTGCGCGGTGAATTTGCTGCGCGCTGCCGCGGCGAGTGTTCGCCGCTTCAACAATTAGTTCAAAAAAAAAACTAATAGATGGCGCGTAAATCGCGTTAGTGATAATTTTTTAGTTATAATTATTTATCTTTTAAATTGGCATGTATCACAGGGTATGCAGAGTTTATTTGCATGTATGGAGTGCACGCCACTGCTTTATGGTAACTTTGTGTATTTTAGAACGTTTGTTTACCAGTGGTGCGCAAATAATATGTCTCATGAATAAAGATTCTTAGTAAATCAAAATCTATTATACTTCAGGCTTCGTTCTCGATATAATATTTACAATGCAGCTTCGTCACGCCAGTCGTCAACCAAACGCATATTTAGAGCTGAAAGCAAAAACTAAACGCATAAGTGTCGCTATTCCGCTCTATACGTCATCTGTCATTCTTTACGTTTGCGCGGCAACCAGTACGCTGTAATTCCCAAAAAATAAGTCTTTAAAACTAGTTTAAAGTGTGTTTAAAGTTGGCATAAGTTATAATACCGAATCGAAAACATGGAAAAGATTACAAGATCAAAAAATCCGAAGATTGCATGAAACGACACCGGCACAACACCGAATGATCAGAGCCGTCCTTTTTTTTCTGTATCTAAAACAATTGTTTTAAACGTTTTATACTGTGAAAACGTGTTTCACAGGGTTTAAATAGGATATTTATTGTAACACGCGGGTAATGTACGAGATGCATTGACGCGAACAAATAATTCGGGGCGTTTATGAGATAAACGCACGAGTTTTATCATTTACCTATTTTAATGGTGTATTCCGAGAGGCTACGCTTAGGTATATATATTATATATATATTACATTATCAGGGTCAATTCTATGTTTTTTGCAGACCACAAAAATGATGAACCAAAAGAAGTAGTTATTGAACTAGGTACTTGATAACTGTGTCGATCCACCGGTTTCATTTGACACAAACCAGGATAACACTAATACAGCCATGACTGTAACTGACGCTCTACCTGATCCTGACCCAGCACCTATGCTAGACACAGAGCCTACTAATATTCTGTCTCTGGAAGTGTTGCAAGCATAATGGGATATGAAGCATTAATAAGACCAATAAACAACAACTTAGCCTGTTTTTGTTATACCATTTTGAAGAAGGGGCTCACCATTTTAGGTGATACATTATCAATGTTAATCAACAACAATAATGATAGAGATCTCTCAGCTCAGTGACGCCTGAAAGGATGTTAACCGACTTACAGAGATGATCACCTTTATGGTAACAACACTCTATCTTACCTTTATAGTAACAACACTCTATCTTACCTTTATGGTAACAACCTATCTAAAAAGATGTGTCTTACAAGACCGACTTACAGAGATGATCACCTTTATGGTAACAACACTCTATCTTACCTTTATAGTAACAACACTCTATCTTACCTTTATGGTAACAATACTATATCTTACTTGTATGGTAACAACACTCTATCTTACCTTTATGGTAACAACCTACCTAAAAAGATGTGTCTTATAAGTTTGCCAAATAACAGGCCAATTTATAAAAAAGCCAACTACTTTTACCACAACCCGTCAGGGAAACTTGAGTGGTTCACTTCGTTACAGAACAGACAACAGAGGACAAATTTGAAGCCGGGATACAAGAAACCACAGTCCTCATATCAACCAAGGAAATATCAAACAACAATCCAACCAGTACCAGCCACAGTACACCGTGAGAACGCCAAAAGCCCCACCACCACAGGACAAGACTCGTGGTCGATACTAGAGGTTAGTCATGCTAGAAGATTAAATCATTTTTTACTTTGACGGCAAAGCATGTGACAATGTTTCAGTATTGAAACATGTCAACGGTAACTCAATACATTTTACTGATACACGATCAGTCACAATCTAAAAGTCATTATAAAATGATATTTTAAATGATCCTGATATGCATACAGCCTATTAATTTTCTGGCATTAGGTGCGATTTCTCCTTGCACACCATGTCTCCTTGAAGACCAATTCATATCTTGAGTGTTTTGTTTCCAAAACTGAATGGTAGCAAAATATTTATTCTAAGTCTTTTAACTTTGATACATGCCATTTTAAAATGGAATATCACAGAACTGCAGTAATTCTAATTCCTTCAGGAGAATTTATTGATTTAAAAGAGTTCTATATTTTATTGATAAATATTAATCCAGCTCACAAGAAGTATTGAAAGAAAGAAAGGAAAGAAAAAAAAAGCAACCGACTTCCAAAAAAAATATACTACAAAGTCAAAAATAACTTTAATTTCGGAAGTCAGTGGCAAAAAACGAAAATTCAAAACCAAAGACACCGACTTCCGAAATTAAAGTTATTTTTCACTTTGTCGTATTTTTTTTTTTTGGAAATCGGTTGTTTTTTTTTTGTAATAAATTTGTATTTTTCACTTTTTAGTTGTAGTACCTACCCCACACAAATTCGAATACCACTATCTCCTATGTAAATAACAGTGACAGGAAGTTATCATCATATCATCCACATTATACTAAGTGGGAAAAATACGTATTATTGAAGCTTACTCAAAAACTATCCAAGCAAAGTTAATAACATGTATATGGGACCAACTTGGGAGCATACCCTTTCATACAAAAAAGAATTTTCAAAATCAGTCCACAATTGACGAAGAAATCGGCGGACATTACAAAACATACATACGCGTCGAACATATAAACTCCTCCTTTTTGGAAGTCGGTTAAAAATCCTAACGACCTCTTGTGCATTGGTTTCCCAACTATTCAAGATTTGTTATAAATTATGAAAACAGTATATTTAGGCCATCACAGTCCTGTCGGTTTTTAGGTGTTGTAAAACAAAAATCCATTGAAAAATATTTGAAAAAACAGAGTTGTAGTATTAGAGACCTTGCTCAGTTAATAGGAACATTGACTGCCACATGTCTGGCAAGTACATATATTTGGCTTTACACAAAACTATTAGAACATTAAATATACCTTATAACCATGAATGTTATGGTTTACTTTAAAGTAAAGGGAAATTATGATAAAACGATTATCATTCACCCAGATATTAAACTAGACCTACAGCGGTGGGCTGATAATATCAATAGTTTACACAAAAGTATAGCATACTCAAAATATGATTAGGAAATATTTACAGATGTGTCAAGAAAGTGGGGGGGGGGGGGACCGTTTGTAATGATAATATGGTTCACGGGTTCTGGAAACAGACTGAACAATTATAAGTATCTAGAACAACTCAACATATTTTTAGCCTTAAAAAATGTTTGTTTAAAAATAAACAATATTAATAAAAAATATACATATTGTTACATGTTGATAATAAGACTGCTATATCATATAGTAACCAAATGGGAGGTATTCAGTACCCACATTTAAATAACTCTGCCAGAAGCAGCATCACACCATCTTCACCATCTTCAGACCATTGGCAATGGTCTGAAGATAGACAAATTTGACTATTTGCTTCTTACAAATAATCGAGGGATATCAATGAAACAGGTGAAGAATCACACAGGTGCAGCCAATCCTGACTTAAAGTGGGAAATGAATTCCTCCACATTCCAGTACGTTGTGACTCAGTTTGGTGAACCTGATAGCAATTGACTTTTGCTTCAAGAATTAATGCAAAATGTGAATCTTATATTTCGTGGAAACCGGCCCGGATGCATCGAATATAGATGCTTTTACCGTATCGAACGACATTTCACCTTTTTATGCCCATTTAGTCTATTATTAAGATGTTTACCAAAAAATGAGAAGGATAAAGCGACAGGCATTATGGTTATGCCATACTGGCCGTCATAAACCTGACAGAACCACCCTCTACCACCACTGTCTATCCACCAGGATATTATCAGAAAGGCGTGGCTTACATACAAAATTACATAATAAATTATGATGGGCCCTTTGGCAAATACAAAGTACTTATAGATCCATTTACACCATCTATACCAATAATTATTATGTATTTTTTTGTAACAAGCGATACAAGGGGGTATTTGAATTTACATAAATCAGCTGTTGCTGTAATAATAGACTCAAAAATGGGGGTGATGACAGCATCAAGACGCTACTTCTAGGTTTCTATAAAATCATACCACCTGGGGCCAAGTATCAAACTAGTTGGGACCCCAAGTAAAGTCTTAACTGATTTAAAAACTTTGACTCTTTATAATTCTAAAAATAATTATTTAACAGTACAGCCCAAAGAGCACAGACTTTGTCTCTTATTAAAATAGTAACAACACAGTAAATCATGCACATTTCTATTACAGATGAGTTAAAATCAAGTAATAAAAGCATAATTTTATGTGGAGATTTTAATATCAATATTTTAGATGATACTTCATTAAGTATTAGACTTCTTAATCTGTTTAGGTCTTATAATTTAATTAACTTGTTTTTTGAACCTACTAGGGTCACGGCATCTTCTTCAACTTGTCTTGATAATATATTTAGTGATTGAGATGCCAAAAATAAAATAGTGCTATATGACTTAACGTCTGACCACTGTGGTTTATTAGCTAGCTTTCCCATGCCATAACATAAAAAGCCGCATAAAATAGAATGCAGGCCTTATACAGCTAGTCGTTGCAATAAGTAACAAAAAAAAAAAAAAAAAAAAAGTAAAAGTTTAAAAAGCATGACCAACATTAACCATTTTAAATCGCAACTTAAAAAATTCTTGATTAAAAAGGCTTACTACTCTATCAATGAGTTTTTAGATGATAGAAGCATAAAATAAAATAAATGTCCGATCCACTTGTTATTCTGTCTTGTTTACGACGTTACTTGTTTGAAACAGTTTTATTTAGTTTGTAGGTTTTAACACCAAATTTGTACGCCTTGCAAGGCAAAACATAGTGATACAACGCAATTTTTATACCATGTACCATATTACCTATGTTCAACAAATAAAATACTTTGACTTTGACTTTTGACTTTAAGTTTAAAAATAATATAGCTCATAGAATTACACCATCTATAGTACGAGTAGAACACGAGAATCCCAATGAAATCTATGGAGCCCTTTTTGATGTTGTGCAAAAAGAGCACCAATATACTTTCAAGACCAAAACTATTCAAATTAATGGTACCTCCGTTGGCTTTAACCAATGGGCCACTCCAGGAATGTATAAAACTAGAGCGAGACTATACGAGTTCTATGGTTTGAAAAAATACAGGTTTGATACTCCTTTCGTAGAGTATGTCAAAAATTATTTAAAAAGGTTAGTGTTTTTGCTAAATCTAAATTTTTAAACGATACAATAAAAAATTCCAATAATAAAGTAAAAACCACTTGGAAAATTATTAATAATGAAACGGATAAGTCGGTTAAACAAGATAAACAACTTGAGATTATGGTCGACAATAAATTAGTTGATAAAGCAGCTGACGTAGCTGAGGCGTTTAATGAGTTTTTTGCAAACATACCTGTAACTACGACTGGCTCCTTAAATTCATCCCCGTCTAAAGCCGAAAACCTTTTGCTTAGTAGTGTATCTAAAAATAGTCGCTTATTTAGCTTCGAACATGTAACGCCTCGTGATGTAGTTAATGTTTTTAACACACTCAAGTCTAAAAACACTGGTGATTACTGGGACATCTCCATTAAACTTTTAAGTAATATAATAAACATCGTAGCCCCCTATCTAGCTGTTACTTTTAATAAATGTGTTGATTTAGGAACTTTTCCTGACCTCATGAAGAATAGTAAAGTCATACCATTATTTAAATCAGGTACTAAAAATGATGTTGGCAATGTCAGGCCTATTTCCATCTTACCAGCATTTAGCAAAATATTTGAAAAGTTAACACTCAAGCAGCTGCTAAGACATTTTAATTGAAATAGCCTCCTTCATAATGAACAATGTGGATTTACAAAAGGTCGTTCGACTACAGATGCGGGTGTTGCTCTGCTGAAACACATATTTAACGCATGCCAGAACTCGCAATATACTATTGGGGTTTTCTGTGATCTCTCCAAAGCCTTTGATTGCGTGCACCATGACACGCTTTTGCGTAAACTGCGTCATTACGGTGTGCAAAACGAAGCTCTCAACGTTAAAAATTCTTATTTACATAATAGGTCCCAATGTGTAGATGTTAATGGTGTGAAATCTTCCGGACTAACAGTTCAGTTAGGTGTACCTCAAGGCTCAATACTGGGTCCATTCTTGTTCCTAGTGTAAATCAATGACTTACCATTCTATTTAAAGGGTATCTATGAAGTTGTACTGTTTGCAGACGATACCTCTCTTATGTTTAAAGTAGACAGGAATAGACAAGATTTTGACGATGTAAACAGTGCACTCTCAATGGTTACGGATTGGTTTACGACAAATAACCTAGTTCTCAATGCCAAGAAAACGAAATGTGTAAAGTTCGCCCTACCAAATGTTAGAAATCTAGGACCCAACATTGTCTTAGATAAAGAGGTGCTTGAATCTATAAATTCGGCAGTTTTTCTGGGCATAACAGTAGATGCCAAACTTCAGTGGGGCCCACATATATCGAGCCTAGCGGGAAGGCTCAGTTCAGCCGCCTACGCCGTCAGGAAAGTAAGACAATACACTGACGTCGATACAGCTCGATTAGTATATTTTAGTTATTTTCATAGCATTATGTCCTACGGTCTTCTGCTGTGGGGCAAAGCTGCTAATATTCAAATTATATTTGTCCTTCAAAAACGAGCTGTTCGAGCTATTTACCAGCTAGGCGCCAGAGTTTCTCTGAGAGATTTTTACAAAGATATTGGTATCCTCACAGTGGCATCTCAATTCATTTTCGCCAACATCTTATATTAATACATATATTAGGCAAAATATACACTCATACACTAAAAACAGTGATTTTCACAATGTTAACACTAGAAATAAGGAAAAACTACGAGCTCCCTTTCACCGGCTTCATAAGGTTCATAACTCATTTGTTGGGCTTGGTATTATAACCTTTTATAACAAGCTACCCTCTTCTTTGCTAGATTTGCCTTTTAATGCGTTTAAAACGAAAGTAAAATCTGTTTTTTTAAATACAACCTTTGTTCAAAGGCATACTATTCTATCAACGACTACATATATGATAATAATAGTTGGTCGCTGTGATTAACTCAAGACAATGTTTATGTTCTTTCTCCAGAATTAGCTTACCTACTGACAGGTTATATGGGTTTATATAATTGTTTATTTTATTTGACTTGTTATGTCAAGTTATTTTAATTTAATTTTAATTTATTGTTGACATAATCTACTCATTACAATGTTTTTTTTAATGAGTTGTATTGCAATATGTGGTTAACTAGTGACCTTGACAATTGATCATATTATCTATTGTTATTAGTAATTAACTGTTTATTTATTTTACCTCGATGGTCCTAGTTCGTCATTTACAACTTCCAGTTACAGCTTTATGTAAGCGGGCACGCCCTTTATGTCTGGGGGCTTTTATTAAGTTCTGTTTACGTTTAGTTTTTATTTCTGCCCGAGTATAGTTCTCGATGATTTTGTTTGGTATATTGGCGTGTGCTAGCTAATATATGGATAATGATGTATTTACATCATTATCCATATATTAGCTAGCATCATCGAGAACTATACTCGGGCAGAAATAAAAACTAAACGTAAACAGAACTTAATAAAAGCCCCCAGACATAAAGGGCGTGCCCGCTTACATAAAGCTGTAACTGGAAGTTAGTTAATTATGTTGAATACTATTATATAGAATCATTTTATTTCTTTCTAACTGAAAAGACAGCTGTGCTGCTGGGGAGTTTGTTGCGCCACTTCTTCTTCCCAGCTAACGCACTAGGAAGTGGTGAAGGGTGGGCGTTTTGGGGGCAGTCTTATGTAATTTTGACTTTCTAAAAGTGCTGATTCTCAGCCTTGTTTGAATAAATGACTTTTGAATTTTGAATAACCCGTATTTTCGATAGCCACATCCTCACTGACGCCAATAAATCATAGAATTTGTTTATTGTTTGATCTATCCATACCCTGCTGTTTGTAGTTGTAGCCCAATATTATATTTAGGTATACAAGATAGTTTTACTTATCATTATGTTATAATATCCGCTTTCAGCGAGTGACTTGTCAGCATTTGTTTTGCACTTGCGTGCGTTGCGCTAAAGAGGCTTCTCAACTTAGTAGCATGTTGTTTCGAGGTTGTAAATAATTTGCAAAAATTTGTTAATAATAGCGTTGTCGCTGCTTCTGGAACTTGTCGACGATAATGATGGACTCAATAATAACTTTTTTTTGGCATGTTGTATTGGTATTGTGTAGCTTCGAAGTAGGACCACTGTCAGTCGAATATTGCTCAATGTAAAATAACTTATTCAAAAGATTCTGTTCAAATAATCAATTTTCCAGAAAATAACGAAGCATAACAAATGAGTTGTGTGTGTAACGTGTTCAATTACTTAGCACAAGTGAAGCGAGACCGCGCTGCTCACTATTAGTCAAGTTTACGAGGCGCGACGCGAGCTACATCGAGATAACTCACGTAGTAGACGACACGTCGGCAGTTGACACTCGCCCTTGGCTTGCCGGAGCAGACTCCGGCATCGATCAGAATCGATGATGCTATAATTAGCTTTTGAATGCACCTTGTTCTTGCAATTGTTGACGAAGTGTACGCCGTATTTGGACTCGTACAAACTTTGTTGATTTCAAGCAGGACAAATTTTAATAAGAGAATGATACTTACAACACTACTTGACAAGTTGTTACAACGCTACTGTGTCCTAACCTAACGATTGAATTGGGGCGCGCGTTGCGGATGCGTGCGCGACTGCGCGTACGTAGCATCGTATCTAATGACCGGCTGTACTGCGCTGCCATCTACCATGCTGTAATATAAAGATTACAGTCGACGCGAGCCGGCGCATGCGGTGCTAACTAAAACAAACATGTTGAACTTACTGGACTGATACTTAAAAATGCTAGATATCGTTTAACTCGTATACATTGATAGTTTTGTATACCCGATGTCAACAAAGATCCTTTTTACACCCCCGTAAACGTAAGGGTGACTGTCCCCAATACGATTCTGATGGCAATGTTCCTCGTACAAGAAAAACTATTTGTTATTTACTAGTTTTACGTTTACTTTTATTTAATAGGCCAGTAGTTAAAGTATTGACAAACAGTGTTATTATTCTTTTACCTACCCAATGATGTTACTGATAAGTCAAAACACAAGTGTCCCATGACATATACTCATCCCAGTGAACAAAAGTTGCGCATAATGTGCATATTGTAAGGTCATTTAGCTCAATTCGATGGATGGTTTTGTCATTTAGTGCTGATTAAAAAAAAACTCAGATATATTTCTTAAGGTGTAATTATAAAATCGAATAATCGACTATTGTCGTGACTACCTAATCTTTTCAAGGAGATACGAAGGTTGCCGACACAGCGCAACGTATAGGCAAGTTGAAGTGGCAATGAGCAGGGCACATAGTGCATAGAACTGATGGCCGATACGGCTCACGACTTCTCGAATAGAGACCACGAACCGGCAAGGGCAGCCAAGGACTTCCACTCACAAGGGGGACAGACGACCTCTAATAAAGGTCGCAGGAAGTCGCAGAATGCGGACCACCTCAGGCGCGGTCGCAGCCAAACATTTTGGGGGCAAAGCAAGGGATATGATTGTGACCGGTATGTATGTTCATCTGTTACCTCATAACTTCTAAACTATTGCTCATAATTTGATAAATCGTTGGAAACGTCGTGATCATCCGCTGGTTATTTATTTATTATTATTTATTTATATATACTTTATTGTACACCACAAAAATAAATAACAAAAAATAATAATTATGCACTACAAAATATACAATGGGCGACCTTATCGCTTGCTGGTTATAGATGTTGTTATTTGCTGACGATACTTCCTTAATTTTTAAAATTAATAGACGTGCATCAAATCTTGACGACGTAAATAACGCCCTACAGCAGGTCCAAAATTGGTTCACTGCTAATAATTTAGTATTAAATGGGAAAAAAACTAAGTGCATAAGATTTTCGTTGCCTAATGTCAAAAGTAGTAATTGTGAGATAGTATTGAATCAAGAGAAACTAGAATTTGTCGATAAAACTGTTTTCCTAGGGATCACGCTTGACTCAAGGCTTCAATGGGGTCCTCATTTAACATCCCTTTCAGGACGATTAAGTTCAGCAGCATATGCTGTGAGAAAAATCCGTCAATTTACAGATGTAGGTACCGCGAGGCTAGTCTATTTTAGCTACTTTCATAGTATTATGTCGTACGGTATTCTACTATGGGGACGGGCTGCAGACATCGAGTCTATTTTTATTCTGCAGAAAAGAGCCATCAGAGCCATATATGGCCTCCGCAGGCGCGACTCTTTAAGGGAACTGTTTAAAGATATTAACATCATGACTGTACCTTGTCAATATATCTATGAAAACATTATGTACGTAAGGAAAAATCTACATCTTTTTAGTAAAAGAGGTGCAAGACACAATTATATTACTAGGAATAGGGAACAATTAGTTCAACCGGGTTTCAGGCTGGCTAAAGTGGACTCATCTTTCATGGGGTACTGTTTAAAGTGTTACAATAAAATACCTCCCCACATACTTCAACTGAATGAAACGAAATTTAAATCTTATATTAAACGCACACTATGCAGCCAAGCATATTATAAATTGGCAGATTATATTGCTGATAAAAATGCTTGGCCCAACGCTGGTCCTGCTCCACAAGGGCGCATAAACTAATTGATTAGCATTTGAAAATACAATTGGAGCTGCTGAAGATTTAATAAACTATCTTTGCATTGTATAAATTCAATCTCTTAGCATTGTATAATTGCATAGAACATGTTTGAGTGCTATGTACCGACTATAAAGCTACCATTTAGGTGCAGGGTATGTCTTTCATTGACTTGAATGTGTCATGGCGGCTGAGAGTATGTCATGCTCACTCTAATGTCTCGCTGACGGTGGCGCGTGTGTTGGATCATTTAGCTCCCTTCAAAATGGTTGAGCTGAATGGTGCTAATCCATGCGTCATGTTCGTGAACGGGCGCCGTCAGTAGGGACTGGTCATCTCTTAGCTGCCACGGCTTATTTTAATTTAATTTAATTTTTTTTTTATTGTTAATTTTTTTTTATTTCTGTTACGGACGCTTTTCATGTTTTGCATCGTTCTCACATGTATAACTTCAACATGAATGATGTAACCAATATTTTGTAACCATATCATGTTTTAAAAGAGTGTCCGTGGAGTTTCTTGCCCGTTCTTCTCCATAGGTACCTACTACGCTTTGGAATGGGCATCTAGCTTCATCTTTCTGACTGACCGACCCCCTTGACAATTCAAAAGTGCCTGTAATTGGTTTATTTGAAATAAATGCTTTGAGTTTGAGTTTGAGTTTGATGTTTTCAATATGGCGCCCGTAATAAAAATATAAAAACAAAAACAATTCAAAAATTAAAATAAATTCAAATAAGCCGTGGCAGCTAAGAGATGGCCACTGACGGCGCCCGTTTACGAACATGATGCATGGATCAGCACCATTTAGCTCAAACATTTTGAAGGGAACTTAATGATCCAACACACACGCCACCACACCACCAGCGAGACATTTGAGTGAGTACAGTGAGACAATAAGGTACAAAGGCGGACTTAATGCCTAAAAGCTCGTGCAGACCAGAGCGACGCGACGACGCGACGCGACTCGAACAATACAATTTCTAAGAAAACTTCACGGTATAACAATCACCGGTGTCGCGTCGCGATGTCGCGTCGCGCTGGTCTGCACGAAGCTTTATGCTCAGTGGTCAATCAGAAATATTAAAACAAAAAAAATATTGCCAACAAATAAGTACGTACAGCACAGTAAAGTACCTAATCGTCTATACTGACAAAAAATACCCTGAACGAGCTCAAACCAAGCACGTCGCGCTAGTGTGAGTGGCTGTCGGAGCGATATACACCTACATTATTGCTTGACGCGATAGTACTACTAGTACTAGCTATCGAAAAATCATACATTTGGATGTGTTCCGTAACACCAAAAATTATGAATGAAAACTAAATTTTATTGTATTTTTGTTCGATAATTTTTAACTTGATAACATACATAGCTTATATTACTCGTATCAAGTTAAAAATTATCGCTTTTGCTGAAACAATATTACAAATATTGTTGTTTATAACACAGAAAAACAATATGAAAACATGTCATTTACGCTGTAAAAATGTGCGAAATTCAATTCGCTTAAACTTCATTTTAGGTAAGTTTTTTGGAAAAAAAAACTGGCCAGGTGCGTGTCGGACCACGCAAAATGAAGGGTTCCGTAGTTGGGATGAATTAATCCCAAGAACAAACTTATCGTTGTAGTTGAAAAACATGTTGTCCCATACATTCCAACTGCAAATGTAAGTTTGTACGGACAATATTGAGAGATTTACTATGTTATTTTAAGACTTCTTATAGGTTTCCTGTAATCTATGAGTAAAGAACCATTCTTTGTATTTTTATCAAAATTCTAGGCTCAGTAGTTTCGGAGATAAGGGGGGGGAATGGTCAATTTCCATACATTTTCTTAGATATCTTTAAAAGTATTGAGTTTAAAATTATTAAAAATAAATATTTCAGATCCTCGCAACAACCCCTATCAGTTGATATGGCACACGGTTCAGTATGCGAAACGTTTTATTTTAATTTTATTATTTGCCCCCCAAAAGTAACCCCCTTATTCAAAATTCATTTATTTACGTTACACGTCCGTGTTTGGATCACAGAAATACATAAGTGTACTAAATTTCAACTTAATTGGTCCATTAGATTCGGAGCAAATTGGCTGTGACAGACGGACAGCCAGCCAGACAGACAGACACACGAGTGATCCTATAAGGGTTCCGTTTTCCTTTTGAGGTACGGAACCCTAAAAAGATGTAGGAGCCTAGATAAACAGTGTCTAAATCCGAATATTAACATAATATGGTGGAAATATGCTCTAATTGCAAATGATTTGGGTATTATGTTTGTATGAACGAACGTGGTCGTAGGTACGGTTGCACACAGAATCTATTTTTTTAATTACAAGCTTTATAATAGCTTGCTCCGTTCGTATGTATTTCTGGTTACTCCAATTGTCATCAATTTTTCAAGCACTTTCTTGCATCCGATTGAGCTGAAACTCGGCATACTTAAATAACTACCAAGACATTTTGAAAAAATTATGCTACGTTGTTTGATTGAGGAGTTCCTATAGCCAGCTTCCGGTTTCATCATCAGACCAGCTCCATGGTATATTTTTTTAGGCAACGAGTACTCGTTGCCTATGTATTAACAAGTGCTTTGACACTAGGTGGTGGTCAGGGTCTAATGATGGAGCCAGAAGGTGGCCAGATGTTTTTCTAGTTACCCCAATGTCATCCATTTTTCAAGAACTTTCTAGCATCCGATTGAGCTGAAACTTGGCATACTTATTACAACTACCGATACATTTAAAAAAAATGTTACCGTCGAGCTGGTCTGATGATGGAGCCGGAAGGTGGCCATGGGACAACTTCAATCAAACAAGATAGCACCATCGTGTTTGATCTCATTGGATATGTAGTAACAAGTGCTATTACACTAGCTGGTGTTCAGGGTCTGATGATGGACCCAGAAGGTGGAAATCCATAAAGAAAGCACTAATAGTAATATTTATTTGTCACAGAAACAGTGTGTACAAAAAGATAACTCGAATATTAAAGAAACATAAAAATTCAAATACAAATTCAAAATCTCTGTTGCGAACTAAGTGTACAGAATTTTGAAGATGTTAACAATAGGTAGGTTCTTAGAACTTAGTTACCCGTTAAGGCATTGCAATTTAAATGGTTATAACTTAAAAAAATACCTATATATACTCAATATTACAGTTACACAGTTTACATTATATTATATTAATTATCATTATTCATACATTTTATATTATATCATACTATTCTTATAATTTATATCAAATTATAATTAAGTATCACCATCATTTTAATATTAGATAATTATTTTTCTTCAAGAAATTCTCTTCAAATTCAAATTCATTTATTAATTTTGTGTACATAGGGTAAAATTACAGATGTTATATTATAAATAAAAAATAAATGTTGGTCCATACTATGTCCCGCCAGATGGCATACAAAATAACTTTGGTTTATCAAAATAAAAACAAAAATATAAAATAAAGTCAATAGGTAGACGTCACAATTTTATGCTAAACACTAAGTTGATAATTTAATAATAATATGTCAATCAATTAAGACGGCACATAAACAAATGGTATTTAGTCACAATTTTGTATAAAATAATAGATAAAATAAAAAATGTCAATATAGAATATCTTTATCTTACGGGAGCAACATTTTAATTATCCAGATAGGTATAAAATTATATTAATATTATTTCAATTTGTCATTAAGATATTCATTAAGTGAATAATATGCCTTGTCATTCAATAATTTAAAAAGATTACGTTTATATAAATACTCATTCATGTTGCTGCTTGATACAATTTGATCAGGTAATTTGTTATAAAGCTTTGGAGCCATTGCAAATATACTATTGTAAAGAAATTTGGTTTTAGTGCTTAACGGGTGCAACTTTTTTGAGCGCCGCCGTTGACTTTCGACAGATTTATATAAAAACATGTTGTTTTTTACAAATATACAAGCTTCATAGACATAGAGGGATGGTACAGTCAATATTTTTAAATTTCGAAAATGTGGCTTGCATGAATCCGTTCGTTTTATTTTACATATGGCTCGAATACATTTTTTCTGTGCTATTAATACCTCCCCAACCTTAGTAGCATTGCCCCAAAATATAAGGCCATATCGCAATGTAGAGGCGACATAACCATGATAAGCTGCTAGGAGCGCTGGCATATTCACAATTTTGCCTAGCATATATAGAGCATAGGAAAACTTGCTGAGCTTCCCACATACATTATCGATTTGAGTCCTCCATGACATATCGTTATCAATATGCAGTCCAAGAAATGTTGTAACATTCGTCTCAAATATTTGGTCACCTTACTTGAAAATGTGACAGTGGTTTTTGTCTAATTTTAAAATTCATAATTTTAGTTTTAGTTAGGTTAATTTTGAGGTTATTAGCGTTCAGCCAGTCAACAATCGTAACAAGACTAGTGTTAATGTCATCTTCTATTTCTTTGTTACTACCAGTATCATAAATAACTGAACTGTCGTCGGCAAATAAGGACATTTGGTGCATGATTACTTGGGGAAAGTCGTTGGTATAGCAAATGAACAGCAAGGGTCCCACCACAGAACCCTGCGGAACACCGTATGAAAGAACTCTAGAGCGAGACGAGTATACTACTTCATTTTTCGACTTAATATCCACTTGGCTAATCTGTATAATTTGTTTTCTGTCCTCCAAGTAGGATTGTATCAGATTTAAGCACGTTACCGTATTTATTTAGCTTAGTTAACCCGCTTAGTAAGCCCTGGTCATATCCATATACATTGCCATTACTGGTTTCCTTTTGTCCATGTGAATGTCGATAAACGAATACCAGTATGTAGCATTTTTTGTGACATGACTCAGGCCTTTGACTACGTTGATTATGCTATTCTATTGAGAAAACTTGAAGCTTATGGCATTAGAGGCAATTTACTTAGTCTTCTTGAGTCTTACTTAAAAGGCCGAAAACAAATAACTGAAATTTGTCAAATTAATCCAGTTACCAAGCGTGAAGAGATATATAGATCCTCAGAGCGTGAAGTTATCTTTGGCGTACCCCAGGGGAGCGTATTGGGTCCTTTCATATTCATACTGTACATAAACGATCTACCTAAATGCATTGAACAAGCAATGACACTGTTTGCGGACGATAGTACCGTGACAATACCATGTAAAAATGTGGAGACATATGAATGGGACATTAACAATTGTTTACAAAATGTTGTAAATTGGTTAGAAGAAAATAATTTAAAAATTAACTTAAAAAAAACAAAAGTTGTGAATTTCAATCAGCGGATTACCAGCATTAGCCCTAATATACACAACAACAATGAACTTCTAGAAGAAGTAGAAAATACTACATTTCTGGGACTTTTAATAGATAAAAATCTAAATTGGAAAGCACACACTGATAGTTTATGTAAGAGAATTAGTAGGTCCGCATACGCTCTGCATTCACTATCTCCAGTAATTAACATGGATGCACTATTAATTGCTTATTATGGCATAGTAGAATCGCACTTACGTTACGGTGTAATATTCTGGGGAAATTCAACCGAAAGAGAAACAGTTTGCCAGAAAAGATGCTTACGGGCTATGTTTAAGCTTAAATCCACTGATAGTTGCATGCCATACTTTAAACAACACAAAATATTAACACTTCCTAGCTTGTACATAATGGAGGTAGCTGTGTTTGTGAAGTCAAACCCAAACCGTTTTAAACGTCTAGCCGACGTAGTCCCACGTAATAGACGCGACAATAACCAAGTATGGTCCCATCCCGCCAAAACGGCACTACTGCGCAAGAGTGTCTATTGCATGGGTCCGGTTATTTATAATAAATTACCTAAGCAATGGAAAGAACTATCATTAACAATATTCAAAACTAGGCTTAAACGCTTTTTAACGCATAAAGCATATTATAATATCAGCGAATTCCTTACGGAGAAAGAATTTGTTTGTTCTCCAAATTGATTTGCTTTATTTTATTTTTATATTTGTTTACTCTACTACTCTACTTTTAAATATTGACATTTGTTTTAAATTGTGCCTTGATTAAAATTAATTTAAATTTTTGACATTGTGATTTCTTACTTTTATTATTTATTTGTCTACTGAGACTAATTTTGTACGCCATAAAGGCTGGCATATGCTTTTTATAAAAATAAAAATAAACATTTTTGTAGTGGTGCTCTTCAATGTATCATAATATGATTGCCTTTGTTGTTGTTTTAGCGTGAAACTCTTATTTAAGTTTTGCATGCCTGTCGTCGGTAAGATATGGCTGAACCTATCTGTTTAAAAATTATCACCTTTTACTGTACCCATATTTGCAAAATAAACGACTTACTTACTTACTTACTTACATGTTGTGATGTATTTTGTCAAGAAAGTTGTATATGGCCATATTAATGGTTTTTGTCTTCCTAAAACCAATTTGTTCCTTGCAAAAAATATTTTGTTTTTCAAAGTAATTATAAATACCATTATAAATTACTTTCTCAAAGATTTTTGAGAAAATCGGTATTAGAGCTACAGGTCTGTAATTACTTATATTTGTTTTGTCGTCTTTTTTATGCAACCCTTTTTTTTGGCTTGATAATGGAAACCTTTAACTTTTTCGGAAAAATACCAGTTTGAATACAGTTATTTATATCACTTAATATAGGTGGTATAAGAGAGGAGCCACTGCTTTAACTACTCTTGTGTCAATATCATCATATCTTGTACTATTAGTGTTTTTAAGGTTGTTAATTATAGTAATAACGTCCTTTGGTATGGTATGGTCCTTTGGTATGGTATGGTTCCTTATTACTCTTACAGAGTAATATGCCTTTTTAATCAGTAAGTATTTTAGCTTCCTTTTAAAAATACCAATTGGATGGAGGTTCTTAATGTCTATGGGTAACTTATTATATATTTTTATGCCCATACAAAAAATACTAATACTGCAGTGTGGGAAGGTTTATTGCGTAATGTATTTTTAAGTCTACTGCTTGTAATGTTTCATAGCTACTGAGGTTTGATTTAACTAAAATTGAGGCCGCTTAGATATATAGAGAAGGGAGGGTTAATATCTTGAGGTTTATGAATTGAGGTTTACATGAATCTGTTTGGTGTAGGTATCCCACATATTGATCTAATACACTTTTTTTGTGCCTTGAACGCAATTTCTTTACCAGTTGAGTATCCCCAATAAAGTATCCCAAAAGATAGAGTGGATCCCACATAGGCATGATAAGCACTAAGTAGTGCGGTTTGATTAGATATCTTTTTGAGCATGTAGAGGGCATAAGAGAAATCATTTAAGTTACTACATACACTATTTACATGTGTTTTCCATGACATATTAGAATCTATATAGATACCTAGAAATTGTGTACTATTGTGTATAATTGTGTGTATTGTAACCTCAGATACAGTTGCATTATTGTACTCAATAGATAGTGGAATTGATTTTGCGTTTTTAGTCTTGAAATTCATATAATGTGTTTTTGTAAGATTTTTTAAGATTTATTTTTAGATTATTTATTGTAAGCCAATTTATTAATTTAGATAGGGAATCATTTATTTCTAGTTCATGATTTTTATTTTTATTATTTGTGTAAAGAGCCGTACTGTCAATTGCAAATAAAACCATAGGGTGCCGAATAGCGTTAGGTAAATCATTTATATAAATGAGAAATTGTAATGGTCCTAGTATGGACCCTTGAGGTATACCATATTTTATAGATCTTGGGCTCGATGTATATTTCGTTTCTGTTTTTGTGAAAGGACATAATTGTGTTATTTCAGTGAACTGTATTCTATTACTGAGATAGGATTTGATTATTTCTAGTGCTTTACCTCGAACTCCGTATATTTCTAGTTTATGTAGAAGTAGTCCATGGTCAACATAATCAAAAGCTTTGGTCATTTCCATGTTTAGGGCTGTGACGTGATTTTTTTTATCTAGTTCCGTTACTTTTTTTTGTAAAAACTGATGCATTGCCGTATTAACCGATTTCCCTTTTCTGAATCCAACTTGATTATCTATTATTATTTTATTTTTTTCGAAATATTCACTAAGATTATTATGTGTACTCTTTCAAATATTTTTGCCATTATTGGAATGAGAGCGATAGGTCTATAACATCGTACATCTTCCATGTTTTCTTTTTTGAATATTGGTGTAACGACAGTAGTTTTCAAATATGTCGGGAAAATTCCTTCTTCAAGACACTGATTTACTATATATGAGATGATTGGAGCAATTTCGTACACTACACATTTTATTATTTTTGTGGAAATTCCATCACAACCTGTACTGTTAGTGTTTTTTAATGTCATTATTATTTTGACAACATCGTAAGGGGTTAGAAACAGGAGTTTGGTTTGTTATAGGTTAGAATATTAGCATAGTTTATTGTATTATTCGTTAGTTTTGAAATGTCATCAATAAAAAAGTTGTTGAATGTTTGTGCTATAGCATCAGGAGCAGTTACAAGTTGGTTATTATATTTTATTCTATAAATTTTTTCAGGGGGGTTATTGTTTTTGTATTTATTGATTATTTGCCAAACTGCTTTAGATTTATTTGTGGCTGTTTGGATATGATAGTTATTTTGCGACCTTTGAGTGAGTTTTATGATTGTTTTAAACTTTTTTGCATATTTCTTCAAATCACTCCTATCTCTATTATTACCTGATAGTCGATAAGTTTTAAGTAGCATTCTTTAACGGAGGGAACATATTTTTAATCCTTTACTGAGTCATTTAGTATTTCGTATGATTGGATCCTTAATTTTTATGCTTGGAAAGCTGGGGTCATAAAAAAGTTTAAATAGTTTATGGAATTCTTCAAAAACAGCATTTGGGTCACTCTTTCCTTAGCAATCACTAAAAGTCAGGGCTTTTAAAACTTTAATAAATTATTCAACATTTTCGTTGCTATAGTCTCTCCTAAATTTGTACCAGTGGGTTATTGAGTACGTTTTCCTAACAGGACATGACAGTATTTGTGCTGTATGATCAGACAGTGCTAGTTCTATGACACTTTGTTTACAGCCCCTTATATTATGAGCAATGTTATCAATGCTCGTTTTGCTTACCAAACGAGTTGGTTCATTTATTGCAAGTTTTAAGTTAAAGCTCCGCAATAAGTCTTCAAACTCTCTCGAAACAGGAGTATCTTTTAGTCGATCAATATTATAATCACCACAAATAACAAATTTCTTACATTTGGTACATAATTTTGCAAGCATAGCCGTTAAACGGTCAAAAAATATACACATTCCCTTTTAGTCTTCGGAGGCCTATATATACATTATGATAATTAACTTATGCTCTAACAGTTCAATCGCCGAACACTCTATGAGGTTGGTTAGGCTTACAAGCTTTGCTTCGTGTAGAATCTTAAAAATATGATTTTTTCGTACTAGGATACATGAACCACCATTTCTATTTGCTCTTGAGAAATTTGCCGCCATAGTATAGTTGGGAATTTGGAAAAAATTTGTATCGTCTATTATCATATTATGCTCGGTAACACACACCACATCAATTATGTTATTGTTAACATTATTTAAATTTACGGTAAATTCATCAGCTTTGTGTAGTAAACCATTAATATTTTGATGAAGTACATGTATTCTGTCGTATACGAAAAAAACTGTTATCATTACATTTATCCTTTACGATTAAATTCAATGCATTATCAGATTCTGTTAGTTGTTTACATGCATCATTTACATTCATTGTGTTTAAATGTATGATTTGGTCTTGTAAATCGTTTAAAATAATATTCAAGCCTTTATAATTTAAGTTTCAATGCCTTTGGTTATAAGTTTCGTAGGTGTACGGAAGATTTAAGTTGGAATCCAAAATATACGCATATTTATATGTCTCAACATCAATGTAGATTAAGTTATTAAAGGTGTCGATTCTACTATTAAACATTAAATTTTTGTTAACCATATATTTGAAAGTCGGCAGACATACTATAAAGTTCGTGTGGGTTAAGGTTTGTAATTTTCCGCGAATGAAAGTAACTAATTCTATATAATTATGCGTCTTTCTGAAATCTTCTTCCCCAACATAAATAACACAGTAGTCGGAGTAAGTGAAGTTTTCTGTAAAAAGTGTTAAATAAAAAAGCTTGAGGGGCATAAATGTCCTTCTTACACTAAATTTGAAGATAAGCCTGAAGGTTTTAAGAAAATATTAAATTTCTATGTTTACGTAAGTTTTATTCAGTGCTATTTAGTTCATTAAAAGCTTGTTTTAAAAAAGATTTTTACTTAAATTTTATTTCTTTGTAGCACTAAATCTAATTGCTAGAACTACAGAGCTATTTGGGGGCGTGGCCTAAATATTAAACACAAACATATAACAAAACATTTTGTCGCAGTGCATTTTATGGCTGTTAAGTTAACATGTTTTACTAACGAGTTTTGTTACGAAAATTGGCGCAGCAGACCCGGCTTTAGAGATAACAAAAGGCAATGCAAAATTGTTGTAATTTATGTCGAAGAAACGTGATAATTTCGATGAAACGGCTTGCGTCATTTTAATCTTATATTTGTTCATTAATACCTTGAACAACTAATACGTAGGTACCAACTTTGTTTGCTGCTCAAAACAGCTGAAACAATAACTTTTCAATCGCTATCACAAGATTCCAATGAATCTGATGGAAACAACTTGAATATTATCAAGTGACCGATAGTTGTCAGCACCGGAGTGATTAATACAGAAGTGCATGAATATTGAAATTGAATAACGAGTGTGCGATGGCGTCGCGGGTACATACACAAACACGCCATTACAGAAGAATCGCCACAACTCGCTGCACGTCACTTACATGAACGCTGGATATCAATAGTTGTACCAGCGTGCAGTCTTGAAACGTCTTCAGTCGTACAAAAATATATGGGTTTATTTGTACGGTTGGCCGCACGTCAGCGGTAACACTTCGACCCTGAGCTGGCCTAGCGTAGTACGAGTTGCAATATAATAAGAAACTAGCTTTAACTGGTTTTGTCACCACGGACGTGCGGCTGAAGAGGTTTCAAGGTGTCACCGTCTCATTTATAAAACTTAATTCAAAAGATGCTATGTGTTTCATAAAGCTAAGCGTTGCCTACGTTCAACGCAATATGTCGTAAACGCTCGCCCCGAATAGGTCTTCTGCCCCTATCTGCAACGCGGTGGAGTGGGCACAAAATGGCAGGACACGCTATAATGGTCCTACGGTAATTACACCGGCCGGGTGGCAGGACCGGTCCCGCGAGTCCCACCGGCCCCACAGGCTGCGATGGATGCGGACACCATCTTACTGGTGCGGACAAAGGGTGGCGGTGGGCGCAGGGAAATATATGGGATCATCTGAATCATATAGTGTTTTTAGTATAAATGTGGATGGCTATAAGAGTAGGGGAAGACCAAATAAACGATGCATGAACTGTGTGAAAGGTGATATGGCTAGAAAGGGGGTCCGTGACGACTAATAAAGTCGACAAGATGAATACAAAACAATAAACTAACGAAATAAAACGACATGTTGCGCCGACTGCAAAGAAATTGAGACATATGCAAGGGCAAGAGAATGATGATGTCCACCTTATTAAATAATGATGATAACGTATAGAACGAAAAACTAAGTAAAAAGCTTTATATTATAATTTATTTAAGGTGACTCGCGCGTCTCAGCCACCAGGGTTGCCAAAGGTCGAAACGACAGGAAATGTAAAAGTTAATTGATCCGATATTATCAATTTTAAACCAGTCCATGTTAATGACATTCACCAAGTTATTGCTTCATCGTCATCCGTAGCCTCAGGAGTACTTAGTGCAGGACATCCGCTGCTAAACCTCTCCTAGCACTGAGACTGCAATGTACTCATTAGATTATCGAATCTTGTATCTCCATTGCAAACTTTAACTGAGCCAGCTTATTAACCTCGTCCAGTGTCTTGTTACACTTGGCCGCAACAGTCGTTGTTATTCTCCTCAGACCTTTTGTAGCCGGCATCCACGAGCGGAGGGAATATCGCACTTTTGCCAATCCAAGCCGCAAAACTATGTCCGTTCCATTCAAATTCGTAGTAAATATCGCATATTATGACTCAACTGAACACTAGCTCGTAATCGTTTTCAGCCGCACATTATTGTCTTGTTACGATCTAAAATATGAAAGTAACATTCGTCCGAGCGATTGCGAATTGAGATCAATGCTTTCAATTATTACTTCATAGTTAATACACGAATCTAGCATAATCATTATGATTTATATATTCTTTTTTACTTTTAATGCAGTATTACGCAGCTGAGTCAATAACGCATGTATGTATGTATCAGTATTCGTCGTATCATGTTGCTACACATTGTCTGCATCAGCTAAACCATGTACCTACCTACGTAAAAGTAAACACGAGAAGAATTTATAATAATCCAAAACCTCTCTTTTGTTCCCATCGGAGATTTCATCACCTTCCGGCTTGTTTTTATCAACCTACTGCTTCGCTGCTTACGGACGAGTGTCTTGTTCACCACGCACTCTTTTTCAGGAAGCTTTCTAATGTCACCTTTTCCGACACCAAAGACACAGCAAGTGCTTTAGCAGCTACGACCTATCAGCGCTTGCATGTTAACAAAGCATTTCTAGTTACAAACAGAAGGGTCAATGATACCGATCATTGGGTCACACTTAAAGATCGGCTGAATACGGAGTGCATGTGGCTCGCCGTGAGAAACGCAGTACAGTTAGGTGGCCCATTTCCTTCGTTAGACGCCACCGGCGAATAACTGCTACAATCACTAGTCGAAGGTGCTCTTATTAGACGGCCATTATAATGATAGATGATGAACGCAGGATACAGCTGACTTGGAACAAATATTGGGGCTTAAAGATATATTTAAAAACACAATGATCATTAACATTAAAACAAAACATCTGAACACTTGTCTTCTGCCATGCCTAATATATGCATGCCATACAAGAAAAAATAAAAAAATAAGACAAGATACCTACGCTAAATGGGCAGACGATATTAAAAAAGTTAGCTGGAATAAACTGGATTGCAACAGCCCAGTCTAGAGAAGACTGGATATCATTAGAGGAGGCCTTCACCTGTAGAGGGGTTCTTGGAGAATAAAATTATAATATGGTATACTAGAAATAATTAGGTACTGTTTAGTTTAAGTTTATTTTATTTTATTGTGTAAACTTTTTATTTTTCTTGCCAACCCTAACTGGGTTGGAAAGAAATATAAGGCTTTTTTAATATTTACTTATTATAATCATAGAAATAGCTCGATACGAAATTGTAGACCGGCAGTTAGTACTTGTGGATTTGTTTGTGTTCTCACGACAATTGACACGAGTTCTGTATTACTGCATTAAATTAAATAACGAAATTGGCAAAATATTAATTACTTAATTTAATTTTACGTTCACCAGTGTCCTGGGCATCGCTAAGTCACCCTCTCCTATCTCTATTACAGTTATGTATGCTATTCACGCGATGCACACGACGGACCAAGTCAGAAGGTTCACAAGCAATTATTACCTACTACTTACTTACTTGAATGGTCATCTGACTGACTCGGTACTCCACTCGCAGTCATTTGTCCAAAACCAACGGTAAATGGTGGATGCTCTTGCTTCGTAAAGTGGGTTTTCTGTGCTCGTTACACGTTACTTGGCAATTTTCCTGGAAACACGGCCTCTTAAGGTCCTTGCCATCTGCACTCAATTGCACTAGACGAACCAGTTCCGAAGACATGTCGACCATTACAGAAATTATACGTTACTATCGCAACACGAAATGAAACAGAAGACCCTGATGTATTGAGTAGTTATCCCATCGTATAGTAATACTCAGATACTGGCTGTACAATCTGATACATCAGCAGTACAAGTACAACTACAAACAATAACATCATCTACCGAAGCTTCATGTGAGTACTTCCAATCATCCACTATGATTGCAGCAGTCCCACTGAGGCACTGGTTATAAACAACAGCAACTGTGCCAAACTAAACTATAACCGTAACGAAGCAGTAGTTACTATCAACTAGTCGTGACTCGCAACTCGTAATAACAGCGGCGACTCGAGATAACAGCTCATTACGCCGATACGTCTGACATAACGAGACGTAGGACGTAACATCGCCAGTAAGAGGCGACAGGACCCGGCTGACGCCGACGCGACCCCACACAATGTGAGAAAGTCATAGATTCGTTCACACACACACAATGCTCGTAGTTAGCGCACAAAAACGTTGGGATGCGCAAGCGCAATATCACTGTCACTGGGTGACTGGAGCGAAACTAACACTTATGCTGACATAGCTAAACTCTCGTAGGTGCCATTCATTATATGTCTAACCCAACATTTTACAGATGACAGTGTTTATTGCTGACTTGATCACGCAGAAAAGCTTTTCAGGGTAATGATACAGCTCAAAGCAGAGGTATAAGTGGGCAATTAAAATTGGCCCCAGAAACATTTCAAAGGTAACTGAGCCTACGTCACTAAATATTATCTTGTATTAATAGTGATGTGAAGTTTGAATATTAAAACAAGATCTTCTCAGATTGTGAAGATACAAACATGCCCGCATGGTTACCAACAGAATTACCAATAGTTAAAGAGGGTCAAGTGAGGGTCAAACCTGCATTATAATTTGCTAACTTCCAAAACCTTCCGGTGTGGTTCAATAATCGTTTGTGAGTTGAAGGTGAGCCGACGTTCGCGTTCATTTGCACATCAATGAGCGACGGATCACGCACAAGGCGGGGACGGGGAGCGCGTGCGAGGGGCGCGACGGGCGCGGGTCGTGGCGAATGCGCCCATTTGCTTAGGTAATTACAACATGTGCAGAACTAACTGTAAGCATGTAATTATAGTCACTACCTTCACACTGTGCTCGCAGCTTGCAGGGAACTTAGTGCTTATAAAAAATGACAAGGTTTGGTTCAACTAAATTAAATTACGGATGTTATTTTAGTCTTGTAATTTAAAATTCTAATCGACGTGTCTGAGGTTATGCGTTAATTCTGTTACACGTTGTATGTTTACAGTTTCAATAAAAAATTTGATTTACGTTAACGCGAACGAGGAACTCCACTATTCAGTAGAAAAAAACTACTGATGTGTTGTGTCGCATTCTGTCGTGACGGAGAGTATGCACACTAGTCTGTCGTGTCGCGCTCTGTCGTTATTTCTGAACATTTTTGAACCATTGACTTTCACGGACAAGCTAAGCTAAACCTTAGCTTGTCCGTAAAAAAACTCCAAATACACTGCCCTGCCGTGGCCAAGCTACGCCAACGCCACGCGACGGCACGCTATCCCAAGCTACGACACGCCAATCTGGACTACGCAACGCTACGACAAGCTACGCCTTACTACATAGCACATGTGTGAGCACTGTGACCATTACCTTCTACAAACCTACCATTTACTGGGTATGTCTTTCATTGACTTGAATGAGCACTGGCGGCTGAGAGTATGTCATGCTCACTCAAATGTCTCGCTGGTGGTGGCGTGTGTGTTGGATCATTAAGTTCCCTTCAAAATGGTTGAGCTGAATGGTGCTGATCCACGCTTCATGTTCGTGAACGGGCGCCGTCAGTAGGGACTGGTCGTCTCTTAGCTGCCGTCCATAGCTTATTTTAATTTTTGAATTGTTTTTATATTTTTATTACGGACGCTTTTAACGTGCACGTCTTTCCACATTGTTCTCACATCTATAATGTCAACATGAATGACATATAACCAATATTTTGTAACAATATTTTGATTGAAAAGAGTATCCGTGGAGTTTCTTGCCCGTTCTTCTCCATAGGAACCTAGTACGCTTTGGAATTGGCAACTAGCTTCATCTTTCTGACTGACCGACCCCTTGACAATAATTCAAAAGTGCCTGTTATTCGTTTATTTGAAATAAATGCTTTGAGTTTGAGTTTACGCCACACTACGCAACGCTACGACAAGCTACGCCGTACTACGCCACGCTACGCAACGCTACGACAAGGTACGCTGTACTACGCCGCGCTACGCAACGATACGAGTACTACGACAAACTAAAGTTCAGAAATAAACTCACTCACACATATATATAAAGCCAAAGCTTTTCTAAATTCGATGTGCCATGTTAACGCCAGCGTCTGCGTGGCCTTCTTTTATTATCTACTTTAGGAAACTGTTGGCCTCAAACGCAAAGGAAAACCACTAAACAAGGAAAGTGTTGTTCATGTCATGAATTATACAAAACTTTGGCATTTGGCAGACGAGGAATACTGTTCATTACATAAACATCGTTTCTGATGCATTATATTATTTATGAACATTCCTGGTTGGTCTAAGTCGTGGAGGGCAAAGGGTAAACTAAGATAAAGATAAACTATAGACTCTCTTCGAACCATCAGTTGCATCTGACAAACACTAATACTCGTAATGTCGTTTCTGATAAACTCAAACTCAAACTCAAACTCAAATCATTTATTTCAATTAAACCATTACAGGCACTTTTGAATTGTCAAGGAATCGGTCAGTCAAAAATATGAAGCTAGTTGCCCATTCCAAAGCGTAGTAGGTACCTATGGAGAAGAACGGGCAAGAAACTCCACGGACACTCTTTTAAATAAAATAAATTGTTACAAAGTATTGGTTACATCATTCATGTTGAAATTATACATGTGAGAACAATGTAGAAAGACGTGCACGTTAGAAGCGTCCGTAATACAAAGATAAAAACAAAGAACAATTCAAAAATAAAAAATCAGCCATGGCCGCTAAGAGTTGACCAGTCCCAACTGACGGCGCCCGTTCACGAACATGACGTATGGATCAGCACCATTCAGCTCAACCATTTTGAAGGGAGCTAAATGATCCAACACACGCGCCACCATCAGCGAGACATTTGAGTGAGCATGACATACTCACAGCCGCCAGGGCACATTCAAGTCAATAAAAAAAAGTATTACCCGGTAAATGTACTCTTTAGTACATAGTACTCACACCTGTGCTCTGGAATTATATAATACAAAGGAGATTGACTTTATACAATGCAAAGATGGTCTTAAAATCTTCAGCAGCTCCAACAGTATTTTCAGATGTTAATCAATTAGTTGTGGTTGTGGAGCAGGACCAGCATTGAGCCAAGCATTTTTATCAGAGATGTAATCCCCCAACTTATAATATGCCTGCCTGCATAGTGTGCGTTTTATACAAGACTTGAATTTCGTCTCATTCAGTTGAAGTATGTGGGGAGGAATTTTATTGTAACATTTTAAACAGTACCCCATGAAAGATGAGTCCACTTTAGCCAGTCTGAAACCTGGTTGAACTAATAGATCCCTATTTCTTGTACTATAATTATGTCTATCACCTCTTTTACTAAAAAGATGTAAGTTTTTTCTTACGTACATGATGTTTTCATAGATATATTGACAAGGTACCGTCATGATGTTAATATCCTTAAACAGTTCCCTTAGAGAGTCACGCCTGCGGAGATAGTACATGGCTCTAATCGCTCTTTTCTGCAGAATAAAAATAGACTCGATGTCTGCAGCCCGTCCCCACAGTAAAATACCGTAAGACATGATACTATGAAAGTAACTAAAATAGACCAGCCTCGCGGTATCTACATCAGTAAATTGACGGATTTTTCTGACAGCATATGCTGCTGAACTTAGCCGTCCTGCGAGAGATGTTAAATGAGGACCCCATTGTAGCCTTGAGTCTAGCGTGATCCCTAGGAAAACAGTTTTATCGACGAATTCTAGTTTCTCTTGATTCAATACTATCTCACAATCACTACTTTTGACATTTGGTAAAGAAAATTTTATACACTTAGTTTTTTTTCCATTTAATACTAAATTATTAGCAGTGAACCAATTTTGGACCTGCAATAGGGCGTTATTTACGTCGTCAAAATTTGTTGCACGTCTATCTACCTTAAAAATTAAGGAAGTATCGTCAGCAAATAACACCATTTGTGGTTGATTTTTTAATAAATGGAGTAGATCATTGATATACACTAAAAAGAGGAATGGACCCAATATCGAGCCTTGTGGCACACCTATTTTTACTTTTAAACCTAGTGAATTGATACCGTTTATTTGGACTTGCTGTTGTCTATTATTTAAATAAGATTTTACTAAATTGAGTGCAAGTTTTCCAAGTCCGTAATGCTCAAGTTTCAAGAGTAAGGTTTCGTGATCGACGCAATCAAATGCCTTGGAGAGGTCACAAAAGATTCCTATGGCGTCTTGGGCCTCTTCCCACGCGTTAAAAATGTGTCTTAATAAGGTTACACCGGCGTCGGTCGTACAACGTCCTTTGGTGAAACCATACTGTTGATCATGAAGGATTTTATTTGTGTTAAAATGATTGAGCATTTGATTAAGCATTACCTTTTCAAACACCTTGCTGAAAACCGGCAACACGGATACGGGTCTATAATTATTGGTGTCTTTACTGTCCCCGGATTTGAAAAGTGGTATTACCTTACTGTATTTCATTAAATCCGGGAAGACTCCTTGGTCCACACACAAATTAAATATTAAGGCTAAGTAAGGCGCTATGGTCTCAATTATGGAAGTACAGACTTTAATGGACATTCCCCAAAGATCTTCGGTTAATTTGATCTTAATTTGCTGAAAAGCTTTTATCACTGTTATAGGATTAATATGCTTAAAGTTAAATTTAATCGGGCAAGCTGAAACGGTCGCCCTTACTAAATCAAAAGAGAGCGAGGGCGAGGAATTTAAGGTTTCAGTAGTTTTAAGTGGGATACTGGTAAAGAAATTTACAAATTCTTGAGCAACTTCTTTGCTATCGCAAATGAGACCACCACATGACGTCTTCAGTGTGTAATCAGAATTATGGTTTTTGTTCCTGTTCGTTTCGTTATTGATAATTTTCCAAACCGTCTGTATTTTATTGTCGGCTGATTTAACCTTGTTGCTAATGTATAAGGCTTTAGCTGTCTTACAAGAGCTCTTAAAAATTTTAGAGTACGTAGCAACATACTTATTAAAAGTTTCCGTGTTAATATAAGGCTTAAGGCCATACAGCTCGAAAAGTCTATCCCTACTTTTCCTGAGTCCTTTAGTTGCCCAGTCACTAAATAAAAACTTAGGGCTGATAGTTTTTGTGTTCTTCTTAAAAGAATTATTGAACTCGGTCTGGACTAACGAAAAGAATTCCTCGTATAAAATATTAGCATTGTTCATTGTAAGGTCTTGATTATTTAACTTACAAACTAAAGTGCTATTAAATTTATTTAAATTAACTGCTGTTATTGGTCTGAATTGTATCCGCACTTTTTTTACTAGTATGTTGGATTCAAAAGTTACGGATTGACCACTGTGATCAGAAGGGAGATAATTAACGATGGCTTTATCTAAATAGTCGCAAGAACAAAACACATTATCAATACATGTAGCAGTAGTCGTAGTTACTCGGGTTGGTTCTACAAACACATTTGACAAATTGAATGATTTGAACAAATTTAAAAATCTACTGGTATATGAATTATTTTCTAAAATATTAATGTTAAAGTCACCACAGATAATTACTGATTTATTAGCAGTTGCAAGTTTTGCCAAAACATCTTCCATTACTGACTCAAATATAGAGTAGTTTTGATAATTTGGGGGTCTGTAAACGCACACTATGACATGCTTATCTAGCTCAACACAAGACAGTTCAATGCTATGTTCAACCGATAGTTCAACTATGTCAATACGGGTTTTTGATTTAATACAACTTTTAATTAATATTAGTGAACCACCACGCAGCATTGATTTTCGGTTAAAACAACTGACTGCACTATAATTCTCATAGTTAATTAACATTTCATAATCTTTTAACCAATGCTCAGTTAAACAAATAATGTCAAACATTGTTTTTTCTAAAAACAATTCAATTTCCAATTGTTTGGAAGAAAAGCCTTGAATATTTTGGTGAAATAATTTCAAGGATTTCTGCTTATCCCCTTTTGTACAGTTAACTATGTTAGTGCCAGAAAATACCTTGTTGTTATTAAGTGTAAATAAACTGTTAGAGGTACCTTCTGTTGTCTTACAAACTAGTTTAAACTATTTGAGCTAACCACCTTAACATTAGTACTATTACTAACTGTGGTACTAATTGTAGATGACTTAGACATACTAATTATGTCTGGGTTAATATTAAAAGCTAATAGCCTAGCTATTTGACGTCTAAAACTAATGGGCAGATACACAGTATCCCTAGTCGACCTTAGCTTATCAACAAAAATGTTGGTGTCAAAAAATATAAACTTGTCACTATGGTGACTAACTAAGAAATGCATGTAATTATTTAGCATGTGAATATAGTTGTTTTGCCTATTTGATAAATGCTCAAAATATGGAAAAGCACACAAAATTATCTTCTTACAATTTAACTTCAATAGTTCAGTGACACAATCAGCAATATCATCTTTTTTAACATTAAAACTATTACCTATAAGTACAGTAATAATGGCATTAGGATCATATTCCTTCCTAGTTAATGAAGACATTATTTGTTTGTATATTAATTTTAGCACCTTTGCGTTGCTAAACACAAGATTAAGGAAGAGCTTAAATATTGTACACGAAGACATTTGAATCACAGTTTTGCTAGAACAAACGTTGTTCAAACCATGGTCTACTACCATTCTATAGCATCAAATATGTTATTAAAATAAACTAAACTAGGCGTTCTCAAATTAGTCGTATGTTGCTCAAACTTGTTCAAACATTAACCGTAACATCAAAGTACTCATCGCGGTAGCGATATAGCATTCAAAAGAGTTGGGAGGAGTCCACGTGGACTACAAGGATCTCCAGCCAATGCGAGTAAATCATTAAATGCAAATAAATCATTAGACAATGACATGCAATCGCGCAAAATATCGCTCCGCCCATTTATTTTGTTGACTACCGCGGGCCGTACGCGGCGCCCGGGCGGTAGCCAGTCTACCGAAATCTCTCAAGAGAGCGACGCGATGTATGCATCCGATATATTTCGTCAAAGGCACGCATCGCGCGTTTTTTTTAAAACAAGTTCTAACTTAGTATTGGAACGAGTGGAGTGGTTGTATATGGTGTGTTTTACGCAATTACTGGTGACTATCTGGCGGAAGCTAGGCGCATGTACCTACTCTTGGAGGCAATGTTGTCTTGGTGCACATGGAATTAACCTGAAATCCGCCCCTAAGATGACCCACTGACCCGGTTTTGTGGTAAGTTTGGTTTTTGTCTTGTTCCTGTAATATCCCAATAAATAAATCTAATCAATAATAATGTCACGTTAGATACAATAGGTACCCGTACCTAATACCTACAAGAAAGAATTAAAACGATGTCTGATAGTACCTACCGTAAGTTCACACCTAGAACGATATGATAAAATGAGGTCAGCCACCTCGCCGCGCCGTCGGTAAGATGCGTCGCTGGTCGCGTCGTGCAATCGTGCATTACCAAAAAATAGGTACCTACCAAAGTTTACCATACCAGGCCATAAAATCTGTTTTAAAGTAGCCACTTATCAGTGATAAAATACCTACCGAAGTTAACTTTTAACTTTGGTAGGTACTTCCTAGTAAGACTACAAAATAAGTGCTCTCAAAATTTCGTTTATCGAGGTACATTTCCCTGTAGACAATGCTGTGTTCCGTGCGTGAACCACGCGCCGCGCCGCAATTACTTTGAGACGCGAGCGCCGCCGCCCAGTGTCTGTGTTGTAGGGAGTACCTTTGTTTTTTTTTGTTTTTGTTCAAAAACCAATGAGGTTTTTTTTTATTTGATGCTTAAGAATGATAGTAGACCATGGTCTGAGCAACATTTGTTCTAGCGATTCTGTGATTCAAATGTCACCGTGTATAATAACGATCTCGAAACTATAGCTATTGAGCAGAAACCAGTCGTCTTTAAAGACATGGGGTTAGCAGAAAGCTTAATGAGAAACTACTCGATCGCTGTTTGACATCAATTTCACACTGTATCTGCATACTTAAAAGAAAGTGAGCAGTAAGTAAACGCGTATTGTTTGTTTACCAAAACCGTGTGTAACCGAGATCGGGAGTGTCGTTTATATGGTGCTCGTATAGGTTGATGGTACAGAAAATTGACGAAGTGACGTCAGAATTACGCACACAATTCCATCTGATTTCACCTCAGTAGGGAAACTACCTGTATACACTGTACCTATAATATTATCGAGATAAACTTGGAGACAATTTTAAAACTTAACCATTTTAATTTAATTTTTGTTCTTAGTCCGGTATATCAAACAGTTATGAGCAGTGTTCTGTTGCAGCAGCCTGCAGCACGATGTGACGGTTGTTGATCAGTCGCTGTACACAGTAGCCGGATAAAGGATTGTCATAACGGCCTCCGCTCCTACAATCTTAGTAAGAAATATAGTGGTTCCATAAGTGTTTACAGATCTCTCCTATCGCCAAAAAGGCCCATATTATCCTGTTTATAGCTCTACAATAGGCCTACAGTGGTCGTAAATGAAAGTTATAATGGCTCTACAGAGGTGGTTTAGGCGATGTTTGGTGCTATGAGATTTCGAAAAGCTCTTGTAGCGCTATTATACCAAGCGCTCCTGTATGTTATTTATTTATTAATTTTTATTTTACAGAAAACTTACAGATTAATAACCCAATTAAAATCATTCATAGGTAGGAAAATTTGCTTGGAGTTTCTTGCCCGTTCTTCTCCATGAAGATCTACGTTTTGGAACTGGGCAACTAGCTTCAACTTTCTGACTAACTGACCGACTATTTGACAATTCAAAAGTGCCTGTAAATGGTTTAATTGAAATAAATGCTTTGAGTTTGAGTTTGCTAATTACAAGCTTCCACTTGTATACATTTAGTAACAAATACTTCTTCTTTTTGTTAATAATCGTTATATTAAAGGTCAACGCTTTAAATTAGCAAAATATGGTTGGTTTAATGTGGTGTAAACTAAAAATATTAGATTAAAATTAATCATACGTACAGTAGTGACAAGTTAGGAAACATTTAATGCGGATTGGATTATCAAAATAGCTTATAATCATTATTTCTTTGTGTACATGAAATATCAGTGCGAGTACCGGTTTGATATCTATATATATGTATCTTATCGTCAACATTTTCATTTTCACGCGCCCTCGAAATTTTCAGTTTTTAATGCAAACATTATATTGATATGTTGGTTATGAAATTGTATTTTACCATAAATAAGACTTTGAAGGTTACAGATAGATTAATTAGGGTCAGAGGTAAGACATGGTGACTTAAATTACGTCAAAAGTTACGAGCATATGCATATATACGGTCTTTAAAATATCGTAATAACCCTAAATAATAAGTTTACCAAAAACTGTAATACTATAATACTACTACAAATAAAATCTTTTGTGCGTACTATTGAGAACTCAAATTTGTATAATGGTCTTTGTGATATCCCTTTATATAGGTTTGTACAGCTTTACATCACAATTACGCTGTATAAACCTCTAATATAGCGCTTTGAGCTAAAGCTAAGTACCTCCGTTATAGAGGTATAGTTACAAGAGCGCTAGTAAATACTATTAAAATACTTAAGGTGCTATAACACTATTCTGTAACCCGGCTGTAAGAAATGATTCATATGATTCCTTATACAACTTTTTTCCGTACAAAAGCCATATTATTCTTTCATATAGCGCTCAAGGCGCTATTCTAGAGCTATATAGCTCTGTTATTGATTAGTAATACAACAGCCGTAAAAAATCCTTTTAAGAACCCAAGCCCTTACAAAATATCTCCCTACGCTGTTTAGCGCTTTAAAAGCAACTTATAACTCTTTTTAAACCTCTTTACTAAAGTACTCTTTTACATCTCACTGTGGTATAAAAGACTCCATTCACTCAATTATACTTCGTTTGTCGCTTACAGTGACCTTGATCAGTCGCTGTAAACTCTACAAGGATCGTTTAGCGCTCCAGTGACGTTGATCAGTCGCTGTAAACTCTACAAGGATGGTTTGGCGCTCCAGTGACGTTGATCAGTCGCTGTAAACTCTACAAGGATGGTTTGGCGCTCCAGTGACGTTGATCAGTCGCTGTAAACTCTACAAGGATGGTTTAGCGCTCCAGTGACGTTGATCAGTCGCTGTAAACTCTACAAGGATCGTTTAGCGCTCCAGTGACGTTGATCAGTCGCTGTAAACTCTACAAGGATCGTTTAGCGCTCCAGTGACGTTGATCAGTCGCTGTAAACTCTACAAGGATCGTTTAGCGCTCCAGTGACGTTGATCAGTCGCTGTAAACTCTAGAAGGATGGTTTGGCGCTCCAGTGACGTTGATCAGTCGCTGTAAACTCTACAAGGATGGTTTGGCGCTCCAGTGACGTTGATCAGTCGCTGTAAACTCTACAAGGATGGTTTAGCGCTCCAGTGACGTTGATCAGTCGCTGTAAACTCTACAAGGATGGTTTGGCGCTCCAGTGACGTTGATCAGTCGCTGTAAACTCTACAAGGATGGTTTAGCGCTCCAGTGACGTTGATCAGTCGCTGTAAACTCTACAAGGATCGTTTAGCGCTCCAGTGACGTTGATCAGTCGCTGTAAACTCTACAAGGATCGTTTAGCGCTCCAGTGACGTTGATCAGTCGCTGTAAACTCTACAAGGATCGTTTAGCGCTCCAGTGACGTTGATCAGTCGCTGTAAACTCTACAAGGATCGTTTAGCGCTCCAGTGACGTTGATCAGTCGCTGTAAACTCTAGAAGGATGGTTTGGCGCTCCAGTGACGTTGATCAGTCGCTGTAAACTCTACAAGGATGGTTTGGCGCTCCAGTGACGTTGATCAGTCGCTGTAAACTCTACAAGGATGGTTTGGCGCTCCAGTGACGTTGATCCAGTCACTGAACACGGCTATAAAGGATCGTTTGGCGCAAAAACAAGATGGCGGCGTTAGTTCTGGTTTTACCACGCGCTAAAAGAACTTTGTAGCGCTAATACCTACTTATCTATAATTATCTTGATTTGCTTAGTGTGACTCAACCAATGCGCAACGACTGATGAGCGAGAAACACTGCCATGTCGGGCTGTGATTCATATTCTTTGTATGTAGGTACCCGCTATGGCACCCGCTGTGCTGGAGGCCGGAAGTGGTACTACATTAATTTCTAGTGTTATCAAAAGAACACGATACACTGGATTAGCAACCTGGACTTATCTATACTAATATAATAAAGCTGAAGCGCTGCTGCGCTAATCGCTGAAACTACCAGTCGGATTTGAAAAAATCTTGCATTTGATACCCAGATCTTGATTAAGCAGTGGTGGCCTAGTGGTAATGGCCCCGACTTACAAATTCTAGGTCGTGAGTTCGAACCTAGGCAGACCCTTTACTTTATGTAACTAATTTCATCACCGCTGTTCTCAAAACGGTGAAGTAACCGACATGTCCTAAGAACAAAAAAAAAACGAAGACATGTGTGACATTAACTAACCCGCACTGGGAACATCGAGGAGGCCTGTGTCCCAGCAGTGGGAATATTATATCGTGATAATGGTTATGCTTAGCCCAATTCTTGATGAAAGTATTACTTTTATCAGATTTGGGCTAAGCTAGACTATTTAACATCACGAAACGACCCTCAGGAGCCGAGCAAAAAGGGAGAAAGTCATAAAGAACGCTAAGCTGGCTGTTATTTTAGTATACTGTGAGGTTACGACTTCCACACGAACGAAGTCGCGGGCAGAAGCGAGTTATTAATATGATAAATAAATAATAAAAACTTTATTTCAATTACAAAGGGCATTTAGATACATTTTAATGGCAGGAATTGCTTGTGTTAGGAGACTACGCACTTCCACATAACATTATCTACTAAACAATAGAAATGTAAACAATGTAAACATAAAAAAACTAAAAATAAATAAGTAAGTTTAATTTATACAAAGAGCCACTGTAAATGAATGAGCATTATGCATAGAAAAGGGCCAAAATGCGCGTATATGTGGGATATGTGTGAGTATGGGTGAGTGTGAAGTGTGAGGGTGTCTAGTGTGTGAGTTAATATGCAAGGCGGATTGACTCCTTGACGCCTTGAGCAAGCGTGGTCATCAATACTCGTGCCCTCTCTGTATGAGAAGAGGCCCTTGCTCTGCAGTGAAGGTTCCAGTTCTGCAACAAGTTACTGTGAAGGAAAACATTGCATCGTTAGCAAACCTCAACTTCAACCAGCAACACGCAGTCAGCAGGCACGTAACTCTTAACTAACGTTTTTATGTATTTTTTTACCCAATCGTCATTTAACAATTAAGTAAGTTAATATTATTTTAGTTGTTTACTTCGTGCGATTGGCACAATGTTTCGACATGTTCGTAGTTCGTAAGTAAAGATCTGCACATTCCACGACAATGCTTCTAAATGTAGCAACATCGTGCTTGTTATTGTACAACGGTTGGTTACATAAAAACCAATTCAAATGTAAACGTATTATTACTTACGCACAAATTTTTTGTTGCGATACTGCATGTTCTCTGACTGTTTACCAAACATCTTCACGATGACCTACATCATCTCATCTCATATATCTGTGCCGAGCAAGTCACTCAATCTCCGTCCAGAAATAGTTTAGGTCCCTACCTATATCGTTATATTCTTCCATCGCTTGATCAACAACAACACACTACCTCCCGAGTGGCAATAGAGACGCCTCTCGTTTGCTCAGCTGTTTCACAGCCCCTGTGATTGTGTGATGACCCGTATTTACTTCCTACAAGCCCGTCGTTATGAGCGCACATCGATCAAGTTGTTCACCACTTATTACCATTCATTACTCGCTCTAACATGAGGAAATCAATAACTATATCGACGCAGACTGATTTATTTATATTTTGATTAAGTCAGTCTCTACTGATGTTTATCATTCTTATATTCAGAAAAGGAAAGGCGAATTGTGTTAACACGATTTGAATGGCTCCCGCGTGTTGGAGGTTAAGCAATGTTTATGAAGTCGAGCACAGTTAGACATTGTGTTATGCTCCTTCCTCCTGTCTTGCAGCCCTGGTGATCAATATCTTTGTTTGTAGTATTTATATACATATAATAACGATGTCATCATCTGTTCGACACTGGGCTCTGATCTTTCCTCGTACCGAACCATTAATCTTCGTGTAGTAATCGGTACAGTCCGGTCCGGTCTATCCTGTCTTCGGTGGCCTCACGTACAATTGAGTGACATTACGTTACATTGCCACTGCCTCAATTACCTCAATGTAAAGATGAAATGATAAGGAACTCATCATCATCATGTTCTGATAGGTAGACTGGAAAAGCATATTTATGTCAAAGGTTTTATTATTATCTCCTAATAAAGAAATATCCATTCAGGTATCATCAACCACGACGAGGACAATAAGTCAAGACTAGGTTAGCAATATCCCTTAACACACAGACTGTGATCAGTTGATCACATCACATCTGGCCGCACGTGACACTGCGATTCCAATAATTGAAATACTCTCGCCATTTTCAAACAGGCATCAAAGCCCTTTTAACTGCCGGATCCGCTATCTGTAATATAAATCTTGGTCGCGTGTATTGAGCCCGGAAGCTGACCCGCCGAGGCTGGGAAAAGGTTAGCTGATGATGTATCTGACAGCACACTGGAACATGTTGCATAAAGAGCCGGGGCATGATGGCATCAGTCGGATCGTGATATTATATCACCGTGGATCATCTCCGCACATCATAACATGGCACACAGTATATTTACGCAGAAGGTGCATTACACACAAAGAGACCTCGTCATATTAAGTTTCAAACAGAATCCATGCTGGAGGAGGAAAGTGTGCGTGAAACAGAAGAACAACCACTGAGGAATGATAGGAATAGATAGACAGTTGCTGGCCCTGGTATATCCTCGCTCCTTTACATAAAAGTAAGATAATGAAATACTAGCCAAGAGTTATACATATAATAGTCCGATGTAGTGACAATGGCTATAGGAGTAGGAGAAGACCAAATTAATAAACGTTGGATGGATTATGTAAAACTGATATGATATAATTATGGCTAGTTAGGGTCACCTTATACTACTAATACGCCAGCTAATAGAGATGTATGGCAGGAGAAGACATGCTTAGCCGACCCCCAATAAATTAGGATAAGAGCAGGAGGATGACGATGGATAGCCGTATTTTTTAAGTACATTGAGATATAGAAGAAAGCCTTCTGTACTACCTCTTCTTGTGTCATTCACCCGTGTTCATGGACGCGTAACGGTGAGGTCACGGTGGGTCGGTGCGGGGGCGTGACGTGAGCCATGCGGGGGGTGAGGGACGAGGCACAAGGTCGCACATACGACGCACACGACGCGCATACACAGCACCTGGCACACGAGCAGCACGAGCCAGCGAGTAACGTCATCATTGACCCCACTACTGAAGCAGACAGTGACGGTGATTGTTAGTGAAGGTCTCTTCAACTTAACATTCTTCGTTCAAACTTCAAGACTCAAACTCAAACTCATAGCATTTATTTCAATTAAACCATTTACATGCACTTTTGAATTGTCAAGGAATCGGTCAGTCAAAAATATAAAGCTAGTTGCCTATTCCAAAGCGTAGTAGGTATCTATGGAGAATACCGGGCAAGAAACTCCACGGACACTCTTTTAAATAAAATAAATTGTTACAAAGTATTGGTTACATCATTCATGTTGAAATTATACATGTGAGAACAATGTAGAAAGACGTGCACGTTAGAAGCGTCCGTAATAAAAAGATAAAACAAAGAACAATTCAAAAATTTAAATCAGCTATGGCCGCTATGAGTTGACCAGTCCCAACTGACAGCGCCCGTTCTCGAACATGACGCATGGATCAGCACCATTCAGCTCAACCATTTTGAAGGGAGCTAAATGATCCATCACAAGCGCCACCATCAGCGAGACATCTGAGTGAGCATGACCTTACTCTGAGCCGCCAGGGCACATTCAAGTCAATAAAAGACGTATTACCCGGTAAATGATAGCTCTTTAGTACTCACATATGCAATTATACGAGTATAATATAAAGGAGATTGATTTTATACAATGCAAATATGGTCTTAAAATCTTCAGCAGCTCCAACAAAATTTTCAAATGTTAATCAATTAGCTGTGGTTGTGGAGCAGGACCAGCATTGAGTCAAGCATTTTTATCAGTGATGTAATCCCCCAACTTATAATATGCCTGCCTGCATGGTGTGCGTTTTATACAAGACTTGAATTTCGTCTCATTCAGTTGAAGTATGTGGGGAGGAATTTATACTATTTGGCAAGTCAAAAATCTGAATGTATAACATTCTATATTACCGCGCAGGTTACTATTTACTATTAATTAGGTCATCGGCTTAGATGACCTACTTAATTAGAAATCTTCAGTCGTCTCGTCATTACTGTTTACTTGGACGATGCTGGCAGCTAGTTTATTAAATACTAAGCGACTATGCAAATCAGAGTTTTTCACTCATGCTAAGGAGAGAAATGTTCAAAGATAACGATAAGAAGAAAACGTAAGATACCTGTGGTGACTTTAACTTCTTTGAAAAGAACTTAGAAAGCTTCCCCGTGAGGAAGTAGATGTTATGTAAGGCACCTATCTAAGCCGCGCCGTGCTACATAGAGTGAAGCTTAGAAAGTCAACGAGTTTCAACCGGTTCATTTGTGGAAGATCTCACGTCTAATGTATTTCTGACGCCATAAAAACATAATCGTTTTCACAAAAGAAGTCCCGCGGAAATAAGCGGAACAATGATAGAGTGAAGGATAATACAAAATATAGAGGTTGGCAATCGAAAGCACTTAAACACAAATGTCGTTTAACTCGCTGCCGTGCTTGTCTAAACTTGATGCGTGGGGTATCTTGCACAGTTTAGTAACCAATTATTTCATTTTATGACTTCAGAGTTACCTATAATGAGCGAGAACTACCCATACTTTACCCGGCCGTTAAAATGGCACAATGGATTTTCGAAAAAGTTCGGTTTTGTTGGCTTTGAGGTCTTTCACTCATACTTGTGTGACCATCTCTTTGTAGAATGTCTCTTTCACTCACACCTGTGTGACCATGTCTTTGTAGGATGTCGTGTCTGTCACTCAAACCTCTGTGACCATTTCTTTGTAGGGTGTGGTGTCTGTCACTCACACCTGTGTGACCATCTCTTTGTAGGGTGTCGTGGCTACTACTCACACCTCTGTGACAATCACTTTGTAGGGTGTCGTGGCTGCCACTCTCACCTCTATGACAATCTCTTTGTAGGGTGTGGTGTCTGTCACTTACACTTGTGTGACTATCTTTTTGTAGGGTGTAGTCTCTGTCACTCACACCTGTGTGACCATCTCTTTGTAGGGTGTCGTGGCTGCCACTCACACCTCTGTGACAATCTCTTCGTAGGATGTGGTGTCTGTCACTCACAGCTGTGTGACCATCTCTTTGTAGGGTGTCGTGTCTGTCACCCACACCTGTGTGACCATCTCTTTGTAGGGTGTCGTGGCTGCCACTCACACCTCTGTGACAATCTCTTCGTAGGGTGTGGTGTCTGTCACTCACAGCTGTGTGACCATCTCTTTGTAGGGTGTCGTGTCTGTCACTCACACCTGTGTGACTATCACTTTCTAAATCTGGATATGCCATTTTATCGCCGGCTACTGGAGATATTTTATAGTTCTATTACGTTGGCAACAAACCCACAAATCCCTTGGTAGAGGTAACAACTTTCATTGGATGAGCGGTCGCCTTGTTTTCCAACCTAACACTAAAAAAAACGCTTGATAAATATGTATGTGTATGCTAATGTTTACTAAGGTCACCACTGCGGTCTTGCTCGCACGCCAAGCTGTCTTCGTCACAAATCACAATGACATGTTTGTATTTCTGATGACGTTTTGTGTTTACCATCATCGGTGGTAAATGGCTTTATGAGCGTATTTGTGAAGCAATGTAGGTCACTTGGTGCCAGATACCTTTTCCTAAGTATTGAAGTAGTGGAAACAAGATTATTTACATAGTATTTTTATTCTTAAACTACCGATCTATCAATAAATTTCAACTGTAAGCTACGTTAACTGGCGGACCACCGACCTAATTTGTACGGTACTTAGCATAGCATAGCATGTCCAGTCTGTAAAATGTTCCCACTGTTGGGCAGGCCTCCTCTCGATCAGAGGAAACGGGACGTAATTCACCACGCGGACCCAGTGCGGGCTGGTAGATGTCACATGTCTTCGAATTTTTGCTTCTAGGACATGCCGGATTCCTTACGATGTTTTCCTTCACCGTTTTGAGAACAGTGGTGATGAAATAACTTACACAAAGTAAAGCGCCTGTCAGGGTTCGAACCTTTGACCCACAATTCGTAAGTCGTGGCCGTTCTCCCTGAGCCACCACTGCTTCCGGACGTAAAATGTAAACTAAAACATAATGTAAAAATATTAGAAATCGATATCAATATCGTCTTAGATAATGAGGTGCTTGAAACTGTCTGTACTCGGCATTTTTTCTGGGCATAAAAGCCAAACCAAATGCCAAACTTCAGTGGGGCCCACATATATCAAGCCTAGCGGGAAGGCTCAGTTCGGCCGCCTACGCTGTCAGGAAAGTAAGACAATACACTGACGTTGATACAGCTCGGTTAGTCTATTTTAGTTATTTCCATAGCGTCCTATGGTATTCTGCTGTGGGGCAAAGCCGCTGATATTCAAAATATATTTGTTATTCAAAAACGAGCTGTTCGAGCAATTTACCAGTTAGGTGCCAGAGTATCTCTAAGAGATCTTTTTAAAGATATTGGTGTTCTCACGGTGGCATCACAATTCATCTTCGCCAATATCTTATATATTAGGCAAAATATACACTTATACACTAAAAACAGTGATATTCACAATATTGACACCAGAAATAAGGACAAATTGCGAGCTCCGTTTCACCGGCTTCATAAGGTTAATAACTCATTTGTTAAACTTGGTATAACCTTTTATAACAAGTTACCATCTTCTTTGCTAGATTTGCCTTTTAATGCGTTTAAAGCCAAAGTAAAATCCAACCTTTGTTCAAAGGCATATTATTCTATCTACGACCACTTAAACGATAAGAATGGTTGGTCGCTGTGATTAATTCAAGACAATGTTCATGTTCTTTCTCCAGAATTAGCTTACCTACTAACAGGTTATATGACTTATATAATTGTTTATTTTTATTTTTTTGACTCTATATTTCAATTGATTTTTATTTTATTTTCATTTGTTATTGACATAATCTACTCATTACAATTTTATTTTTTAATGAGTTGTATTTCAATATATGGTTAGCTAGCGACCTTGACAATTGATCATATATTATGTTTGCCTAACTGATTATTTATTTTTACTTGAACTTTTTACGTGCTTGGCACGGCCTTTTGTGCCTGGAAGCATTTATTCCGGCATTAAGTTCGGTTTATGTTTCGAGTTTTTATTTTTGTTTGAGTATATATTTCAATTGTTTTGTTGGTATATTGGAGTGTGCTAGCTGTCATTATGGCAAATAAATTGATTTACTGTTTTGTGTTGAGTAATGTAAATTATTTTGCATACTATTGTATAGAATCAAGTTTTTATTTTTTTTCTAACTTAATGGACAGCAGTGCTGCTGGGGAGTTTGTTGCGCAACTTCTGCTTCCCAGCTAAAGCACTAGGAAGTGGTAATTCTATGGTGGCTAATTCTATTCTACACCATTTTTAATCGCGATTAAAAATAGTCAGATATAATTAGACAATCATAATTTTAGGTGAAAAACGTTAAATTCAGAATAACAAAATAGCCATTTTCACTCAATTAATAACTCAGTGCCATCTTAGTGCTATCAAACTAAAATATTGTTATTTTGTGTCACTTTAGTCTATTTCAGAATGGGAAATCGTCGTTTGACAGGAATAAACAAAATTTTGGTGATTCTTAGTCTAGTTTAGACTATTTGTGACAAGAGAATCGGCATCACTTTATCACCATAAATTACTTTTAACTTCAATAAAATGTTTTACTTAATAAAGTACTAAGATTTGGCGATCATACTATACTCGTGCAATATCGTTGTACGCACGACAAAGATCAACAGCGGTCAGGCAGAGAGCCGAGCGATACATCCACTCTCTGGAAGGCCTCACGGGCGGCCGACTAATTTGAAACGGTTTGCTCGTGGAGTTTTATAGCAGTTTTAGAGTAGTTTTAAAATATTTCTAAAAAAATAATAGAGAACACATTTAGTTAAAATTTAATATTGCAAGTTTTTAACAAGATGTTCTTCTATTACAGTAACCTGTTATTATATTAAATTAATGAAGATATATTGGTTAAAAAAAACATTTTATTGACCAAAATTTATTTATAATTTAGTTTGTTTGGATTTTTATTTCTCATTTAGGGAACCTAAAATGTTTTTAGTTTTTTAAACTAAGTTTTTTCCTAAGGATAAGATAATAGTATATTATGCAATTAGTGAATAAAAGACAGATTTAAAGCGAGTGCCATAGATGAGTCACGAGCTAGTGAAGGATTCTAACGACTGAATCACGACCATAGGGAATGATTCATGACGATTGTTAGAATCCTGAGCGACGCGAGTAATTCATGGCCCTCGATATAAATCCGTTTTATTCAAGAGTTGCATACTATACTTTATACCATGACTACGAGAAAAATAAAGACTTAAGCGAAAATAGACATTTAATGAAGAAAAATCTCTAATTTGTAATATGCTTGTTTACAAAGTGTACTTTTAATATGAGTTTTAAATTTTCTTTCATTTAATTGTAATATATCACAAGGTATTTTATTGTAACATTTAACACAGTACCCCATAAAAGATGAAGATACTTAAGATAATCTGAAAAATGGTTGATCTATTTTACCTTTATTTCTAGTATTAAAATGATGTCTATCGCTTATTTTGTTAAAAATATGTAGATTTTTTCTTACATACATAATATTTTCATAAATGAATTGGCAAGGTACTGTCATAATATTAATCCTTTTAAATAGTTCCCTGAGAGATTCGCGACGATGTAGATTATAAATGGCTCTGACAGCTCTCTTTTGTAAAATAAATATAGATTCAATGTCAGCAGCCCGACCCCACAGTAAAATGCCATACGACATAATACTGTGGAAGTAGCTAAAATAGACCAAACGCGCGGTTTCTACATCTGTTAACTGTCTTATCTTTCTAACAGCAAAAGCGGCAGAGCTTAGCCGCCCCGCAAGAGATGTTATATGAGGTCCCTATTGTAATTTCTCGTCTAGCGTGATTCCTAGGAAAACTGTTTGATTAATATATTCTAGCTTTTCTCCATTCAATAAGATATCACATTCGCTACTTCTAACATTAGGTAATTTAAATCTAATGCATTTGGTGAAAATCATGAAAAACCACAAATCTCGCGTGGATGTTGGAAAATTTCTCACAGGAACGTAAATACAATAGCCTCATAGTTACCTAAATAATTATACCTACGGAAATAAGGTTTTTTTTTTTTTTACTCTCCAGCGGCTTCGTGCGCATGGTTTTCGTACTTTATTTCCTCAAATTTTTTTAAAACCCCGCCACCCGCTTTAAAAGCTAGTTTTTGAAAATTAATGATTTTCAAGTATATAAATCAAAGGAATCAAACCTTTTTTTCGATAGGGCTTGTTTTTATGAAAAAATCGTTTGGTTCGATGCGTAAACTGATACCATGGATTCAGTACATGATTCCGAAAAAATTCATTCGGAGGGGGGCGTCCGATGAAATTTTTCGTCAGTTATTTAAAAAAAAATCTGCTGTTTCATAGAAAAGTGCAATACCTACGCGGTCAATACCTACGCGGTCAACATTTATGGAATTTCAGTTCCTTGCCACCTTGTATACTTAAAACATTACTACCAAGTTCCAAGTTAGTTCGGCAGCTTTTTGAAATATTTCCATACAAACTTTGACGCCTCTTAAACCCTTTTTGAGGGTTTAGTTTAGTTTATAAAAACTAATAACTTTATGATTCCCCTTCAACTCCATCCTGTAAAGGGTAGTTTTCGAAAATTAATGATTACGTTCTTCTTTATTATTATTTAGATAGGCATTCGGGCCAAGTTTCAATTTTTAGAGCAAAGGAATAAGATATTACATATAAACTGTATCCCCCTTTTCACCCCCAAATGGGATAATTTTTGAAAACATATTTTGTGACTTTTCCTTTATGTGAATTAAAGGTGGTATATCAGTTTTCAAGTTTATTCTTTATTTTTGATTTTCAGTATAAATACTGAGTTTCGAGTTAATCGGACAGCGCGTTTAAATTCTTCCATACCTATAAACTTTGACACCCCGCAATCCCCCTTTAGTTCAGAAAAACAAAAAATGATATACTTTATAGTTTATTTAGATAAGTATTCATGCCAAGTTTCAAGTTTATTAACTCAAGGAATAAGATATTCATACAAACTTTTATCACCTATTTGAGTCCCGTAGGTGTTGAATTTCGAAAAATCCTTCCTTATTCCTTGTCTACATTATAAAGGAAACCTCTGTACAAAATATCAGCTTTCTATGTCCAAAGGTTTAGGTTTGTTGTTGATGAGTCAGGCAGTCAGACAATCAGAACTTGTCTTGTTATTTATTTATATAGATAGATTTAGATAAGTATTCGTGCCAAGTTTCAAGTTTATTAACTCAAGGAAAAAGATTTTTCATTCAAACTTTCATCCCCTATTTGACTCCCTTAGGGTTGAATTTCGAAAAAGTCTTCCTTATTTCTTGTCTACATTATATAGGAAACCTCTGTGCATAATATCAGCTTTCTAGATCCAAAGGTTTGGGCTGGGCATTGATGAGTCAGTCAGGACTCTTCTTTTTATTTATATAGAATAAAACGTATTCTTCAATTTGTCAACAGTTATAGCCTGGTTGAGAGACCGATGTGAAATCTTCTTTTATACTATTTTGATTTTCTCATAATGCTTAAGTTTTTTTGTTTACTACATTTTGTTTATTTATATCATCTTATTATTATTTATATCGTTTTTTATTTATTATTATTTCAGGAACTCCCAAGATTTTAAATACAATATTATATGGGAGAAGCGTTAACTTTCCGACTTGGTCAATCACTAGCGTATAATGTAAAATAAATGGCTTTTGCACAGCACAACGATAGCGATCGATGTTTTCGTGTGAGTCAGTTGTCCGGTGCATGGTAAATGCACGCTGTGTTTGATGGGATAAGGCTTATAATTGATTGTGTAGTACATTCTGATTTATGAATTGCAAGTGTGAGCGCGACGAGGTATCTATTGGGTTTACTGATCTGCATGTGTAGTTGTGGCGAGATGGTAGGGATGGAGACATTGGGTTTCGATACATGTTCAACTACCGGGCTTCTTATATCTATGCGTCGAGCCAAGAAGCACAAAGGCGAGGAATATGGCTATTCGAACACATCATATCAGACTAGGGTTTCCTGGTCACTGTCAGAAAAGGCTTATTCCTTGTAGAATGTACGGCTGCAAAGATTTAAAGAAACTGAGAAAGCATATCAACCATTTCCTTTTTGTCAGTGACGTCAGCAAACCTCACACCGGCACTTTGTTCACCCACCACAGAGCTCTCAATCTCAACGCCTCTAGCACCGGCATAAACAGCGCTAAATCCATTTTTATGATGATTGTATTATGCATTCCCGTCGATAGCTTATCGACTGCAGTTGACACACATTTAGCGTTCGTAATTACCTACCGATCATTTACTGATTATTCATACGTGTTTCTATGTATAAATACAGCAGATTTCGCTAGATAGTTGATACAATCTAGTCCAAACTGGTTATTTAGTCAGCCTATTCATAAATTCCGCGAGAAACTGCTAGAACGTTAAAATAAGAACGCAGGAATGTTAATGAGTGTCGGTCGAACTTGACCCTTGAGGATTGAGGCCGCATCGGTATTCATGAGGCTACCGGGCGGCCGTCGGATGTGCAGTACATTACTCTGATGCGCGCACGTCCGCGCACATCGTGGCTTCTATATTATTCGTCGTCGCGTATCGCGCCGTCGCGACGCGTCCGCGCTTCGCGCCGTTCTCCGATCGGTGTCGGTTATTGTCCCGCAACAAAGGGTTCGCGCTTGGTTCACGGCGCGTGAACGCGAACGCATCTACACTCACAGCACGCGTAACAGCATGAGTCGCAGTCGGGAATGGTCTTGCGTGATTTTTCATAAGCATTGATTTTTTTCTCTCTACACTCGCGGCTAAGCTCGGCCGCATATTCTGTTAGAAAGATAAGACAGTTAACAGTTGTAGACACCGCGCGTTTGGTCTATTTTAGCTACTTCCACAGCATTATTTTGGTCGGGTTGCTAATTTTGAATCCATCTTTATTTTTCAAAAAAGAGCTGTCAACCCTCCAGCAGTGTGCTTAGAGGGTTCAGGGCTAAGCAGAACCAAAGTGGACTCAAACTGTCGCCCTGAAATATACCCCGTTTAATCCATACAGACTCATCATTCCCCTGGATCTGTCGATAACCTGGATAGCGAAGAACCGTCCTCCATTGCCCCATACACGACATCAGGAAGGTGCGCAGAGTTGCGTCTATCAATATTATAATAAAAATAATAAATAAAATAGCAATAATAATAAATTAAACAGTATAGTAAATTAAGTAGTATAACAGGGCTTCCTCTCTCCTACCCTTTTGCTGTGCCCTACGGGGTCCATAATGATCAAAATTATACAGTTACCACTTAAGTACACATTATGCCTAAAGCAATAAAGATATTGAGTATTGAGTGTTGAGTATCTTGTACAACTCCAGCACCCTCATGAGCCATGTATGTGGCACCGAGTCGTAGGCCTTCTTATAGTCTATCCAGCATGTCGACAGATCCTTGCGGGATCGCCGAACCTGTTGGCTTATGGCCATATCAATGAGGAGTAGCGCCTTAGTACCACGGGACCCATTCCTGTGTCCGTTTTGAGAGGCAGAATAACCGAGTTATTGTCAAAGTGTGTGTTAATTTTCGCTCTCAATATGGATATAGGAAGTTTATAAACCATCGACAAACATGTGATCGGTCTATAATTCTTGGGTTCCGCGGGGCTACCGGACTTATGGAGCAGGTGGGTAACGCCTGTCAGGTCCAAGATTGGTTTATGGTAAATAATTTGGAACTAAATTTTAAAAAAATTGAGAGGTGTCAAGGGACACCCGGATGGAACGAAGTTCGAAGAGAGAGAGAGACAGACAGAGAAACATGCGCACGCCGCACAGCTTACAGCTTACTATAGCAAAAAGTGTCGTTACAACTTTTCGTGAGAATTTGTTCCAAAAAAACAAATGCATTAGACCAGATGACCAGATGTTAGAAGTAGCGAATGTGAGATCTTATTGAATGGAGAAAAACTGGAATTTATTCATCAAACGGTTTTCCTAGGCATCACGCTAGACGAGAAATTACAATGGGGACCTCATATAACATCTCTTGCGGGGCGCCTAAGCTCGGCAGTTTATGCTGTTAGAAAGATAAGACAGTTAACAGATGTAGAAACCGCGCGTTTGGTCTATTTTAGCTACTTCCACAGTATTATGGCATTTTACTGTGGGGTCGGGCTGACATTAAATCCATCTTTATTTTACAAAAGAGAGCTGTCAGAGCCATTTATGATCTAAACCGTCGCCAATCTCTCAGAGAACTATTTAAAAAGATTAATATTATATTATGACGGTACCTTGCCAATTCATTTATGAAAATATTATACATATATGTAAGAAAAAATATACATCTTTTTAATAAAATAAGTGATAGACATATTTTTAATAGGTATTAGAAATAAAGATAAAATAGATCAACCCTTTACAGATTATCTAAAGTACATACATCTTTTACGGGGTACTGTGTTAAATGTTACAACATAATACCTTGTGATATATTGCAATTAAATGAAAGAAAATTTAAAACTCATATTAAAAGTACACTTTGTAAACAAGAATATTACAAATTAGAAGATTATATCCAAGTTATGAATGCTTGGAAACATGCTGGTCCTGCTCCATAGGACAATTTAGAGTCTAGACAAAATCAAACTGGTTGCTAAGTTAATTATGTAGTTTGTTATTTTATTTTGTATTTATAACACTGATTTTACATTCTGTGATTACTTGAACTCACACACTGACTTATTAGTATTACTTGTTAAAATGTTAGGAATATCGTATAATTTTGCAAAGTTTGTAAGTATAACTAATAAAAATAAACCAATGACAGATAAATTAATTATGTGATAGATACATGGTGCTCACGTTCATTTTTCATTATTTTTACCTATCTTGGTATAGTAATCTTATTCTTATTTATGCATCGTCTTCACATATAATTATATGATTAATGTATACAAAATATTGTAAAAACATTCCAAAAGAGCAACGGTGGAGTTTCTTGTCATTCTTCTCCATACGAGAACTACCTTTTGGAAGGGGCGACTAGAATCAATTATATTTTGTGTTAAATTGACGTTCAAAAGTGCCTCTTATGTGCCTAATTTAAATAAATTGTTTGCCTTTGTCTTTGTAAAATAAAAAATAAAAGAATACTTTGTAAATAAGCATAATTATTACAAATTAGAAGACTACATCCAATTATAAGAAAATCGTCTACTTTTACAATGTTTGTAAATATGTGAGCACCATGTATCTATAGCTAATTAGTTTATCTGTCATTGCTTCATTTTTAATTATTTTTACCTATTGTGGTTTAGTAATTTTTTTTTTTAGGTGCCTACTTCACATTTCTTCTTTATACACATATATATATATATATATAATTCTTATGTACATGTTTGTGTCACCTAACTCCTCCTAAACGGCTGGACCGGTTTGGATGAAATTGTGTATGTACGTATATTTGAGTGGGTCCCTGGTTGGTTTGAAAATACAATCTGACCCGGTAGGTAGCGCTATTCGGACAGGACAACGTCTGTCAGGTCCGCTAGTAATTATACATACCGCATGACGTTTTTTACCGCCTCGAATAAAATCGGGTATAATAGGTGAACGGAGTAGAAGCCTATGGCAAAGATTTTTTTTTTTTTTTAACTTTTCGTATTCTGGAATTACATTAAAAGTAGAAATAAAAAAAAACGATAAAAAAAATCTAAATTCAAATCATACGCACCCTACTAAATGAAATTTATCAATGAATTTGTAGCTTAGTCGCCGCACTTGCCGTCGGCCTGTTTGATATCCTTTCGCAGGCGCACAAGCGTAGAAATTAAATATCTAGGCACATACATAACATCTACACTAAGCAGGAGAAGCACAATTAGAAAACGATGCGAACAGGCCACTTCAAACGCAAAGTCATTAGTACCATTCATAGAAAACCTTAAGATGGACTGGCGACTAGCCAGACTCATGTATAGAATGGTAATAGTACCCTGTATGATATACAGTTTGAAAGTATCGACAATCATCAAAGCTAACAGATCAAGACCGAGAAGATATGAGAAAGTTATCATGAGAGACTTGATTAACCACGCTGGAATAAATCAAGCTAAAGAAAATACACGAAATTTTTGACGGAAAAAACAGTAACCAAACGCATCAAGAATCACAGGATGCGCTATCTTGCACATGTTCACAGACGCGGCAAACCACACCTGATACATGCAGCAATGCAGTACAAGGCCAAATTCAAGAAAGTAGGCCGACCGAATTACCCATGGAACGACAATCTTAAACAGGACATGGCGCACTTTGATAAGGAAATCAACTTTTGGATGGACAGAAGACCGATACAATATCAAGAAGATGGCCAGCGAGATATATAAGAAACCTGAAACGGACAGCGAGTGCTTTGATCACACAGAAAAAAGTTTAACACAGCACAGCAGAGAGATAGAAAAGAGCCGAGGAAGGATTCACAGGCGAAGATTGACTGAACCAACTGGCTGTGCCGTTGTAAAAAGATGCCCATTCATAGATAATTAACACCCGTCTCTCCACTATTCCAATTCTTACTCTAGGATGCATATCCGGTATCCTAAGGGCACGTCTTCCTTACCATTACTGCGCGCCACCCGGTCTATTCCTCGATATGCAATTGCCTTTGAAGTCCCATGAAACATGAGGCTTCATTGGCTAGTGCAAATCTTAGGGTTCATTCGATTTATCGAGTCTGGTTAAACCACGCTGGGATCGGTGCATTTCATTCATTCATTTACTGATTCTTCTCACACAATTGACTTATACCTACCTATTGTCCCACCTAGATAATGCGGTCAGTGGGTCGTCACTGCTTCAGAAAGACAGCAAACACGCCCCAAATGACTGAGGACTACCACTCCTCCTGTGACAATGCCACATAATGGATCCAAGCTGGGAGGAATAGTACTAACCGTCTCTGAGCTAAGCCGCGGACAGGCAGACAGACACACAGACAGACGGACATAGCGAAACTGTATGGGTTCCTAGTTTACTACGGAACACTAAAATGATAATGTTTTTATTCCTATTAGTATTGTTCATACACATAGCACAGTAAACAAACCATAAAATTACACTCTTTGTGTTAAAACTCTTACTCATTTCAAAACGAGAAACGTAAACAAATACGAGACTCGACGCGTACGCGCACCCCTGAGTGATTCAACTGGTCGAGCCGGTATGAACCGGTTTCTGTTCGTACGCGACGAAGCCGCCAGTGGTACGCATACAAGCGCCTCATGCTTGTATTAGTGTACCTATCATAACGCGGTTGTATGAAGCTCTGTCTCTGTTCCGTTTCTTTACTCATGTGACAGCAATAACGAAATATTTACATTCAAAGGATTGTCATCATCGTGACTTCAACGTTTGTAGGTCACAAACTCATTGCCCTGACTTCTTGCGCGACCCCTTCCTCACAAGTTGTCTAAAGGGGGAAGCCTGCTGAGAAAAAGGGAAAAGAATAGAGGGATGGGAAGGAAGAAGGGAAGAGAGAAGAGAGGAGAGGGGGGATGGGAACATGATAATAGACGAAGATTAGAATTACGAATAATGAAAAGGAAGGCTTAGCGTCTTCCAGTTTACTAATAACAACGTACTGCGACCAGTCCGTCTGTCAAGCGTTGATTATAGCTATTTCGCTTCCAATTGCTGCCAGAGGATATATACGTGTGTCATGTATGTCGTTGTAAAAATAACAAGCAACAAACTAGTAATATGCATTGTATTCGAATCAGCTGATTGCTAAGCAAGTATTAATCGCAATGATTCGACATAATTGTAAATACCTGCTATTCTTAGAAGCGTGTGTCATCGCTCGTATCATTACCGACTGGTTTTCTACAGACTCTCTTGTTAGACGTAATAACCATTAGTAATCTAATGCACGCGACTTAGGATTGTGCACGAAGCCATCACTAATTTTTCTTGGAAATATCGGTAAGGTACCTACCGGGATGAATGAACAATAAGGGAATTGCCCCTCTGTAATTCTGAAGTTTTTGTGTATTAATACACAGTTTTTAGGATTCCGTACCCGAAGGTTGATTAGCGGGACAATATTACTAAGCCTCCGCTGTCCGTCCGTCTGTCTGTCAGCGGGCTGTATCTCATGAACCGTAATAAATAGACAGTTATGTTTCACAGATTGTGTCTTTCTATTCCCGCTATTGTTGGAATACAACAAAATATATCGGTCCCACTTAAGTAATTTGCGAACCTTTCTCTTTCATACATATTTACGTTGTGCATAACTTTATTATAGTTTAGACGCTAGTGTTCCGTCTGGACTAAGCGACAGCGCACACAAACCTCTCCCGCCAAACAAAAATAATAAATAATTCTGTAGAAATTATATCTGTGTCTTTAGCTAAGCTTGCTATATCTGTGTCTTTAGCTAAGCTAGCTTAACCGAATAGCTATAACAACAAATAATAAAAATTAAATAAAGTTATAAATTAAAGGGGTCCCATACACGAAACGTGTGTTTTGCGGCGTTTTTTCCTCGATCTTAATACGATACAGAACCATTAATGTGCGAGTCCGACTCGCACTTAGCCGGTTTTTTACAACAGATATCGATTTCGCACAGATAAGTAGATAGGGTATAAAATTAGCCTCAGTACACTTTCTTTGAGAAGACCAAAAATTTAACCGTGATCGATCATTACTCACGTAATATCTTATTCTAACAATTTTGTTCATGTTTATAAGATAACATATTTGTCCAACGCATTCAAAGGCAAAAAGTCCCTTTGCCTTTTTAATTTTTAAAGAATATTTGACACCGTGTCCAATGCTTCGCTATAGATGTAGAAACAGGCCCGGTACACATAGTGAGTACAGCCAAATGTCTAATGGGAATGCAGACATGAAGTAGGTAAGTAGGTACCTATGTTATTTTACTTCGACCTTAAGTTCTTGTTTAAGTTTAAGATTTACATTCCGCAGAACTTTTGAGTAAATGTAAAGTTTATGTGTAAAACTACCGGGACGTTACGTATGACCCACAGTTCACGGCGGCTCCACGGCACGAGGGGTCGCAGAGTGCGCAGTGGCTGCTCGTGACTTCCTTAAGTTGGCTGACCTCCCCCCCCACAGCTGCAGGGCTGCCTCGGCCTTGATACGACGCTCATCGGCTAAACAAACAATCAACGCTGTTTGACTTTGAATGCTTGATGATTATCTGTTCGTCACGGCACGCTTCCAAAGTTGCGCTATTACTCAAATGAGTGCAGCGGCCCGCAGCCGTAAAGATAATAATATAACACATATTTATTTAAGTAGGGTACCGTATATGAATTATGTATTAATTTATATTAGCACCCGTATGAGGCTCACTACTTAATTTCTCAGCATCATATTAATTTGAAACAGAGCGGGCTTGATGAACTCTTCTAAAGGCTTGTGCAGACCAGCGCGACTCGACTCGAACAATACAATTTCTAAGAAAACTTCACGGTATAACAATAACCGGTGTCGCGTCGCGCTGTCGCGTCGCGCTAGTCTGAACAAAGCTTAACATAAGAGGCCACGGTCGTGCCAAGTAATGATGTAGGACAGTGTTTTTTTTTTCACTTTTCATCGCCTTGCTTATATAGCAATCTCTAAGCGCCCGAGCAAGAGTGGGACTCTGTGGTACCAAAGGGTCGAAGCTGTGAACCCTAAAGCCAAGCGACCCTCACATTCAGATAGTAATGGAGGTGAAACAGAAACGTCTTCACATTGTGGCGTGTGCCGTGTTGTGCAACCGACGACAAACAATCCACGTCCTCAACAAACCGATGGACAACAAGGTGTATCAGCTTTATTGGAGTCTCTGTTTACCCCGTTATAAAGAACCATCATTACGTTATTGATAAAAATATAATACATTATAAACACAACAGTATGCGTATACGCACTACTGCTAATGAATTAATATTTTTATGCATAATTTGTCCTTAAAAGGAGGATAATAGTCTACTGATGTCGTGACAGTACTTAATAAATAGTCCTCTGAGTTACGACGTACTCAAACGCGCATACAATATGAACGTACGATTCAGAATGTCATACAAAAAGGTCAGCAAAGACAGAATAATTTCGCGTATTTTACGAGAGTTGCGAAACGCCTCGTCCTCTGCAATCAAATCTTCCGAGAGATATTATAACTGTTTGGTACTGAGAAATTATTAGCGGTTTGTAGTTACAGCTCAGACGGGTTATAATTATGATGCACTAAGTTTCCAGAATTAATTGCCAACTTATCTTAAAACATGTGTGTCGCATTGGTAGAGTTACCTTACCTATGTTAGGTACTGATAGGTATTTCGTAGTTCGTAGCACATGCCTCAGCAAGATTTCCTCTCGCCTTTAACGCAGTAACATAAAGCAAAATCAGTAGAAACAACGTGCATTATCTATCATCAACATTCCCATCACAAAGTTTGAGCGACAGGCAGCGCCATCTGTTTAACGGCCTATAAACCACAAAGAAAACTGATAATAATATTATTTTCTTTAGACTTTCCCATATTAAAAACTTAAGAACGGTCATCAGAAAAATTTATGTGCTATTTGCGACTGCACTGCATACCCTGGGTAACGAGTGTGAAGGTTATCCATGTTGTTTGGTATGTGTGTCAAGTATTAGCTACGAGTAACGAGGGGTAATGCCACGCTTCTCACCGTAACACGATAGTTAGCCGGTGGGTGAGTAGCAATACCAGACGCGCTGATAGTAGTATTTAAAGACTCGCACCAACCTTGAGCACAGTATTGCGAATTGCAGAAGGTTACATTTTTACAAACATACAAGTCATCTGATAGTAGTACATATGTACCATTGGATCAACCTACAGTTCATAATTAGTCTTAATTCTTGAATCAATCCACTCGGCCTATCGCAGTTCAATGCTGGGCAAGGGCCATTCCCAAATTGTGCCGCAACATGCAGCTCTCCGCCTTCCCCATTCAGTCTTGTCCCAGCCGATCTTCCTAATGTCGTCAGTCCATCTTCAAATCAATTTTATTGTCCTGAAGCTGAATCGTCAGTAGTCACACGGTAGGTCGGATATTGTTCATCAGCGATAGATACAATATGCACCGGTGTGTAGCTGTAGGGTTTGGGTGAGAGAGTCACTTAAAAACGCCATACTCTTGCAAATAAAAGATTAGTTGCTGTATCTTAAATTTTATTTGGTCCAAGTGCGTGAAGTTCGCAAATTCTCACTGCGTGGCATCGTCGACGGTGCGTGGCGCCCGCGCCGGATGTGCGCCGCGCGGCACAGCCCCGCCTCGCCTGCGCACTCCTCACCACTGTGTCATTACACGCACGCAAATCACAGGAAGTGGCGAGCTTTGCATCTTGACATCCAAGCAAACCATTTTCTTCTATCGTGCCGGCTATGAGCTGTGATGAACTACACAAACAGTTCATGTTGCCAGCAGTTAACAAGATGGTAACAAGCTGATTGCCCAGTGCACAGATTGCACCGGAATATGATATATCTACGTGTTGTCACTTGTCACTCATGAACTGTTAGGTACTCTAGGCACCACCTTCCTCAAGGCCATCTGATAGGTAGAGGGCACTTCCGCAGTGAAGTGCAGCTATCTTTTAGTACCCACACACGTTTTGGATAAACATTGTCGAGGAATAAATGAAGAAGTGATAGCCAGCGATTAGATAAGCTTTGATTTGAAGTGCACCATTAAACAATTATAATTTTACTGTCAAGATTGAAATCGTGATCCTCGTAGGTGCTAATACAACTGCTGAACGAATGTAGCTATAGGTAGAGGTAGATTCTTGGTGGGCTGGAGGTTCTCAAGGAGCTTCGGGTCCAACCTGACAAGTATTAACATTACTATTCAACACAATGTTCCAAAGTCTGTATGTTTGGACGTCACTAAATTATAATATGATGACATTTATACTTAAACATAATATTATGAAACAAAGTCGCTTTTCGCATTTGTCTATATGTCCGCGTTGTTCTTCTTAATCACGCAATAGATTTGATGAGGTTTCCCCATCTGCATCGTTTAGAGAATTTATTCCGGAAGGTTTATGTGTATAATACGTTAATATTAAGGTTGTTTATGTTTATTCGATGTTTTGTCAAGTCGTAAAAACCGTGCGAAGCAGGAGCGGGTCGCTAGTACTTAAAAATTTAGGCAATTCATGTAGGAAACTATTTGGTCACTCTGTCAACAGCTGAAACCAATTAAACACGAGTGTCCTCGCGAATATTCTGTAAAAAGTCAATGTATAATGACTAATGACTGTGTAAGCAAGCGAAACGAGTAGCGGTCACTGAACACTAAAGCTGGTTTCCGACAGTGCGCGATATTGCGCACGCACGCTCACCGGCCTTTCACCAGCTTTTTGTGTTTTGATATTCGTTGAGATTAGGCGTGTCGATCGCGTGCTCTACTTAAGTGTTAGATGCAGACGCAGCAAAGCAACGGCTGCCGACTGCGCTCGCCGCGATGACACACACAATTACGTAAAAAATTACCTACATTTCAATTATAATTTTTAAATTACATTTATTAACTCGCCAATAACATGGCTGACACCCGAATACTGAAACGCCACTCAAAACTTAAGCGTTACTTAAAACTAGTTTCAACCAATCAAAAGGCTTTAAACGAGTCATAAGTAGTTCCTCTTCCCCCGGACCGCCGCAAGGTGTAGACGTGCACTAGATCCTTAATAATCTATTAAAAAAATTAAATCAGAAATATAAAGTAAATTTAAACTCAGTGAAATAATAGGACAGCATAGAAACGCAGGAGGTGTTTCGGTTCAGCTCGCCGCGCGTGAGTACCGTGCATGATACTATACAACAGATCTGTCGCCCTGGTACACAAGACTGTGTCAACTAATCAGCGCACGCGCAGGAGACAATACCTTTGTCCCGCCCACTAATTAGCGCTAATTAGCGCCTAATTAAGGACGTCAACCACTCAAGGCAAAGCGCCGCCTACCTCAAGGATAAACACTGCCCTGCTAAACTGTGATTGCTCGCTTGACCTGCGCTCGCACCTATTCGCAGTCGTGTCTATACGTGTTAATACGTACATCTGCATTCCATTCAACTTAGCCCAGACAACAAATTAACTCCTTGCACTCATCACACCCGAGTACTTTGAACGGGAAGAATGAACACTTCTCTCTCAGATTCAAATATTAGTGCAATGGTGGACACGACTCCCCCTAATTTTATTTCCAACCGTAATAAGAGACTAAGAGAAGAAGATCTGCCAGGGGAATTTACTAAATTCAAGAATGAAATCAAAGAAATGTTAACTTCCTTTATCTCCACACAGGAGAGTGAATTAAAGGTGATTACTTCGAATCTCAAGGAAATTCAGTTAACGAATAATAGCATAGAAACTGCTATTACTAACTTATCTTACCAAAATGAAGAATTCCGTAAGAAAATTGAACTGCTTGAGCTACAAGGTAAAATGGACCGTGACTACATTGTCTTGCTGGAGGATAAAATCGAAGATTTACAAAGAAATAGTAAGAAAACTTGTATTGAAATAAAGAACGTCCCTAAAATGCCTCAGGAAGATAACTCGAAATTAATAGATATGATCATGAACTTATCTAAACATTTAAGCCTTGAGATGGACGCGCGTGACATTAAGGACATTTACCGATTGCCCGTTAGGAAAGAAGGTATTACGAATACACCTATAATTATGGAACTGAATTCCACTATGTTAAAAACAAACTTACTCAAGAAGGCGAAGTCATATAATATTAAAAACACAAGTAAACTTCAAGCAAAACATCTTGGGATGACAAAAAATGCCGATGTACCTGTGTTTGTTTCTGAGCAACTAACTCCTAAGGGCGCCCGCTTATTTTTCTTAGCCCGTGATTTGGCTAAAACGAAGCAATACAAATTTTGCTGGACAGCATTTGGTCGTATTCTAGTAAAAAGAGATGAAAATTCTCGAGTTATTGCCATCAAAAGTGAGGCCCAAGTACATCAGCTGATGCAAGAAGCCTGACTAGTATGTAGTACTATCGTTAAATTACTTTTATTTACTTTGCCTTTTTCTATCAATAAAAATAATGTTATGTTTAACTTCACTCAACACAGATTTGTTTTAAACTATTATAATTGTCATTTTAAGCATGCTCAGGTCACTACTACACATTTAAATGCTATGTTTCATACACTCCTTATCACAAAACAAAAACAATTAACACACTCAATACACTCACAGTTACTCCACATAGTGCCTAATACAGCAAGTCTTGATGTCCCACTTAACATGCATAAAATTGAATACAAATATACAGAAAAAGTCGACAGACTACTGCAAAATTATGGTTCAAACTGCAAGGACCACCGTTTGATTACTCTGATTAATAATGGATAGAAGCTTATACAATTTACAGGAATTGGATACCGCTGAGATTGCTAAGTCTGCTATCCTTGATGTGGCACACTTACAAAAATACCTACAACGAGATGCTAATAACTTAACTGTCCTGACACAAAATATTAGGAGCATATACAGTAATTTCGACGATTTTCAGATAACCCTGTCTCAAATCGGAGTTGAGGTAGATGTGCTAATCCTAACAGAATGCAGATTAAACGCTAACAAACCACTACCAGTGTTACATAACTATACCGCGTTTAATACATTTAGGCAACTAAACCAAAATGATGGCGTAGTAGCCTATATAAAAGACTGCCACCTACCCCAGGTGGCTGAAATTAACTTAACACATGCATCTGCCTTGCAAATAAGTATCTCAAATTTCACCATTATTGGTATCTACCGGTCACCGTCGAATGTATCCACAGACAGTTTCATTAACTCACTTGATCACTACCTTCTAAGCATTCACACACATAGAAACACTATTATTACTGGTGACATAAATATTAATTTAATAGAAAAGCCGGCAGAATCAACACAAATACGAACTAGTAGATTAACCTATTTGAATATGACTGCTATCCATGGGTTCCTCCCGGGACACTGTTTGCCTACTAGGGAGGTGAACTGCCTTGATCACATGCTCCTTAAGTTTGACAAATTAAAACACTCAGCTTTCGTGGCAGTCCTAAACACGTCTGTTACAGATCATGCAATGGTGTTATTAAACATATCCCACACATACCAAAGCAAGACTTGTGTTAAATATAAAACCATTACAAACTGGGAGAATGCCTATAAGCAACTTGTAGACACCGATATATCCTTTCTTGGCGCACATAGAGACCCAAACATTCTAGCTAACGCGATGATAGACGTGATTAGGACAACTCTCCTCCAAAACACTAAAGTTGTCTCAGTGTCTAGCTCCAAGCGAACCATAAAGCCCTGGATATCTATGGGTGCCCTAAGATGCATTAGATTTAGAAATAAACTACAGCTACAAAAGAGGAAAGATCCTTGTAACGTTATTCTGATCATAACTTACAGGCGTTTTCGTACATATTGTTCCAACCTTATTAAGAAACTCAAACGACAATATCATAAAAAACAGATATCAAATTCTTTAAAAAATCCTAAACTACTCTGGAGCAAAATTAATGAGATAACCAATTATAAAGAACCTAAGACGTCCAGTACACACCTACTGCATATCACACCACATCCCCTCGACTCATTAAACCGAGTAAACCAATTTTTCGTAACTGTTGGAAAAAGACTTGCAGAAGACATAATAACCCTAACTGGACAAGCAGCTGGACCTGCCACAAACCCAAGTTCACTACCTCAAATTAATTCGTTCGTGTTGCTAGAGACAGATTCAGCAGAGGTGGATAGCATACTTGGGTCGCTTGACTCAGGAAGTGCTTCGGGGTGGGATCGAATACCTGTGAGTTTCCTCAAATTAGCTCGAGAACTTGTTGTTCCTCTTATTAGCCAGTTGACTAACCTCTGCTTCGAAACGGGCATATTTCCTGACGCGCTAAAACGTGCTATAATTACACCTGTGCACAAGGGTGGGGATAAGAGCGATGTCAACAATTATCGGCCCATATCTGTCTTATCACCCCTTTCGAAAATAATTGAAAAAATATTAAATAAAAGACTAGTCAGTTATTTAAATAAATACAACATTCTTTCCGATTCACAATACGGTTTTAGACAGGGACGGTCAACTCAGGACGCGGTCATTGCTTTAACATCTGAAATCACTGAAAAGGTAGACAAGGGTTATAAATGCGTCACGGTGTTTCTAGACCTGAAAAAGGCTTTTGACACCGTGTCTGTCCCCATCCTTGTACAGAGACTTGAGGATATAGGGATAAGAGATAAGGCTCTTTCCCTCTTTGACAGTTACCTCAGAGATAGGAAACAGCAAGTCAAAATAGGTAATTCACATAGTGAGGAGGAAAACATTGTTTTCGGTGTTCCGCAGGGGTCAGTCCTCGGCCCACCACTGTTTCTAGTGTATATTAATGAACTCTGCAACCTACGAAACGGTGGGGGCAAAATCTACTCTTACGCGGACGACACGGCCATTGTTTATTTTGGGGACACGTGGGAAACCGTCTGTAATAAGGCCCAGAAAGGATTGGCTGCTATAAATAGATGGCTCAAAGCCAATCTTCTAACCTTAAGTGTTCCTAAAACAAACTACATTTGTTTTTCTCCTAGTAGAAGGTCTAAACCAGGCCTAAATTTTGGAATTCGAATACACACGTGTACGGACCACGGGGACCAAAATTGTAATTGTCAAGCCATCAAACATGTAACGTCCACAAGATACCTGGGAGTCATCGTTGACGAGTGTTTAACTTGGCATGCGCACATAGAGACAGTCACATCACGGGTGCGAAAATTTATATGGATCTTTAAAAACCTTAGATATGTGATGCCCCAAAATACATTAAATAGCATCTATATAGCGCTCACACAATCAGTTATTACATACTGTTTACCAGTATGGGGAGGAGCCACCAAAACTAAATTCCTTGAGTTAGAAAGAGCCCAAAGGTCACTCATAAAAGTAATGTACTATAAACCATACGGATACCCCACAGTCGATTTATATAGAATCAGTGGCTTACTTACTGTAAGAAAATTATTCTTTTTAATTACGACTCTGTACTTACAAAAATTCATTCCTTTTAACCAAAGTAGTCGGGAGAAAAGACGAAAGGATATAGTGGCCTACTCCCCGGGGGTCCGAACCGCTTTTGCACGGCGTCAATACGCAACCCAATCAGCCTACATTTATAATAAAATGAACCAAAAATTAAAGTTCCACCACGAGGTCTCACACGTTTGCAAAAAGGTAATAACCGAGTGGCTTAAGACCTTAACATACGAGGAAACTGAGCAAGTTTTGGTTAGACTTGGTTAAATCATTTCTTTTATTATTATTATTATTATTTTTTATTCCCTCCGTAATCCAAACACATCGGCACTTTAAAGAAGATATTCACATTCACACACACAAACACATTTATACACACACACACACACACACACACTAACACACACACAACACTACAAACAAGACGCACATACATACAGTTTTCTTAGGCATACAACTTCAGCTACACAAAGAGCTGCTAATTAGTTTATAAGTAATTTACTGTTAATTTTTCAACTTTTGTTACGTTACCTATTGGAATATTTTGTGCATTAGTCTCAATATTGTTAATATTATGGGAAGGAGCGAGATGGCCCCAACACAGGTATTATCAATTACCTACTGGGGATGTCTCATTATGTTATCCATGTAACTGTTTTGGGACAAATAAACATTTTCATTTTCATTTTCATTTTCTATCAAGGAAGAAAATGGAATATAGGCAGTGAGGGTCGAACAAAAAGGTTTGCCGACCATTTACAACGAATATTCCAACCAAATGAATCCCAGACTCACAATGCGAGGATATTAATTCAGGTTGTTCAAAATAGTTCAGATATTAAGTTGGTTACCCCAAAAAAAGTATCTAGTGAAATTAAGTGTCGTTTTCGACTTAATTACAGGAGAAGTTCTACAAAATCTCCCAAGTAAACCTATAATTTAAGCTTACTTTTTAATTTACAATGACGTATTACTGTTGTTGGACGAGCGAACGTTGCGATCCGAAGTATTCCGAACCGTTCGGTCGGTGACTTCGGTGTCGCTCAGTGAGACGTCTGCCGAGAGCCGAATCCGCGAGCGTCCGCAATATCGTGCACCGTGGGAAGCCACCTTAATACAGACTTGCTCATACGGAAGTTATTTTGGAATACTAATTAGGTATTGGGCACGTTAATTTTTTTTATAAAACCTGCTGCTTTTCTATTTATTTTTTATTGAATATCTACGTCCCTTTAGAAACGTCCCCTCGCTAGACGTCGTAAAATGATACCTGTCTCCAACATCGTCTCCCTGGAAGCCAATCGTATGTATCTATTTCTGGGTGTACTTTTGTCTACGTCTTATGACAAAGGTCCCCGAATACATAACCTCCTCCTCTTACAGAAGTCGGTTAGTTAAAAATGAGACAGCATTGCACGACGACAGACGCGATTATACTTCAGGCTTCGTTCTCGATATAACATTTACCATGCAGCGTCGATACGCTCGTCGACAACCAAACGCATATTTAGAGCTGAAAGCAAAAACTAAACGCACAAGTGTAGCTATTCCGCTCTATACGTCATCTGTCATTCTTTACGTTTGCGCGGCAACCAGTACGCCGTAATTCCCAAAAAATATTATTAAAAGTGTTTAAAACTAGTATAAAGTGTGTTTAAAAGTTGGCATAAGTTATCATGCCGAAACGAAAACATGGAAAAGAGTATTATCTTCAGAAAATCCGAAGACATGAAACGACACCGGTACAACACCGATTCATCAGAGTCGTCCTCTTTTTTCTACACCAGATAAAACAATTGTTTTAAACGTTTTATACAGTGAAAACGTGTATCACAGGGTTTAAATACGATATTTATTGTAACACGCGGGTAATGTACGAGATGCATTGACGCGAAATAATAATTCGGGGCGTTTACGAGATAAACGCACGAGTCTTATCATTGTTTTATACAGTAAAACGTCTTTCACATGGCTTATATCTATACAATATTTATTGTAACACGCGGGTAATGTACGAGATGCATTGACGCGAAATAATAATTCGGGGCGTTTACGAGATAAACGCACGAGTTGTATCATTGTTTTAAACGTTTTATACAGTAAAACGTGTTTCACATGGCTTATATACGATAATTATTTTACCACGCGGGTAATGTACGAGATGCATTGACGCGAACAAATAATTCGGGGCGTTTACGAGATAAACGCACGAGTTTTATCATTCACCTATTTTAATGGTGTATTCTGAGAGGCTACGCTTAGGTATGTATATTATTGTAGGGAACTAGTATTATTGAAACCGCACAACTCACTCACAAAATAAACACTTGCATTTTTTGTTTCTTTTCATTTCATCGGGACATGAACCTCTCGATCATCTCCACGATTGCCTCTGGAACGATTGAATGATCGTTGAAAGTTATTTTGTACAACTTGCTCCCTGATCCATGAATGGTGACATTTTTTATATTGCTTGTACATAAAATACACAGCGCCAAGACCCAAAAGTATACAAATTATCAGCAGCACAATACTGATAGTCGACATGTGCATCTTCATTTCTTCGACATGGGCATTGTTGGAACCCGCAGCATTCTGGTTTAAGAACACCGTCTCCTTTTCCACGTTAGATCGACACATAATTATTTGTACTGATTTTTCCGGATTTAATATGTAATTATTATTTTTCACATGTTTTGGAGCCGTAACACTAGAGCAAGACTGAAATCGCGTCACGCGCAGGCATCCTGGCAGGGTCGCCATGTAGGGAACTAGTATTATTGAAACCGCACATTATGGTACATCATCAGGGTCAATTCTATGTTTTTGCATACCGCTAAAATGATGAACCAAAAGAAATCGTTATTGAACTAGGTACCTAGGTACTTGATGACTGTCGAATCACCGGTTTCATTTGACACAAACCAGGATAACACTAATACAGCCATGACTGTAACTGAAGCTCTACCTGATCCTGACCCAGCACCTGTGCTAGACACAGAGCCTACTAATATTCTATCCCTGGAAGTGTTACAAGCATTATGGGATTTGATGCATTTATAAGAGCAATAAACAACAACTTAGCCTGTATTTGGAATTCCATCTTGAAGAAGGGATTCACCATTTTAGGTGATGCATTATCAATGTTAATCAACAACAATAATGATAGAGATCTCTCAGCTCAGTGACGCTGGAAGGATGTTAACCGACTTACAGAGATGATCACCTTTATGGTAACAATACTCTATCTTACTTTTATGGTAACAAAACTCTATCTTACCTTTATGGTAACAACCTATCTAAAAAGATAAAGAGTCTTACAAGTTTGCCAAAGAACAGGCCAATTTTTAGAAAACCCAACTACTTTTACCACAACCATCAGGGAAACTTGAGTGGTTCACTTCGTTACAACCAACAGAGGACAAATTTGAAGCCGGGATACAAGAAACCACAGTCCTCATATCAAGCAAGGACAAGACTCGTGCTCGATACTAGAGGTTAGTCATGCTAGAAGATTAAATAATTTTTTACCTTGTTGGCTAAGCATCTATGACAATGTTTCAATATTGAAACATGTCAACGGTAACTCAATACCTTTTACTGATACACCTGATCAGTCACAATCTAAAAGTCATTATAAAATGATACTTTAAATGATCCTGATATTATTATGCATACAGCCATTATTAATTTTCTGGCATTAGGTGCGATTTCTCCTTGCACACCATGTGAAAACCAATTCATATATTAATTGTTTTGTTTCCAAAACTGAATGGTAGCAAAATATTTATTCTAATATAGGTACATGCCATTTTAAAATGGAATATCACAGAACTGCAGTAATTCTAATTCCTTCAGGACAATTTATTGATTTGAAAGAGTTATATTTATTGGTTAATATTAATCCAGGTCACAAGAAGTATTGATGGCTTCAGTATGATAAATTATACGAATTAATTAAATTCCCATATGTCTTGTGTCCCGCACCTTTGTGTTCTCTAAGATTATGAGAGTAGTGGTTACATAATTTAATAATCTATAGGTCACAAATCAGTACAATATTTCTTTGATGACCTCTTGTGCATTGGTTCTGATTGTAAACATGTTTGAAAGATGTTATTGAAACAATTGCTATTTCCCAAAAATTCCAGATTTGGTATAAATTATGAAAATAGTATAATTAGGCCATCACAGGCCTGTCAGTTTTTAGGTTTTGTAAAACAAAAATCCATTGAAAAATATTTGAAAAAACAGTGTTGTAGTATTAGAGACCTTGCTCAGTTAATAGGAACATTGACTGCCACATGCCTGGCAAATACATATGTTTGGCTTTACACAAAACTATTGGAACATTCAAAATTCAAAAGTCATTTATTCAAACTAGTCTGAGAATCAGCACTTTTCGAACGTCAAAATTACATAAGACAGTCCCCCAAAACGCCCACCCTTCACCACTTCCACTTGCATTCAATATACCTTATAACCATAAATATTATGGTTTACTTTAAAGTAAAGAGAAGTTAAGATAAAACGATTATCAATCACCCAGATATTAAACTAGACCTACAGCAGTGGGCTGATAATATCAATAGTTTACACAAAAGTATAGCATACTCAAAATATGATTAGGAAATAATTACAGATGTGTCAAGAAGTGGGGGGGGGGGGGGACCGTTTGTAATGATAATATGGTTCATGGGTTTTGGAAAGAGAGTGAAAAATTTTAAGTAGGTAGGTAGGCTAGTCTAGAACTACTCAACATATTTTTAGCCTTAAAAATGTTTGTTTAAAAATAAACAATATTAATAAAAAATATACATATTGTTACATGTTGATAATAAGACTGCCATATCATATAACAAGCAAAATGGGAGGAATTCAGTACATTTAAATAACTCTGCCAGAAGCATATTGGCTATTTGGTGTGAAGATAGACAAATTTGACTATTTGCTTCTTACATATAATCGAGGGGTAATAATGAAGCAGGTGAAAAATCACATAGGTACAGCCAATCCTGACATAAAGTGGGAAATGAATACCTCCACATTCCAGTACATTGTAACTCAGTTTTTTGAACCTGATAGGAATTGACTTTTGCTTCAAGAATTAATGAAAAATTAAAACATTTCCTGAAAACCGGCCCGGATGCATCGAATATAGATGCTTTTACCGTATCTTGGACGAAGGACATTTTCTTCCTTTTCTTTTTTCGCCTTTTTATGCCCATTTAGTCTATTATTAAGATGTTTACCAAAAAATAGAAAAGATAAAGCGACAGGCATTATGGTTATGCCATACTGGCCGTCATAAACCTGACAGAACCACCCTCTACATGTCCATCGGGATATTATCAGGAAGGCGTGGCTAAGATACAACAAAATCACATACAAATTATGGTGGGCCCTTTGGCAAAAACAAAGTACTTACCTATAGATACAATTACACCATCTATACCAATAATTATTATGTATTTTTTTTGTAACCTAGCTATTCTATTTAAGGCCTTATGGGGTTTTTAAATTTACATAAGTCAGCTGTTGCTTTAATAATAGACTCAAAAATGGGGGTGATGACCGCATCAAGAGGCTACTTCAAGGTTTCTATAAAATCAAACCACCTGGCGGCAAGTATCAAACTAGTTGGTACCCCAAGTAATATACCCCCATATTAAATGATTTAAAAAAAAAAAAAAAACTTTGACAAACCGACATTTTTTACTGAAAAAAAAAAAAAAAAAAGGCTTTAGTCGAAAGAGCACAGACTTTGTCTCTTATTACCTAACAACACAGTAAATCATGCACATTTCTATTACAGATGCTATTAAAACATCTGTTCTCGGTTGAAGCCAACCGAACCTATTTTTACCTTTCTTTGAACAGACCGAAATTTGTCCAGCTAGTACATTACGTGATAAAATTAACTGTACTCAGAGCATTAGGGAAAGTATTACTCACTTAATACTTTCATTGAACAAGCCCCACAAACAGTTTGTACCTGTACCATCAACATCTCTATTATCTAATTTCAATAATTTTGGTAAATATACCTTCTCTCTGTTTGCATCACAGATAATAGTATTTTTCAGGACATGTACTAGACATGCCTCGACATCCACTACTAACGCTAAGGGTGTCATTAGATGTAATAAGGCAAACAGCAGGCTGGAAAAAATTGGTCTTCCACCTTTCGCTAGATTTTATAATTGGCAAATTCAAACGGATTTGCTCAGGCTGTGCTTAATGCTGAACAAAATACTTGATTAAGTATTATGAATATTACGTATAATTAGTACGTGCCTTACAAAATATAAAACTAAATTAGACAAGAAGTTCAATATTAAGATGAATAATTTGATTGTTCGTCTAATATGGAAAAATTGATTAAAACTTGTTTCTAAGTTGGGGAATAAGTCCAATACTAAGATGAATGAGACTGTTTATCTATTATTTTATTATGTCATTTGTGTCTAAAAACTAAAAGATTTTAATTTGTTATTGAAATACTATTTATTTATAATTTCTTTGGAATCTCAATTTTCCTCATAAACTCTTAACATCTGCATGGTAAATGTTATATCGAGAACGAAGCCTGAAGTATAATAAGTGATCAAACGAACTTACCTGTTGTGAAGTTCGATCATTATTATACGAAGGGCTTCGTTCGAAGATATAAGGAACCCTCCCATACCCTACCCTAGAAAAATTGAGACTCTTCTTACTCTAAAAATAATGACAGATGACGTATAGAGCGGAATAGCTACACTTGTGCGTTTAGTTTTTGCTTTCAGCTCTAAATATGCGTTTGGTTGTCGACGAGCGTATCGACGCTGCATGGTAAATGTTATATCTTCGAACGAAGCCCTTCGTATAATAATGATCGAACTTCACAACAGGTAAGTTCGTTTGATCACTTATAATACTTAATACTAGGTACAGCGATGGAATCAATAATATTATCGATCACTGAGGCAGCCAAGGTCAAGGGCTCTTGTAAGCTATTATATTGCAAAACTAATAAGCGCATTTCACTTTATTATTACTTAGGTATTATTAATAATGATGTTTTAGTCAGCCGCAGAGTTTGTACTGCAATAGTGCCGATGCCGATCGTGAATAGCAGAATAACTTTCAGAATCCGTTTTCTTCTAACTAAAAAAATTCCAGAAAAAAACTGAGGCGATTTCAAGAAATCTTTTTCTAAACTTTTGTCTATAAAACTTAGTTTATATGCTCGTAAAACTGATGTACCAGCGATTGTTATCGTCAGTCTGTCGGGCGCTGTACTCGTACGGACAGTACGGTGCACCGCACGTGCATTATTAACACGTTAACTACGAGAGCCGCCCTTACTGCTACGAAATAAAGGTTTTGTTAAAGCCAATCTGTTAGTATGGATGCTCGGTAATCGGTACACAGTACGGAGAGTCATCAGTGTAGTTATAAAAACGACGTTATTCTAATAGTGATCATACTGATCATTAACCTGGCGCCTCGCCTGGCTGGCTACGGACATGAGGCAGGCAATCGGCGTCGGCACGACACCCTGTCACGACTCCATGCGAGGACCATCGTCATACCGACTGGCAAACATTAGCGGCTATGACATAAGTCGCAGTGCTGCAGTCTAATTACGCAACACATTTTATTTCTGATAACAATTCTGAATCGAAAGCAAGTCCAATTTTAAACGCATGCCATAATTCGAATTACGATATACATTTTTTACCAATCGAATTGGATAGGGTTATTCTAACCAATTGGCTATAATTTGTTTGCTTGATGTGTTTTGTTACACCATATAAGAATGATTAATTTCCAAATTATTGTGCTATAATTTAATTTTGTTTTAATTACAACTGATGCTCTACTAGTGCTTATAAATGAAAATGTACAATGATTGCCGAAAAAACAAAAACCAGTTTTTAAAACACTTTCTACCAAAAACTACCATAATTGAAATACGTAACAAAACGTTTTTCTTATCTGTGGCCAATGACAAAATCGTAGAAAATCAGAGTTGTCAACTTAGTGGGATTTCCACTAAACCTGGGGGTTTGGACAGGGGTACTGGCGGAGAAATATTGCTTTTAGTGGCCGGTGGTTTTATCTAGTGGTTAGTTATATTCTATTATAAATATATTCAATTTATAGAAAACAATACAATCAATTACTAAAACTTTGACTCGAGAAAATATTAAAGATGATGGCATGTTTTATTGTTTGTGTAAAACCTGTGTCAGTGATTTTTCGATTTATTTCTTTGAAATGCCACGAACCACTGCGGATTCGAACGCTGATGTGGAAAAACTGCCACAGCATGACGAAAATATTGAAGCCACACAGAGACATCGCCCGAGTGGAGATCGAAAAATAAAGTCATTAAAAAAAAAAACATCCACGGGAACATACTTTCGGGATAAAAAAATCTGCCGTTTTTAGAAATCGATTTCAGGAGAGGCTCCGGCTCGCAGTTTCGATCGTCTCTAGTAATATTATTCGGTTGTAAGTGCATCGATTAAAACTATTCAAACATAAACAAATACTTCCTTACGCAAAGCTACTCTTGCCTTGGTTTTGTGAAATCGGTTTGTCTAGTTCGGATAATCGATACTTTAACACTAATCGATTCGACACTTATCGATTTTTGACTGAAATCGGATTTAAAATTCGTTTTGACGTATCTGACGCTCAGGGAAAAAAAATTGCAGCACTGAGTAAAAGTTGAAATCCTCTTGAACGATCTGCTGTCAAGTTTAATGCGAAATATTGCCTGTCTAAAGTATACTTTTGCTGCTCTAACTTTATCAGTGTGTAAGGAAAAGAACAGGACGGGCATAACATCACATGTTAGGTTTAAAGAACTTTATTTCTCATAAGAACTTAACAGTTCGCTTACAATGAGATACTTAGTGATCTAATTACATTAGTTAGTTACCTCTAGGGTGTTGGAGACATTATATCAGTGATTATAACTAGTAGGTACCATTAATATTAGTTACTTCTAGGGTGTTGGAGACATATTATTATTAATTGACTTCTAAAAAAAAAAAAAAAAGGAATCGGATGTTTGCATTCTAAGACACAGATTATGGCAACACACCGCAACACCCAGAATAAACTAAAACTTTCAGTTCATCTCGGATGCCGCGATGTATTGCCCCAATCTGCGTTTGAATGTGTTTATATTGTCACATTTTTCAAATCCTCCGGTAAACTATTGAACAGCTGTGCGCCTTCAACCAATATCGTTTTTTTACCATAATTAGTGCGAGCGTGCGCTGGTTTTATCTGGATTTTGTTTTTATTCCTTACGTTATAAGTTATGTTTTTCATATGTAGTTGTATGTTTGATTGAACAGATTTGGTGATGATTTTTTTAATAAGAATACATGTGTAGTATTTATAAAGATGAGTTATATTTAGGAGTTTGGTTTTTTTGTATAGTATTCTTGTCGGAGTTAAATAGTGATAGTGAAATAATGTTTTTATAATTTTGTTTTGTGTTCTTTGTAGTGGGTCTAGGTAAGTTTTCGCAGCTGACCCCCATAGCTCAACTAAATATTCAAGATGAGATTTAACCAGAGAGTTATATATTATTTTACGTACTTTTTTTGGAATGCAGTTTGAAACTTTACGCAGTGCTGCCAGTAATGACATCAATTTTGTTAAACATTGGAATATAATTCGCGCTGGAATGATCATTCTTTGAAGTCTGTGGAGGATACGCTATCAATCACGGCGATGCCTTTGTTTACATTTTGGTTTTATTGATTTCGGTAATGTTTTTGTTTATGCATTGTTTTGCCTTGAATGTTTTGTACTTTTCATTTCTCTTACAGAAACATGGGCCTATGCTAAGCAGTTTTGAAACATTTTTCTTGTGGCTTGTGGAAGTCGGAAAATTTTCTCGTTCAAAACACTGCGTGCTCTGTTTTCGTTTTGTTTTCTACTGGCTGCACTAAGACTTTCATAGACTATTTTGCTCAATAGAGAAAAGTACTTAAGTGGATATTATCACTACAAGTAAGGGGGGTATTACACTATCAATTATCTCGGATCCTAGATCTCTGAGTCATATTTAAATAATAATGTAATACAAACATATGACTCAAATCGTCTTTGATCAAAGATTTTTGACATTTGTTGTTAGATAGGATCACAGAAACAGGTCTTGCCATATTGAATATTATATACTGAATTTTCACATTTATTTTCATAATTTCCTAATACAAAATCCGTCCATAAAATTATGTGATTTTGCCTTTTCAGTTTTGCTAAGTTGACGGTTTTATTAACGGATAAAAAGTAAGCACAACGAAATTTTGGCCTAAGTTCACAATACGCTTTGGAATTCTAAAATTATTTGTTGGCAACACTGCGGTACTAAAAAAAAATCATTCCGCTGCCGGGCAGCCGGGAATTCATTGTTTTGTGGCTTCATTAGTGTTCTAAGTTCTATTTGCTATAAATTTTTGCCGAAAGGCTTCAGTATTTTGTTTTAATCGACGATTGCAACCACATATGTCAAAAAAATAGGATCCTAGATAATTGATAATGTAATATACAGATATGATCCTAGACGTCAAATATGTAGGATCAAAGATAGGATCCTATATAGGATCCGAGATAATTGATAATGTAATACCCCTCTAAGTAAGCCAATATAAATAGGAATAACCTGTGTAAGAGAGTACCTTCGTATCTCATTAGATTATTGTAGCTGTAGGTACATTATTGGTGAATCTACCTATGGACAATCATTCCTTTGTTGCGTAGACACAAGCATCTTAAGTGAGGTTAACTATTTATTGTGATTAAAATAATTATTAAGTATCTCTACCATGTTCGTCCACCTCACATTCTAACTGAAATTTTTAATTGATATTTATGTACATAAGTAGATGTTGGAATAAACTATTATAACCACTAACCAAATAATAACTAACTGCAAAACATATTTATAATATTTTCACAGGCGGTGCTAGAGCTGAAAATACAAGAATAGAACGCTACGCAACATCAATCTTGTTGATCAAACATGGATTGGATAACCAAATCTTCTGTATCATTGAATGTAAGCTTTTTGACACATAGGCATAGCAAGTGACTTAATTATAAAATTATGAATATATTTCCTTGGCCGAACTTACTACATAGACACATCATATATTTTATGTATACCTGACTAATGGTTACTACAAAAATTTTGTATTATAAAATATCTGGAGACTGAAATATCTGCCCTAAATAAAGAAGAAATTATACAACCAGCAGCAATGTCTAGGCTGATGGCTTTTGTCCAGCCATGGGCCTAATGAAGGCCTAGTTGATATGCCTACTTTACTTTGCCACATAATGTTTAAGTACTTTATTTGAGCAGAAAATAATAAGATTTTGTTTTAAAACTAGAGTTCCTGGGGCGTTTCACCTATGAAGTCATGAAGGCAGCATGAATGATGTCGCCCATGCTGCGTTGTCCCGTTGCATGATCCACAAAGTCTAATAGGCCTCTCCCTTAAACAGTCAGTATGAAACAGCAGTAGAGCGAAGGATTCTAGAGTAGAATCACGAGCGTAGCGAGGGATTCTAAAGTAGAATCCTGAGCGCAGCGCGGGATTCAAAGTACGAAACTCGAGCTTAAAATAGGTTGCTCCCAAGGTGAACACTTTATCACCCTCTATGAGAAAAAAAAAGTGTGCGGTCCGATCCTCGTCAGGAACGAAGTCACTTCTCACGTATGATTTCAAACAAAAACAAAATTTTCGCAACCGCCATCTTGGATTTACATTTTGATCTCACTATCGACTTTAGCACCTTTGAAAACTATGAAAACGACACGCATGAAGAAAAACTTTTAAATTTTCGTAGCTGCCATCTTGGATTTTAATTTTAACAATATTCACATTTTCTCTCTCTCTTGCCAGCCTTTTACTTGTTCATACAATGTTCGTGATGTGATTAAGACGTTAACTAACAATATCCATATTCCAAATTCAAATCACTTTTAGTCCCTAGGGATTAAAAACCTATTTTAGTCCCTGTTTACGAAGAATAACAAATACTAGCTCTTTTTGAATAGATGTGATTAAAAATAGGTTCTAGCACCTCACAAATGGCACATGGCATGGTGACTCTATCAGTCACTCAAGCATGAAGCCATTCTCGCGTATGACATGGTTGATGCTCTTCAAGAAAAGCGCGACCTGATGGAACATACACTCGAGAGCAATGAATCCGGGTCACTTAAAGAATGTTAAAAATCTCGGAAACTAAAAATGATAGGTTAATGCAATAAATTGTATTTAATAGACAATGTAATACTCCTTAAATGAAAGTAAAAAAAATATGAGTCACCATACATTTTATTAACACAAAATTACATAAAGAAAAAAACTGCTGATCTCTCCTTAAAACAAAAATAGGAAACATGAAATTTTTGAACTTTATTACGATTTTCTTGAATTTTAATACTTCGTATTGCCTCCTCGTGCTTCCATTACTGCGTTTACGCGGTTTGGCATGCTGTACACCAAGTTCCTTATACGATTTTGGGGAATATTCTCCCATTCCTCAGTGAGAGCAATTTTGAGCTCACGAAGCGTGATTGGGGGAGGGTTTCGTTGTTTTACGCATCTGCCTAGCTCGTCCCAAGCATGCTCGATCGGGTTGATATCCGGGCTGCGCGCTGGCCACTCCATACGAGTAATGTTCATCTCTTGAAGGTAGTCATTCACAATCCTACCTGTATGAGGTCGGGCATTGTCATGCATAAATATAGCATCCTCACCTAAATTGACCATAAATGGACCAACGTGATCATTGAGGATTTCTTCCACATATCTTACGCTAGTTAAAGAGCCGTTTTCTATGATCACCAGCTCTGTGCGACTTTCAGAAGAAATTCCGGCCCACACAAGTACAGACCCACCACCGTAGGCTACTTTTTCTTCGATGCATGCTTGCTTGAATCTTTCCCCTGGTCTTCGATACACTCTGTGTCTTCCATCGTGCTTGTAGAGCATACATTTTGATTCGTCGGAGAACATAACTTTTGACCAATCTTCAATACTCCAATTTACGTGGCTCTGGGCATATCTTAGTCTTGAAATACGATGCCCACGCTCCAGTTTAGGGCCGTTTGCAGGTCTAAGGGGTTTTAAGTTAGATTCAGCAAGCCGACGTCTTACTGTCCATGCACTTGGGTTACTTCCTCCGAGGCGTCGAAACTGATTTGTGAGTTCAGTTCCTGTGAGAAAGCGATTTCGAAGCATGGTGTTCACCAAGTATCGGTCTTCTCGTGCTGTGGTACACCTGGTTCTGCCCGTTCCTGGTCTGCGTAGGTTAGAACCAGTTTCTTCGTAACGTCGGAGAACTCTTTGTACTGTTGACAGCGACACACCGACAGTCCTGGCTGTATCGCGCTGACTCCGGCCGGTTTCCAGCATTGTAAGTATTCTGGTGCATTCTTCAGGCGTAAGCGACATAATTTCAGCTTGAATAATGAATATAGAGCACTATCAACATGGTTTATGTACCCACATAAATGACAGATTACAAACAAAAGCAAAACCAAATGCTGTAATTTCGTAGTTCCATCTTCGAAAGTGGCCCTTTTTCAAATTTGATTTTTTTATGATATAACTTTACAATAACTAAGAAGTTTTAATACCTTCATTTAAGGAGTATTACATTGTCTATTAAATACAATTTATTGCATTAACCTAGCATTTTTAGTTTCCGAGATTTTTAGGATTCTTTAAGTGACCCGGATTCATTGCTCTCGAGTGTATTTCGAAAGTCAAGCAGACGATAAAGGACTCTGGCTCTGCGGTAAATGCTTCTTTTGCCGATATGGTGAAAAAGAGATCAAATTATTTCATTCGACCAACAACCTCTGTTCTGCTATGTAGCCATTTATCCCAATGATTTTAAATCAAGTGACTAAACGAAAGAACTCGTGCAAAAAATCATACGGCCCGAGCAAATGAAGCTGAATCAGAATCATAATAAGAATCTTTTTTTTTTTTTTGATTTGATAGAATGTAGTTTTACATAGTATGGAGTTAATATTTGTGTTAGTTCTATACATTCTACCACAAAGTATATGGTGTACAAATATTCAATTGTCTTAAATGACGCACATTCGTGGTGTCAGGAAAACAAAAAATGGAGACGTTATTCATCAGTACCGAGATGAAACATTACGCTGATAAACTGAAGCACGCAATCCAGCTCTCTACATCTGGAGACGAGATGTCCGCTGCCGCCGACGAGCCCAGCAAGCGCAAACCTCGGATCGTGGTTGTAGGAGTGCCCACTTGCGGACGGTGAGCAATGGATAGCTCGCCGTCCGATAGGGACCAGGCCCGGGTCGACGGCGCGTTGTGTTCCACGCGCGCCTCAAAGAGATGTCAGCACCAACTGACGGGGTCCGGAAGGGCCAATGCCTGCCGGGGTTGCGGGTTTGTCTGAAAGGGATATCGCGACCTCGGCACACAGGCAACGGAAGGAACACGGGTGGGTTTTAGTCAGTAAAAGTCTGACACGCCCTCCCGCTCCACCCAGAGCGGGAGAAGTTATTTGATAATTTCCCATCCTCAAAAAAAAAAAAAAAGGAGTGCCCACTTCCTTGGCTGAATATGAGGTGTTCAGCTGCAGTTTCGAACAAAATGTAGCCCACAAGTTACCAGTGCTGTCCTTGGAATCTTTCTTGACCTTGATAAAATTAAGCCACAAATCGGAGAAGAGAGACGCATTTTAGGGTTTCCTACCTCAATAGGAAAAAAGGAACCCGTATAGTATTCTCTTATTACTCGTGTGCCTGTGTGTCTGTCAGTCCGTCTGCCACAGCCAATTTGATCCGAATCGAATGGATCAATTAAGTAAAAAGACGATGGCCCAAAAATAACCCAGGCCCGGCGCAAAAGTTTTATGTCTCAGATTTTAGAGGATATTTTGAAATAATATTTAAAACTATCAGTACCTCTCTGTCGGGTGGCTAACATTATTTTTTTTGCTCTAGAAGTTTTGTACTTAAGCGTTTTATTAAAAAATCATGCGACCAAAATATTTATTATACTTTAATTCGTTAATCGTTTACTAACAAGCATACCGATACAAAATCTATATAAGCATACCTACAGAATTTATTAAAAATAAACACATGAATGTTTTTTTGTTTGGGCTAGACATAATCAAAGAGAATTTGATCATCCGGCTGGAGGGTTAGTTATGTATTATTAGTTTTAGAAAATAATTGATATTTATCCATATGTATGTATTTTGATCAAATAAATACTCATATTACTTTATTTGTGTTTATTTTATTGACCCCCATAGTTTTCAGATACTTAATCTTGAATGTGATTGCGATTACACAATAATCGTAAATAATAATCAATATTTTAGTCGACAAATGAGATTTTATTAGTAACGAATACAAAAGATTTCGACCAAAAAAACAGTCTGCCACCCGATACAGAGATAATGATAGTATATAATATTATTTATAAATATCCTCTAAAATCTGAGATACAAAACTTTTGCGCCGGGCCTGGGTTTTTTTTGTATGGGATTTGGGCCATCTCCTTTGGTACACAAATGTGTAATGTGTTTCTGTGACCCAAACACGGACGTGTAACGTAAATAAATGAATTTTGACTTTTAGTGGCAACTAGAATAAAAAGAAAAGAAGTTTTGCAAACTGCACCGTGTGGAGGATCGCGAGGATCTCAATTTTTTTAAATAATTTTAAAATAAATTCTTTTAAAGATATTTAAGGAAGAATGTTCATTTCTGCATCTACTAAGATAAATAGATTGAAAACTCTTAATTGTTTTATTGGAACATTTAATGAATACATACAGACTTAAATATTCGTTCATTCCATATAATATTTAATTCACCTATCGTCTACATCCTTCGGGTACTCTTTCACCAGCCCAAACAGGTCTTCAAATCAAAGTTTTGAAGAAACATAATAGAACTGTTTTGCATTAAAACAAAACAGTTATTATGTTATGAAAAACATAACATTTGAGCAATGTGCTTGCTGTTGAAGACTTCTATGATTGACACCGTAGACTACTATAATTTGACACTTGACATGAGTGACAGATTGAGCTCGCAGCCGCGAGTCCTGCTTGAGTGAAAGGTCCACAGGTAACAAAAGATGATGAAGATAAGTAGGTACGTTTTATTCTTATTTTCGGTAAAATTTAAGACAGCTTCTTCAAATCAAATGTTATGTTTTTCATAACATAATAACTGTTTTGTTTTAATGCAAAACAGTTCTATTATATTAAATTAATGAAGATTTATTGGTAAAAAAAAAAAAAAACATTTTACTGACCAAAATTTCTTTATAATTTCGGTTTGTTTGGATTTTTATTTCTCATGTAGGGAACCTAAAATGATATTTTTTTTAAACTAAGTTTTTTCCTAAGGGTATTTGTAGTTAGATAAAAAATATTGTTGGTTAGGTTGATCAATGATTTAAGATATTTTAAGCTTTTAAATCGACGCTCGAAGTGAAATTATTAAATCCTCTGTTCAGTTATCATAATAGAATTCCCAAATACTCTATTAATCTAAAAAAATCCTAACTAAGTATTTAGACAACAATATTTCCTAAAATTATTAGTAATTAATTTGGTTTTAAAATAATGTTTGATGGGTGTGGGTCGAAAAGTACGAGTACCTACTTACTGATTTTGAGCGAAACAGCGCACGTATGGCGTAAACGCTCGACGCTTTTGCAAAATGGATAGGTATAGAATCGAACTACTACATTGACACGGGTCACACACACACAAGTGTACGCACGGTTAGCTGCGGGAATAGTAGTCACGTGAACTAATTTTGATACTTTGGAGCTCGACGGTCGACTCACAGACTAGTTCGACTGAAGGTAGACTGCCGCAACACTCGGTCTCCCCTCCCCGCCAGTCATCGCTGCATCCTCACTTTCAGTATATTAGAATGTACTCTGTGATCCTCACCACCGACGATCGTGTCTAAGCGGTAGGGCTCGCTTGCGTTTCCGATCACATGATTATTCGTTTACGAAACAAATAGTTAGATGGCGCTCTCCATTAGAGTTGGGTAACTAGCCGAAATTTCAATAACTTAGCTAGCCGGCTATTTGTTGTGGAATAACCAGCTAGATAACCAGCTATTTTGGCTACTCGGCTATTGAACAATCAACTAGCGTTAGCGGCGTGGCGGCGCGGCGGCGGCGCGGCGTAGCTAGAGACTTGAATAACGCTCAACTGCACGGCCCTACGATCCGAGTTCGATCCTCGCCGCGGCAACAAATCTTGATGATAACGCTAGTTATAAATAAGTTAATGTGTTTTCGTTTTTATTTACTTTTTATTTTATTTTATACTCTTTCGAAAAGAAATGACTTCTCCTCGTAGGTCATACGTATTTTAAATACAAGAAAACGAAAATATATAATAGCGTCATCTATAGCTATGGGCATGAACTAAAACTTTTACAGTACATCGCACTTTAGTTGTAGGCATGTAAAGTACAGATCTGCCCACCATACACTAAAGTGCAGTAACAGCAAAATCACGATTTCGAGTAAAACGCATTTAAAGTTAAGAATTGATTTTAAAAAATCAACAGAATGTATAAGCAAAAAAATTTGAATGCAGAAAGGTTGTAAAGGCATAGGTTCACACGTTAAAGCAATAAAAAAAAATATATCTTAATAACTGAATTTATTATGGCCATTTATTCTTTTTGGTGCCTATTACTGCATAGCCTTTTTTGTAAAAAATACCATTTTAAACTTAGTAAAATGCAGCAAAAAGCCCTATTACTGCGTTTGGATCAGTTATTTTGTCAAGAAACCCAACTAACATGCAGTAAGGTCAAAAAAATACTGCATTTTAGTTAGTTTTTTAAGAAAAAAGTGTTCAATTTACTAGTGCAGTAAGAAAAATAGCTAGTTCACATTTTAAAGACCGTTTATATTAACTGCACTTTAGCTAGGAATAATCATATCTGTGTCATTATGCTATCCAAACTAATCTGCAGTAATGCTGTATTTTACTGCGTGTTAGTCAGTTTATAATGATAAAAGAATGTTAAGTATTCACAACTAAAATGCGACAAGCTTTGATTTTACTGCATTTTAGTTGGGAGTTCGTGACAATAAATTGTATTTTCTTAATTTGCAGTAAAAATAGCTTGTATGGCGGTAAATTTTACTGCGTATTAATTTTTTTTTTAATTTTTTTCCAGAAATATAAAACTATCTAAAGAACTGTAAAATTATATTGCTTACTGCATTTTAGTTATGAAACCTTAAAATTTAATCTGCAGTATAATTTATACTGTATTTTAGTTGGGAAATCACGCCAAATTGTTAATTTTTTTCGTTTGCAGTAAGTGAAAACTGTTAAATAAAAACCATTCTAATAGTCTTAGAAATAAGTAAGTTAATTCAATAGAAAGCTTAAGAAACCCGCTTTCAGAATCACTAATAAAACGAAAAATCACAAAAGGGCTGTTACTGCTCTTTAGTCTCTGGTGGGCAGAGATGTCGCGCTGCTCCAGATGATGAAATGATTTAAACCTAATATCTATCAAATATTTATTTATTTTCTTTACCTTTACATCTGACGATAACTACCTATCTAACTAACGTATTTCGTAAATACGAAATTGCTAAGTAAAATGCCTTCTCTTTCTTTAATCTATTGTGAGAAAGAGATGTGCGATGCGAATGAATGAAGTTCGCGATCGCGTCTCGCTCTCCTCAGCGCAGTGAGCGCGCACACAGCTATCGGTTATCGGCTACTCTGGCTAGAGTGGCTAGTGGCTATAGCCGGCTAACAGGGCGCGGGGCGGCTGGCGGCTGCAAAACGTTTGTATACTCTGTGGCCGCTGCCCGCTTTGCGGTAACTTGTCGATGTCGAATATTCTAGCTAGAGTAGCTAGCCAATAGCTAGCTATCGTGGTGTGGTGACGGATATCATAGCGCTATTTTGTTAATAGCCGGTATTTGGCTAGTTATTAGAATAGCTACCCATCACTACTCTCCATTGTACTGTGGCGCCATCCATCCACGACACGATTTTTCTGTTTAGCCAGATTTACTAACCAAAATTGTCCTGTCGTATCAGCTTCAGCTACTACTAACATAATGACTAGTTACCTAAAGCTGTTCAAACTGGCGCGTAGTCGTGTCATTAAAAGCAAAGTACGTTCCACACATGCGTCGTCGACCTTTTTTTAGCGAAATAATGGAACGCATTCCAAGCGAGCAGTCATCTGTTTATTCTGTCCTGAGTGTCAATGTCACAGAGAAGTAACTTTGGTTCTGTTGTCAAAACACTATTTTCAAGAATTATTTTAGAGCTTTATTTTTAATTACGCAAAAGAATGCGTTTGTTAACATTTAGTTTTCTGAAAACCTGTAAATATAAGAAGTTATGCATCGGCCTTCCTCGCAGGATTTGCAGCTTCATGGAACCAGACGATAGGATAGCACTCCGTGGGTCCTTTTTAAAAAAAAACATTTCCTAGTACAAACTACATTCTTTTACTAATTCTTAGGTTAATTTTCGCAAATATTAAATGTTCATCGTCATCCATAAAAAATCTAAATTTCTAGCCTAAGCGACATTGCCTTGAACAGAAGATAAGATACTTAATTAAATTCTTATGACAAAATTGACTTAAAATTTGAACCGAGAAACACACATTATCCACCTTGAGATCGGAACTTTACCTCATAACCCACCACACACACAGCATGAATCACTTCAATTAATCTAATCTAATCCAAATCAAATAAATGGTCTCACACAGGTGGTTTACTAATGATAAGCATAAAATATATTGTCATAATTTACATTGGAATAACGAAATTCAGCATAATGATCATTGCGCATAATATTATTAGGCATAAATGTTTTGTCATAATATTTATTACCATAAATAGGTACTGTTGGCATAATAATATTTTTTTTAAGCATAATGTTATAAATGCATAATGATATAAATGCATAATGATATTTACACATAATGTTCTTTGGAATATAAATAAGAAACCCTAATATAACTCATATAAAAGCAAACAAGTTCGTGGCTCAAGGGTGGCCCTAGTGCCACCTCCGCCGCACCTTAACCTAATCCAATAGAGTAATTCCCAAATTATAATAAATAATGTTTATATTTATGGCTCATGATTAATAGACAAATAAATATTATGCCTTAAAAATGTATGCAACTTCAAATTATGCCAAAACAAATTACAGGTATGCTAACCTTTGCATTATGCCAAAGTATCATGCTAATAAAAGTTATGCGAAAACGGTATGCCAAACAATATTATACCTTAAAATTTTATACCAAGAGGAATCTCCACACAGGCGACCCAAGTCTAGTTGAAATCAGTCCGACGTGGAAGGAGGGTGACAACTCCAAGCTGCGCAGTGCCGTGGTGCGGGACATGCAGCTGTACCCGGACTTCATCACGGAGCATGAAGAGAACGCCCTGCTGATGGAGTTGGAGCCAGTGCTGCGGCGCATGAGATATGAGTTTGATCACTGGGATAATGTTAGTACCTACTGTGCAATTGTATATACTTAGTACATTAGAAAAAGGGTTGCAAATAGCTTCAATTCTTCATTTGTATGCTCAGTCCATCCTGGGCAGTAATTGTCACTTCCTCTTGCTGAATGGCAAATATTTTAGCACATTGTAAGCTATTCTTTGTTTGTTTGTGATGTACAAGAGATAAAGTAAATAGAAAAAACTCTTCTTTTAAACTGATGTTACACAAATTCTTTGTTATTTTGCATATTGGTAAACAAGGATTAAGGCTGCAAGGTTGTTCAAAATTCAAATTCAAAATTCAAAAGTCATTTATTCAAACTAGGCTGAGAATCAGCACTTTTCGAACGTCAAAATTACATAAGACAGTCCCCCAAAAACGCCCACCCTTCACCACTTCTTAGTGCTTAAGCTGGGAAGAAGAAGTGGCGCAACAAACTCCCCAGCAGCACAGCTGTCTGTTCAGTTGGAAAAACTTGATTCTATATAATAATGCTTTAATGCAAAAATAATTTACATTAGCACAAATTGCAATCAACTCATAAAATAAAAACATTTTAATGAGTAGATTATGTCAACAATAAATGAAAACAAAATTTAAAATAAATTGACTTACAGTCAAATAAAATAATCCAAACAATTATGAGCTCATATAGTATCATGTAGTCTTTGATTCTAAAAACACTTGTTTGTTGCTTGGGGTACATTGGAGTCGCTTAATTAGTCCCAAGCCTTTTTGTCGTCTAAGTAATCTTTAACTTTATAGAAACCTTTTTGACATAGTTTCTGTTTAATAAATGATTTAAATTTATTGAGGCTCAGTTCTTTGACAGACATTTCGTTCTCATTCTGTTCTTAATTTGCAGCAATTCTCGTCATACAACATTCCATCGTGCATTTTTATATAATACTTACTTGTTCATTTATTGTATTCCACAATGTGTAGTTTGGTGCGGTGGTAACTTAAAATTTAGTCAAATCATTATGGTCGGTTGGGCACAGTAAGGGAGAGGAAGTTTTTAACTTATCTATTCAGAAAGAACTATATCTAAAGTTAAATTGTAAATATAATTGTACTGTAATGTACTAATTAATAATTTTATTATCAGATAGTATCATAAAGCAGTAAGCATCATCTTTGCGTCTCCATGTTCCTTAAGGCCTAATCACTATTGCAGGCAATCCAAGGGTTCCGCGAGACGGAGCGCAGCCAGTGGTCGACGCAGAACTCGGCGGTGCTGAGCCGCGTGCGCGCGCTCGCCTGCAGCGCCGGCGCGCGGCCGGACAGCGTGCTGCCGCACGTGCACGTGCTGGACCTTGCCGCCGCCGGACACATCAAGCCGCACGTCGACGCCGTGCGCGTAAGTCACTCTGTTGAAGCCGTTGCAGGCGACACGATTCGCGTGTCATTGCGCCGCAGGCCGCTCAGTAGATAGTTGTCGATGTTTACTCTTTCAGTTTTAATGCCGGTGACAAGCTCCGCTTGTTTTAGAAAGAAAGAAGTAAAGTACATTTATTTAACACAGACTAAAAGGCACACAAGTTCACATAACGTATTCTGCTAAATAAACAGAGTATTTCGTTGTAAGAAATTATCGAGAATGTGTACGAGTCTTACCAAGAAGTATCGTATTACCCAGTAACTGGGTTATGAACGTCAGATTTACAATCGCTCCATGTAAAATACTGGTATTCAGCTGCATTTGGTTAGACTGGAAGGCGACCCCACCCAACATACATAGTTAGGAAAAGGCTAGGCAAATTGAATAGTCAAACGAACTTACCTGTAAGTGAAGTTCGACGGTAATTATACTCGTTGCTGTCTCGCTCGAAGATGATGAGAGAATACAATGGTAGTAGGCGTTTAGTCGAGTCTCTAGTCACATAATTTTGAAGAAATAACTAAAAAATGAACGCGTCCTATCCTAACGCGTGCTGCCATCTTCCTCTGCAAGCTATCTTCATTAAGTTCATAGCGATTTATTGGCTTTACAACACAGGGCCCATGCTCATATATCTAGGTATATAGCATGGAATGTTTGGGTCGGGTGGGACTCATCATCTTCGAGCGAGACAGCAACGAGTATAATTACCGTCGAACTTCACTTACAGGTAAGTTCGTTTGACTATTCAATTATACTCGTTGCTGTCTCGCTCTCAATGATGAGAGAATACAATGGTAGATGTTCAAAGACTAGTTGTAAAAGCAATAAATCTTATTAAAATTAAAAAATAACGAGGATTTGTTATTTTTAACACAGGTATTAGATTAGCATTCAAGGTATGTACCTACTTGTACCAGTAGTAATCAAATTAGGAACAAAAATATATACTTAATTCAAAATGCACTAAATCATTTTAATTAGCAATAATCTTCAGGAAAGTATAAATTGTTGATTATGATCAACAACAATAATAACTTTATAATTTTATTAGACAACAATATTAGTTGATAATTATCAATCATAAACCTATTAAAATCTTGTATCAAATCAAACTAACGTTGAGTAGAGTTTGTAAGAGAATGTATTAATGTCAATAATATTCCACACTCTTCAGCCACAAATTATACTTTAGCTCAGTTTTAGCAATTTAGCAATTAGTAATTTAGCACAGTCTCACAGGCATTTAGGACTTCTAAAGAACTACAGCCTGCTGTAACTGCGTGCGTGCTCATATTATATTATCTTTTATTATTAGTAAAGTAATTAGTAAAAATAAATTAAAAATATCGTTGTTATTTTTCCCTAAAGTTTTCTTTAAGTAGGTACTTAACCAATTTAACCTTAGTGTTATCTATGTGTGTATTTATTGAAAACTTTTATGTGGATGTTGATTGAATCATAATGTAGTGTACTTTGATCACTGTATTTTTAATAATATTTAATTTATGAGATCGTTAGCTCCATTTCCAAGTTACAGTTTACGGGTGGCAATTAAAAAAATTATTTTGGTGAAAATAGATATTGCAGTTCATTTAATGTAAACAAGATATAATATTATTAAGTATTATAATTTATATAGGTTTTGAAGGTCTTTATTTATAGAAAAAACCTCTGAATAGTGTTTTGACTTTATCAGCTGTTGTAGGTAGAATACCTAAATGTATAATTAAAGCCAATTAAATTGATTTGGTTTAATGGAATTTAGACTTCTACAGAAAATTCCTTCTTGAAATCTCTGAGTGAAAATATTGTCTAATCTTGGTAATGGTAGGTTTTGTAATACCTACTTAATTATATTTTGTAAATTACAATATTTAGCCTATGCTACAAATGCAGGTGAGTAGGTACTGATTCATTGTAGGTACTTTTAGATGCTGACTTTATCATAATTTCTACTGCTACATCAGTGATTCCTTTCTAAAAACCAATTTCGGGTGAAAAAGGTAGGTATACTTAATATACTGTTACCCTGTTATCTTTGAAAGTTAGTATAGCTGGTATGGTTTTGAGAACCATAGAGAATAGAAGGGAAAAAACATAAAATAGATTATATTATTCAGACCTAATTATGTACTTAAAAAGTAATCACTGCCACAGATCCTGGAGTTTCAAATTGGCACTATGTGTTGTTTGTGATGTAAGTAAATAAATAAATTTTAGTTTCACCAATGAAAGAAATATTGAATCTTTTGATAATGTGTAGGTATCATTCAGATCTTATTCTGCATGGCTAAGTCTGATTTTTAGACTCACAAAGCCATAAATGTACCATATTAGGTACTTATACCTATATCATCATCATCTTCCCCATATCCCAATTTATTTGGGGTTGGTGCAACAAGCCGTTTATTCCATACTTCTTTATTAGTCATATATATTATAATTATATATATTAGGTATATATGGGTTACAGAATATAACAAATTTTCCTGACTCACACTTTTGCTATATGATAGATACTGCAGTACTTAATAGATATTGAATTTTTTAAATAAGATTTCATAATCTCATAAAAATCTGTCAGAACATATTTATCACAAGAAAGCAATTAATTAATGTGAAACTGAGCTTCATTCTTAGTCCATTGCAGATATGCAGTCTGAGCGCTACATGATATTCCCCACCCTGTGAGGATCTGTAGATATCCTCTAACATGAAAAAATATTTGTAAATTAATTTCCCCAATGTGGCTAAGTTTATAGACCACAACCATCACCATGATCATGTTTGAAGATCATGTGTGTACAGGATCCAATATACCTGGTTATCATAATTGTCATAATTAATCTCTTTACTTGTAATAATTAAAAACTAGACAAAAAACGGATAAAAAATTCCAATAACCTAAGTATGAAATCTAAACATAATTAGATTTTAACCAATTGCAATAATGCAAAAAATATGCTTATTATCTTCAAGCTGTTATTTGTTTCTCTCATTACAATATCAGAGTTATGTTGTGTTGTTGGAAACAATTAGACCTAGAAAGTTTACAATGCTGTTTTGGTATCAAATCTAACTTTTCAAGTATAGGTATCTAGTGTTGACTGTGCTTTCCAAAACACTAGGTATGTGAATGTTTTCGATTGGAAGAAGATCATCTTAAATATACATATCCCTGATAACAAACCCTCTTTCTTTAAGTAAGCTCTAATAGGTTTCATGTTTCCAGAGCCAAACAAGAGGCAAGCATTAAATTGGTACCTAGTATTTTCTCTAGGACCGCATCTTTTACATCTGAGGTTATATGAAAGTAAATTTCTGTAGTTTTCTACTGTTTGGTAGTTTTTCCAACTTGATATTATTATGTATTATTTTAACAATACTAACATCTTCCAATTCAATGTAAGAAGTAATGTCCCATTGGGCTTTTAAACAAGAAATGATTGTTGTAAATGTACATTGTAAATGTATACTTTGAAAAAATAACTAAGTTATAGTATTTTAAGAAAGGTCATCCATTAATTTCAGATGTTACCTGTAGGTAAGGACTCTAAAGAATTTGACATTCAGCAGAGTTTAATCTAATTCTGCTATGACTTATTATGTAAAAGGGGTTGTATACCCTACTTAGTGATAAAAAAATACAAGATCTGTGGTGATTAGTTTCAAATTACAAAACTATAAGAAATAAATGTGCCACCTGTGGGTTCACTTGCGATGTTGGTTGTTCCTTTTGTCTTCCAGTTCCCATTCACAGATCCAGGAGATGCCTCCCCCCCCCTCTCTTTTACGCTTCTGCGCGAGGGGGTGTAGTTTTATTTAAAAAATGTTTGATGTAAGCAATGACCTTGCAGTGTTTATTTTAGCAGAGATTTTCACCGAAGGGGTAAGTTTCTGTCTCCGACTGTACCAGAAACAACTCTTTTTCCTTTATAAAAGGCAGATAGTAGGAGATAAATGTCCTCTTGTGCCAGGATTAAGTAACAAACACCATAACTGTTAATAATCGTTCAGTTTCTATATTTAAAAAGAAACATCTTCTGGCATTAAATGTCCTTCAGACACAGCTGAAGACCCGAGGCTGGGCATGATAGTGTTGTAGCAATTTGTTGCTTCTTTATTTGTATTAGCTAGTCTCACTTCCTAGACATTTCCTGATCTGTAATGCTAACTTTTGTTTGATTCAGATTAGAACATTTGGTAATTCAAGTTTTCTTTTCTTTTGCTAAGCCATTTTGAAGTATAATAAATGAAGTATAAAAAATATTTTCAGACTCTGTTTTCAATATGGTTGAATATTTTCTACCAACTCCGGGTGGTCATTCTCATGACTATCATGTAGGTATGTCAGATGAGCTACTTACTGGGGGATATTAAAATATCTGAAAAAAAATATACTTCATGCATGCTGTAGGTAAAGGGCAACACATATTGCACCAAATAACCATGTAAGTTCCCACAAAACTTCCCTTTAAGGTTATAATGAAAAAGTCAACCATAGGTTGCTTAGCTCACAAGCACAACATAGCCATTGTAACCACGTACGTCCCCACAGAACGCCCCAAGGTCAGGCAAATCGTTCACATTATAGCCCTTTTAAACCATGTGCGTTCCCGCAGAACGCCCCCAGGTCAGGCAAATCGCTCACACTATAGCCATTTTAAACCGCGTGCGTTCCCGCAGAACGCCCCAGAGGTCAGGCAGAGCTTCAGTTTCAGTTATAATAAAGTCAACCGCGTGTGTCCCTTAAGAACACCCCAGAGGTTGTTTAGGTTACAAACTAGCCGTTTTAACCTCGTGCGCCCCCGCAGGACGCCCCATAGGCCAGGCAAGTCACATTGAAGCCATTTGAGGCTCAGAATGTTCATTCTTAATTGCAAAATTTGCAACCATGTGCAAAACCTCATGACACAAATCACAATATAACACTCGTTGACAATATCGAAAATTACATTTTTCGAGTTTTTTAATCTTTCACAATAATGGGAGATCCTTAGATTTCCTTTCTGACTTCCTATTTTCCATTTTTAAGTGAATTTAAACACTTTTTACACAAAATAATAAAAAATATGCGGAAATATGTGACGCCGATACTTGACATAAAAACCGAATGAAGATAGCTTGCAGAGGAAGATGGCAGCACGCGTTAGGATAGGACGCGTTCATTTTTTAGTTATTTCTTCAAAATTATGTGACTAGAGACTCGACTAAACGCCTACTACCATTGTATTCTCTCATCATTGAGAGCGAGACAGCAACGAGTATAATTGATTGTGTGCATGTAAATTCTTCTTCAACTGCCGCTGACTCGCTGCGTGTGTTGAACCTTTCAGTACCTACCTAATATTTTGGATATCAAGTTTCGCGCGTCTTATTCAAAATCAGTGTGGGACAATTACGCGATAAATTGATAATGTTTGAGGAGGCCCGGTATAATTTTTTTATTTTTTATTTTGCTAAAATAATGTCATCAATTTATCATACCGTGCCGCTCACCCGTGCGACGTGTTTTTGGCCATACGTATGAGGCAACCTTAAAGAATTCATGAGAATACAGGTGGCGGTGATAGGGGGGTATTACACTATCAAATATGTAGGATCACAGATCTCTGAGTCACATTTATATGATAATGTTATACAAACATGAATCAAATCGTCTTTGATCAAAGATTTAGACATTTCGCACCTTTGGTAGAACAAGGGCATAATTGTCATAAATTGCCAAAATGACTTAAATATGCAGAAATGCTTTAAAAGGGCCCTTTGAACTGGAGGGACAAATACATTCGTTTGGCAATTTATGACAATTATGCCCTTGTTCTACCAAAGGTGCGATTTTGTTGCTAGATACTAGATAGGATCATAGAAACAGGTCTTGCCATATTGAATATTATATAGGTACTGAATTTTCACATTTATTTTCATAATTCCCTGATACAAAATCCGTCCATAAAATTATGTGATTTTGCCTTTTCAGTTTTGCTACTGCCACATTCTAATTTGACGGTTTTATTGACGGATAAAAAGTAAGCACAACGAAATTTTGGCGTAAGTTCACAATACGCTTTGGAATTCTAAAATTATTTATTGGCAACACTGCTGTTCTAAAAAAAAAGCAAGTTGCTGCCGGGAGCCGGGAATTCATTTTTTTGGCTTCATTAGTGTTCTAAGTTCTATTTGTTATACCTATTGTATGCCGAAAGGCTTCAGTATTTTGTTTTAAGAGGGCGCCTAAAGGTCCACTAGCGCCACACTTTAAAAAATATATTATTTCGTGACTGAGAAGGAATTATGAATAACGGCTAATAAGGACCCTCGGTAAGTGTGTCTAGAATTTTCTAATACCTTTTATAAAGCTTTATATTGAGACACGAAGCAACAAAATACGATCTAAAGAAAAGCGGCCACATTCCTCTAGATCGTATTTTGTTGCTCCGTGTCTCAATATGAAACTTTATAAAAGGTATTAGAAAATTCTAGACACACTTACCGAGGGTCGTTACTAGCCGTTATTCATAATTCCTTCTCAGTCACAAGAAAATATTTTTTTTAAAGAGTGGCGCTAGTGGACCTTTAGGCGCCCTCTTAATAGACGATTGCAACCACATAATATGTCAAAAAATAGGATCCTAGATATATGATAATGTAATACACAGATATGACTCTAGACGTCAAATATGTAGGATAGAAGATAGGATCCTAGATAATTGATAGTGTAATACCCCCTATAGTGTTAAGGCCAGGTAGGCTAAGCGAAGTAGGAATTTAACGCAACCACCCTTCACGCAAGCGCGGATCCACCGTTGCTCTCACGATGGGCATGCTCACAACCCCAATAGACTCAAAATTCAAGTCATTTATTCAAACTAGGCTGAGAATCAGCACTTTTCGAACTTAAACTCAAAGCATTTATTTCAAATAAACCAATTACAGGCACTTTTGAATTGTCAAGGGGTCGGTCAGTCAGAAAGATGAAGCTAGTTGCCCAATCCAAAGCGTAGTAGGTTCCTATGGAGAAGAACGGGCAATAAACTCAACGGACACTCTTTTAAATCAATAAGATGACTATTCACTGGGTGCGGCAGCCATCTACTAATTAACATTTATGTACATTGCCGCCAAAACGGTCTTCCTTCTTGGTAGTGTCAAGTGTGGCGTTAGTAGTTTGTACTGTTTGTAAACATGTACCTATGTTTACAAACAGTACAATCAACTAACCTAACTTGAATCGTTTTGATGAAATCGAATAATTTCATCAAACTCGGTTCAGTAGTTTAGAGTCTAAACGTGACACTGTGATGTGCAAACAAACACACATTTAGTTATGTAATTTTCGTAGGCGAACAAACTAACATTTTGCAGGTTTATTAATTTAATAGTGTTCGCCCCACGGCTTTGCGCACGTGGAACTATACACTGTACAAAATCTAGGTCAGGGCGTCATATATTTTGTAAACATCTCCTTTGTAGGAATGCACTATATCGATCACGAGCGAGTTCATACTCCGACTCGCACTTGGCCGATTTTCAGGTGGTTGTGATTAGGGCTTGCAATCCGGATATCCGGATATCCGTATTATCCGGATATCCACCGATTTTCATATCCGGATTTTACTTGCATCACCATCCGGATTTTTCGGATTTTACGGATAGTTATATTTCTCATTTAAATATTAAATAAAAAGCTGTGATCTGAAAAGTACATAACTTTTATTACGTTATTTATTATTTTGATATAGTTAATCACTTGCAATTATTTATTCACTTCACAAATCAAAATAAGTCATTAATATTATTTAGAGATAAAAAAAAGAAAAAAAAAAATTAAGAATTACCTTCGTAATAATATATTTTACGGGGTATTATATCTTAAAATAATATTATTTGATTATTTTGAGATATTTTGTTCATTTTTGTTTTATTATATTTGATTGATACTATTGTTGTTTAATAATTAAGCTGAATTGCCAAGGAAAGTGATATTTTGATTTAATTGGGATGTTCCGATTTGTGATAAAGTAAATGTAAGATCTCATTTTTAGTTAGAATTCTTTTTAGTATGAGAAGAATAGATACAAATTATTTGTGCGGTATCGGTGTTTTATTGTATAATTTTAGAAAGTGAACTAGTTTTTTATGTGATTGTTACTTGAAACATTGGTAGGTATAGTTTATTATTTCTTTGTCATTTTTCTTGAGAGACTGATTAAAACGTGTTACAAACCCTTATTAGTTTTATTTATAATAAAAACAAAAAAATATCCGTATTATCCGCATTATCCGGATAGCAAAATATTAATATTCGTATTAACCTGATAGTAAAAATGAACGGATATTGCAAGCCCTAGTTGTGATCACAACCTTTTTTGAGGGCTGGATCCGCGCCTGCCTTCACGCGACGCGAGCCGTGCGCTAACGTCGCCCGTGTGAACTTATATAAGAACCCAAAGAGTGTCACAGTATGTATATGTAAGCGCGTCGTGTAGGCAGTAAGGTCAACTTATTTTAGTCAGAAGATCTAAGACGCGATAGGCACTTTATTGTGTCGTAGCAAGAGTCGCTTTTTATTTAAATTATATTTCGGAGTGTCCCATCTGTATTAATCTGTGGTGCGACTCCGGATTTTTAATTTGCCTATCTTGTCTTGTTTATACCTTTTTAGTTGGCGTTTTTCCGTAGTTGCGTTTTAGTTTTTATCTGACTACGGCGAAGCAAAAAGGAGGGTTATGATTTATTGTAACTTATTGTTATTTAAATAATTTTGCGGTGATAATATATACATTTTTGAAATGTGCTGATTAAGCCTTTTGATTTGATACCCAACATGAGATCATTTTTTTTAGTTCCTGAACTTATGTCCTCTAGAGGGCGCCATTTTTATGTGACGTCACACTTTAATCAGCGGACAATCAAGACGCTCTAACAATACCTCATTTGTCTAATTACGATACGTAGTTCAGAAGAGTTATGAGTTGACAGAACAGATGAACATACATAAATACATTTGAACTGGTCAAAATCATAACCTGCCTTTTTGCTTCGCCGTAGTTGGGTAAAAACTCCGTGAGTTTGGACCCGGTTGCGGTTCAGATAGTATACAGACCTATTGATACAGATACTTCTGTTCACTAACAAAAAAAAAGCTAACCGACTTTTTACACTCCGTTCTATGAATGAATAGTTCGATAAATTAGCGGGACAGCTATGCGCTAGCAAATGGGACAGGTCCCAACCTCGTTAAGGCCTGGGTTTGCAAAATGTAACCACAAATTATTCTTCTATATCAGTCTATCACAAAGTGGGCGATAACGCCCCCTTGTGAGCGCTGGAGGCCTAGAGGGGGGCGGTAAGGGCTCCAGAAAATATTAGGGGATGTTGAAGTGGTTTAGGGGGGCGATGGCTGATGATTTATAATTACATCTACTTAATATTTTAAAATTCACTGAAATTAAATCTACCTACTACACAATACCGATTATTTAGTTCACATTTCTGCTCTGTTTGATTGTATAAAAACTAAAAAATTTTAACATAGCTTTCGTAGGATAGCCCGTGAGCAATCAAGTTTTAACAAATTTCTGTTAAATAACGCGATTTGTGCAATCCTGTGTCAATCGGTTGGTTCATCGATACATGTTCTTACTTGCTCAGTACGATTGAGCGTCGAATGAGATCAACGAGTTTACGTTCTAATTGCTCTCACTGGTAAAAAATTGTCGTTTAGAATATAAGTAAGTTAACTCCAGACCAGACCGATTTTAAGATTTGGTAAAGTAAAAAAAAATTGGGGGGCGCTGAAAAATAATTGATTTTCAAAGTGGGCGGTAGATGAAATAAGTTTGAGAACCTCTGTTCTATGTGCTTATTTATATTTTGCTTTCATCATTTTTTTTTGATCGAGTGAAGTTTTCGATATCATGTTTTGAACCACAAATAGTCAAAGTACCTACATACTGTTACGTCAATAAAATACGTGGGTCAACGACAGACTGATATATTTGCATAAGAAAACTAACTACCCACCACCATACAATTATGAGTAGGTACCGACCGATGTTACATCTCTCCTCATCAAGTCCATTATACACAGTCATAACAGATACATCTTAAAACTAACAATTTCACATAACCATACATATAACTATTGTGGCAAACTATTGACAACTTGTCTAGCTCGGTTGAACGCACGCAGTGCGCGAGCTGACGCGCCCAGCGGTGGTGGTGATATCGTCGACGACAGCCGTTCGGGTCGAACCTGCGTCGACTTGGTCTCTTCCAGCGGCGTGTCCCTAGTATCACTGTCACCGCTGGATGCGTCCTCAAATATCTCTCTTTCGGCTCCGTTATCGACCCCCGGTTTGTCTGCCTCAGAGCCCGTAGCTCCGGCTACGGCCACGTCACTCACGCGTGATAATGAGTACCTATTTTTGCTACTTGCTGAAATAATTTGGTCGGCATGTCTACGCCACTCAACCCCGTTACCTAAACTAACTTTGTATGATACTGGCCCTGTCTTTTTAATAACTGTGGCTTCGGCCCACTTGTCCCCTCTCGCTGTGTAATCGCGAGCAATTACCGCTTCCCCAACGCAGAATTCCCTGTTCGCAACCGAAGCGCGGGCGACCTGACGCTCTTGCTTCGCGCGTACCGTTGCGGCTACGTCCGGCCGTAGCGCATCAAGTCGGCTGCGCAAGCGTCGCCCCTGGAGCGCCACAGCTGGTGAGACCCCTGTCGTTGCGTGTTCACAATTACGGTACTGGAAAAGAAATCTGCTTAGAGCGACGTTCACGTCCTCGCCTTCGTATATCGCTCTCTTTATGGCCTTTTTTACGGTTTTAACTGCGTTCTCCGCCGCGCCATTCCCCTGGGGTCTATACGGTGCCGAAGTTGTATGTTTGATACAATTGTTTTCACAATAAACCTTGAACTCTTGAGAAGAGAACGGCGGGCCGTTGTCAGTCACAAGCTGCGATGGTAAACCGAAACGTGCAAATGTACCTCTAAAGACTTTAATAGTTGAAGCCGCGTTTGTGCCGCGCATCGGCAGAGCCTCTATCCATTTGGAATGCGCGTCTACTACGATAAGATATCGCACGCCGCCGCAGTCTGCGAAGTCCGCGTGTACGCGTTGCCACGGGTGCAGCGGGAACTCCCAGGGATGCAGCTGCGCCCGCGGCGGCGCGTCCTGCACGGTGCGGCACGCAGCGCACGACCTACACACTTCTTCGATGTCCTGATCTAAACTCGCCCAGTAAATGTAGCTCCGCGACAACGTTTTCATTTTGTTCATACCTAGATGGCCCTCATGTACTTCGTTTAATATTTTCTTTTGCAGAACGTGAGGGACCACTATCCTATATTTATAAATGACACATCCTTGATCAACTAGAAAATCATTTTTCCTAGCAAAAAATGGTTTTTCCGCGTCGCAGCTCGGGATTGTCGGCCAACCGAATAGTACATAGCCCTTAATTTTACATAATACCGGATCGCGCTCTGTCTCTTTTGCTATATCCTTAAAACAAATAGGCAGCGACTCCTCAATAAGATTTAAATAATCTACCGTGTCAACTAAGCGACCCTCCCGATGTAACGGTAATCGCGACAAGGCATCGGCCGGACCGTTGTCCACCGATCGCACAAATTCTATGTCGAAATCATATGCAGCCAGGCGTGCCGCCCATCTTTGTAGACGACTGGCAGCCGTCTGTGGGATTCCCCCCTTGGCCCCAAAAATATGAGTCAGGGGCTGGTGGTCAGTGCGTAGCGTAAAATGCCTTCCGAACAAATATTGGTGATGTTTCGTGACACCAAACAGAATAGCCAGCGCCTCTTTATCGAGCTGGCTGTAGTTGCGCTCTGGCGCACTAAGTGTGCGCGACACACAGCTGACGGGTCGCTCACTACCGTCCGAGTACCGGTGCGCCAGCACGGCGCCCAGCCCGTACGCGCTGCTGTCCACCGCTAGGTCGCGCCCCTCTTCGTAGTGTGCTAATACGCGTTCGCTCAGGAGAGATCGCTTTGCCTCCATAAAAGCTTTCTCACACTTAGAGTCCCATTCCCAGCCGCTATCTTTTTTTAGCAAATTGTGTAATGGTTGTAATAAGGCGCTCAAACTAGGAATAAATCGCCCGTAGTAATTTACCATCCCTAAAAAACTTTTGAGTTGTGATACGTTCTCTGGTCTAGGCGCGCTGGAAATGGCCTCCACTTTCTCTGTATCCGGTCGCAAACCTTCCTTATTAATAATAAAACCTAGATACTTCACACTTTCTTGTAAAAATCTACATTTACTTAATTTAACAGTAAGTCCCGCGTTACGTAACCTTTCTAGTACCGCTCTCAGATTCTTCATGTGATCAAGCGTGTTGGACCCCGTTACACAAATATCGTCTAAGAATACTACACACCCTGGCACCCCGCGCAGCGTCTCCTCCATAATTTTTTGAAACTTTTCCGGTACCTATAACAGACAGCCCATAGGGCGTACGTCTATACACAAAGGTACCCATATGCGTAGTTATAGCCGTGTAGGGTTGCGAGTCGTCCGACAACAGACACTGTTCATAAGCATGTTTCAAATCAATTTTTGTGAATTTATCTCCCCCACTAAGATTTGCAAACTTTACAATTCTTCGATTCGTGGCAACGGATAAAAATCTCTTTTTAACTTTGGATTGATAGTTATCTTATAATCCCCGCAAATGCGTATGTCTCCGTTTTGTTTTACAACAGGTACTATTGGAGTTCCGTAGTCCGAGTAGTCAACGCGGTAGATGGAGCCGTCCGCCTCGAGACGCTCCAGCTCCCGCTCGACACGTGCGCGCAGTGCCAGCGGCATGGGTCTCGCTCGCACGTAAACTGGTTCCTTATCGGACAGCTGTAGTCGTATGGGCTGTTTGCATGTGCCTAACTTATTACTAAATACTTGTGGGTATTCCTTACATAATTTGTTTACAAATTCGTCATCTATGATTTCATTGAGGTTTATTTGCGTTATCTTTAAAGCGCGCATCCACTCTCGTCCTAACAAAGGCCGCGCTCCGCCCTTAATAATGTATAATCGTAATGATTTAGCTTTAAATTCGCCCAGACAAACGTCTACCTCAATGTAACCAAGTGATTCAATTGTTGAACCCGAGTAACAACGTAAAACTAAGTTATCTGGTTCAATATTTTTATGTGAAAACATACGTTGATACATAACCTCACTTATTGCTGATATCCGACTACCTGTGTCCACTTCACATTCTATATTAATGCTATCAACCGACAGTTTAATAAAATAGGGTTTGTTACCTCGAGTTGCCACATTTAAGTTGAACATACCATCCTCTGATTCGTCACTCACATAATTATGCCGACCACCACTACCGCGCACTTGTTTGCACATCACTTTTAGGTGCCCTTTTTGACCGCACTCATCACAACTGTAATTTTTAAACCGACACCTCTCGGCGTGATGCGCCTTTCCGCAGCGCCAGCAGGCCCGTGCCCGCCCGTCCGCCAGGTCCGTGCGCGCGCCGCCTGCGCCTGTCGCGCCTTGTGCTGCCGCCGCTCCGTCGCCTGCGCCGCCGCCGCCGAGCGCCCGTTGCGGCCCGCGCGGGCGCGTTCGTCCGCCGCGCGCGTAATGCAGGCCTTCGCCCGCCTCGCCTGCCGGCTTTGTTGAGTCCGCCGCCGCCGTCGTCGTGGTGCCGCTCACTTCGGCATGCTTCTCCGCTGCCTCTAGTGCCAGCGCGAGCTCCACTGCTTCTTTGTATTGTACTTCCTTTTCCGCGAAGATTCTCGATCGCATGACGTCACTCGTCAGCCCTGACACAAACTGATCGCGCAAATTTTCTTCAAGCGTCGAACATGACTTGCACTTTCCAAAACTGCACGTAGACGCCAGGTGCTTCAATGCCTGCAGGTATTCTGTAAGGGACTCGCCCGCACGCTGTCGGCGCAACCTGAACACGTGGCGCTCGGCGATCTCCGATCGTTGCGGTTCCAGGTGTTCCGTCACCAATTTCACTAGTTCGTCATATGTTTTATTTTCCGGAAAACTAGGTGAACACAGATCGCACATAAGCGCATACGTTTCTTCCCCCACGACCGTTACTAACATAGGCACTTTCAATTCATCTTCGATTTTGTTAAGCTGTACGTACTGATTTACTCGACGAATATACGCTGGCCACTGTTTCAAGGTTAAATTAAATGGTTCAATTTTACCAATAGGCATCTTGACACACGCGAAATCCCGGATATTACAAAAAAAAAATACACAAATCCCGTTCTCGTCGCCAATGTTACGTCAATAAAATACGTGGGTCAACGACAGACTGATATATTTGCATAAGAAAACTAACTACCCACCACCATACAATTATGAGTACCGACCGATGTTACACATACTTACAGTAAACGATTTTTAAGCTATTGCATAGCTTTTATCGGAGACTCTGAGCGCGGCGACCGAATGTAGAAATTCCGTAACGAAAAAAAAACCTGACGCGAAAGTTTGTGAGGATGGATGGATGGATGTTTGTTACTCTTTCACGCAAAAACTACCGAACGGATTTTAATGAAACTTTACAGTAATGTGGCTTATATATCAGAATAACACATAGGCTACAATTTATAAAGATTTTATGTGATTTAGCCATAATATAACGATAAGTATCCAGTAAGTCGGAAAAAATCCTGCCCTCTGAGATCTATCTTTGCGTGCGCTGCCTAAACCGCTGGAGTTACATGAAAAAAATGTATTGTGGGGTTGTTTGTCTTAAAGAGTTCTAAATAAAAGTCCGCGACAGCATATATCTACCTTTTATGTGGAAGCCATTATAGCCAAAATAGTGAGCTATAAATACATTTAAATTGAATACTTTTTTTAAGTTGCATATTTTAGAGTATTTAGTTAATTCGTATCAAAATAAATACCTTCATCGCTTTCGGTATTTAATGTAGATAAAATTTGTCTTTTACACTAAGTAATTTGGACTAATATTTTAAAAGTTAGAACGATAAGAATGACCTGCGATGAGTCGACGGCGGGCGCGCAGAACGAGGGTGGAGGGGCGGGATAGGCAATGACGCGCGATCGCCGAGTGCGCGACCCGAACGCGGGCAGACGCGTGAGGGCAGACGTCATTGACAGTTGTGTAAATTCTGCGATTTAGGGGGGGGGTATAGGGGTATTTTTTAAAAAAAATATTTTAAATCAACAATATTATCTTCTTATTTTTGAATATATGCTATGCAATAGCTTTACCGCGGCAGTCCTCGAGTGCCACACGTATTTTTTTTTTGGATATAATTAATCACATTTTTTTTGTTTATTATCGAATCGGAATGGAAATGGTCTTAACAAGTTCGTTGTTGTGCGCAGTTCTGCGGCGACGTGATCGCGGGGCTGTGCCTGGTGTCGAGCGCGGTCATGTCGCTGGCGCACGCGTCACACACGCACATGCAGTTGCGCGCGCTGCTGTCGCGCCGCGCGCTCTACATCATGAAGTAAGCATGCGCTATTCAGTACATTTACGTAATAGTACCTACTTCCTATGATTGAAAGATGTACGTGACTACCGCCGGGCCACCAACGCTAATCGCTTCCTTATTTGGTAACAAAATTGGTACTCAATTGGTGCTAATTAGTACTCGAACAACAAAATTGATACTTAGTAGTTTTCGAGAAAATTGACTTTGAAGGTGTGCGGTAAACCCACAGAAAATTAGTTCCCTGCAAGATAAAATTAGTGCCCAAAATTCAAAATTAGTAAGTACTCTAGTAGTTTACGAGATATACCATGTCATTGGTGGGGTGGCGGTAGTAACGGTGTTAAATTTTTACAAAAATTAGTGCTGCTAATGAAGTTATAGTGACCAAATATTCAGATTCCTAAGTGTTGTATTATTAGCTTTCATTACTTTCCCATACTAAATCTCCGCCTACATCCCGACCAGCATATCTTGCCACCTACTTTGAGACCTAGCCAAAGTCAATATACAACTGCAGAAGCTAATAAGGCACGGATTGTAACCAAAACACGATGGATAGTGGAAGTACGAAATGGTTATCTAAAAAATATTCAATAATTCCATCCACGTCTCATGTTCCCAATTTTTCGCTGGAGCTATAATAAATAAATATTATGGTATTATTAAAATGCCCAATGCAGACGTACAGCTAGCAACTACGATGCTGCACGAGTGGAGGCTGAAGTGTCCGACAGCGAAGAGCACGATGGGTTAGATTAACTGCAGCGGGTATACCACTCTTTCCGCGTTTAAATATTGAATGAGCGAATTTTTGAAATAGATCGAAATTACAGTGAACCAGGATTCATTAGAATAAAAGTTGCATCTAGATTCCGAAATGCTACCCATTTATTATTTGTGGGCAGCATTTACTGAAGAACATGACGATCCCATCTTTGGATATTACTGCACTTGTAAAGCTGAAGCACGAACTCTGGGCACATGCGCTCATGTAACGGCGATCTTATGGTATGTGGGGTTCGCCCGTTACAATGAAAATGTTAAATATCCGTCGCTAAGAATGTTGCAAAGTGTTCGAGATGCTAGTGCCTACTGTAGCTTGGCGTGCTGAACTGCCGCTGCCGCTGCCCGCTGCAGAAAACCTCAATTAGCGTAAATATAACAACGTCGCTCATCTCCTTTTTAAAGAAATCGCCAAATGGTTGCTTGACACTGCCCGTGACCAAAGGGCAGATTTTTACCTTGGCCAGAGGCTAAGCATTGCCATTCAATGTGGAAGTGATGTCAGTCAATTGGACACGCTACCATTTGACAGCGATGCGGATGAATTTTTCGGCGTCGCCTCTCATGCACGTAGGTTCGAATCCGGGCAAGTACCAATGTGACTTTTTCTATTCATATGTACTTTCTGAGTTTATCTTGGAGATAACTGACATTGGTGAAGGAAAAACATCGTAAGGAAACCCGGACTTATAGTTAAGAGGCCGTGCACGAAATAGACTGATTTTGATCAATTTTGTTCATTCGTTGTGAGAAAGAGAAACAGAATTTTAACAAAATTATTTATGATTTGAAAAGTCGAGTTTTTTGTCTTGCATTTGGCTGAAAGGGATTTTTCAAATAAATTAAGTATTCATGGAAAATCACTAATAAGTATTCGCAACAAGGTTTTCGAAAAATGACGCGAGACTGACGTTCGATCGTTTGGTTACAAGAACCTACTTTTGATTTTGAAAAATAAATAATCTCACCAACATCATTTATACCATTCCCCCTCTAAAAAGCTTATTTTATTCACTGAAAACAGTGAATAAAAAGCTCTTTTAATCACTGTTTTGGTGTTTGAATTTAGAACACATCTATATATGCGACCTCCATCTCAATGCTATACAACCTCCTTGCGAAAACATACTCTATACACAGGAAATAAATATCGTTTCACAAGTTGATTGTTATTAGTAATAATAAGAAAATTCCTTTTGATTTTAGTAATTGTTCCAATTTTAATGTGCATTTTAATTAAAGCCCCTTGCAGAGTAGCGCGACGCGACAGCGCGACGACACCGGTCATTGTTATACCGTGAAGTTTTCTTTGAAATTGTTTTGTTAGAATCGCGTCGCGCTGTCGCGTCGCACCAGTCTGCACGAAGCTTAATTCAACCTTCCTTTTTTCTTCAATAAATGTCTATTTTCGCTTAAATCTTTCTTTTTCTCGTAGTCATGGTATAAAGTATAGTATGCAACTCTTGAATAAAACGGATTTATATCGAGGGCCATGAATTACTCGCGTCGCTCAGGATTCTAAAACTTGAATCACTCGCTACGCTCGTGATTCAATCGTCATGAATCACTCCCTACGGTCGTGATTCAGTCGTTAGAATCCTTCACTTGCTCGTGATTCATCTATGGCCCTCGCTTTAAATCCGTCTTTTATTCACTAATTGCATAATATACTATTATACCATTCCCCCTCTAAAAAGCTTATTTTATTCACTGAAAACAGTGAATAAAAAGCTCTTTTAATCACTGTTTTGGTGTTTGAATTTAGAACACACCAATATATTCGACCTCCATCTAAATGCTATACAACCTCCTTGCGAAAAAATACTCGATACACAGGAAATATATTTATAGCGCTTCACAAGTTGACCAGCCGAATAACAATAATAAGAAAATTACTCTTAATTGTAGTAATTGTCTCAATTGTAATGTACATTTTAATTAATTTAACCTTTTTTTTAGGGTTCCGTAGTAAACAAGGAACCCTTATAGTTTCGCCATGTCCGCCTGTCTGTCTGCGGCTTAGCTCGGAGACGGTTAGTACTAGAAAGCTGTAATTTGGCATATGTATACATATTAATCACGCCAAGAAAGTGGTGAAATAAAATCAAGAAAAAAAAGATTTTTTTAAGGTACCTACCTACCTCCCCTACACGTAAAGTGGAGATATTTTTTTTTTCTCATTTACCCCGTGGTATGGGGTATTGTTGGAAAGGTCGTTCAAAAATATTGTAAGTTTGTGAAAATCATTTTTTAATTAAGGGATCCGTTTGCGAAATAGTAAGGTTTTAACTGAAATTTTTTGTTAGAGTCAAGTGTCCCCCCCCTGCCAGCTAAATGGTTGTACTTGGATTTGTGAAAAAAATCATAGCAGTAGTATATATAACGAAATTAAAAGGAAAACTATCACTGCTAATTAGGCTTTATAGGTTAACGAGTAATAATCGACCAACTTCAATTTGCAGTTTGGTAAACATGATCTTCCCATACATTCCGTATGGGAGAAAATGTTTTTCAACTACTTACATTGTTAAGTTTTTTCTTGGGATAAATTCATTTCAACTACGGAACCCTTCAATGTGCGTGGTACGACATGCACTTGGCCAGTTTTTTTTCTTAATTAAATGTCTATTTTCGCTTAAATCTTTCTTTTTCTCGTAGTCATGGTATAAAGTATAGTATGCAACTCATGAATAAAACGGATTTATATCGAGGGCCATGAATCACTCGCGTCGTTCAGGATTCTAACACTTGAATCACTCGCTACGCTCGTGATTCAATCATCATGAATCACTCCCTTCGGTCGTGATTCAGTCGTTAGAATCCTTCACTTGCTCGTGATTCATCTATGGCTCTCGCTTTAAATCCGTCCTTTATTCACTAATTGCATAATATACTATTTAAGGTCTACTTGCACGTGGCTGAACCAATTTTTTCAACTTCCATACAAAATATAGCAGAAAAAAAATGTTGAAATAACGTAATTTTCTAAATATTTCAAGACAAATAAGTATTTTTTTCTAATACTTAGAAACACTTAAGAAATTTAAAAAATTACATATTAATCTTAAGATAACCATTTAATAGAATCTAAATTTTATTTTATAAATAAACAATTAATTCATTTCGTAACTAAATGGCAAAGTGAACTATATTAACGACCGCGGAAAACCCATCCCGTCAGTAGCGACTTCCTGCAGGCGCGCACGTGTTATACATATGTAAACATAATCCAGAAATTGTACGCAGACTACCATTTTGACCCAAATTTTATTTTTAAGTAAGTACTTTTCTTGTTTTTGAAGACCATACAATTTTTGCATATATAAAAAATATAATATAATGGAAATAATTAAAAAACCGGTGTGCGTGTGTTCCTAATTCTCCTTATCCAAAACGGCTATTCTGATTTAGATGATTTTTTTTTTGTCACTTGGATGTTTCTTAGCTATAGTTGGACCCGGGTGGCGCTGTTGTCGCAGGACAATGTCTGCCTACCGGGTCTGCTACTTATACGTTGACTGTAGGTTTCATTTTTTTTTTTTAAGTGAAAACTTCTCTTTTTGAGTGATTTTTGGTAGTGGAAAAAATTATGGGTTCGCATCACCGACATGCCCGCGCCGATATGCTGTAGTAGCAGTAAATGAAGTACTTTTTGGAACGAAGCTCTTTTACGCTACAGAAGACTACTTAGACCGTCGATTTCAAAGGGTTGGTCCCTTTGAAATTAATGGCGTGATGTTAAGAAAAAATCTCATTTCTGAAACTTTTGCGCGCAAATGTCCCAGATCCATATATGGATCCAATGCCAATTCCAATTTAATGCCAATTCTCTTGTCACAAAGGCCTCTAAACTAGACTAAAAATCACCAAAATTTTGCTTATTCCTGTCAAACCTTTGTATGAGGGCAAAGGCCTCTTGCCTTTGCCCTGCATTGGGACAATAATAAGCTGGTATTATTATTATTTTTACGTCTCTTGACATTTCTCGGGACCCTGGGGTCCCGGACCTTTAGAAGGCGTACGAGGGGCCAAAGCCAACTCGCAGAGGCCCGTCAGACGTTTTTAATGACATGAGGCACCAACCGACGATTATCCCTGTATGTACTATGCAAGTGCACCCAAGGACAACCCCCGGTTGGTGTAGCACTATTGCAGGATATGGAAACAAAAATATTGGACTATGGGTTTGGGTGGCTTAAGTTGGCTGGTGACCTGGAACTATGGGAGGACTATAGCCCCTGCCTGATCAATGTTTTATATGTACACGGATAAAATGGCAGGGGGTGACTTGCACACTCAATAATGGGCCCCCGGAAACTGTCGCTAGCACATAGTGACTTAGCGACAAGGGGGCAACACGTCCTGAGGTGCTTGAGGAGTGGAGAGGTATTCCCCGGCTTTCAGAACAATCCCAGAGCCCGGAAGATGGTCAAGATCCCTACGAGCACTTACTGAAATACTTCCTTCCTCCGAGCACGTTTGCTCTTGCGAATCTCCACTCAAGCCGGCCAATTAAGGCAAGAATGAGGTGGGAGCTCTGTTCCTCGTCAGTGTTCACTCCAGCCGGCCAATAAAGGCAAGCCAGAGATGAGGAACAAGATTTCTCCCGGGAGATAGGGTCCGTGGGGTCGCTACTGCCCAACAGCTCGCCACATGCTGCCCTGCGGGTTTCTGTATCTCTCTTGGTCTGGCTCCTCATCCCAGACCTGTTCCGGCAAAGTAAACTCTACCGGCACAGACCTGGAGTTTGGAGCGCGCAAGCCCCACCACGACGTCAACGTAGAGATACGGCGGTGGGGTTATTATTATTATTATTTGTGTTTGACATTTCTCGGAATCCCTGGGGTCCCGAGCCTTTGGAAGGCGTAGACGGGCCGAAGCCAACTCGCAGAGGCCCGTTAGACGTTTTTAATTAAATGAGGCACCAACCGACGATTATCCATTATGGCTGTCGGAATAATAATAACAATTCAATATCTATAATTTTTATACAAACTGTGTTTCGACATCGATAAATCTTAAGCTTTGTGCAGACTAGCGCGACGCGACAGCGCGACGCGACACCGGTTATTGTTATATCGTGAAGTTTTCTTGGAAATCGTATTGTTCGAGTCGCGTCGCGCTGGTCTGCACGAGCCTTTATGTGCACGAGTGTACATCTCCTAACAACTCAATACCATTGTCAACTTAATTTGGTCGGGTTATACGCGGAGATTTAGTATGGAAAAGTAATGAAAGGTAATAATAAAACACTTGGAAACCGAATTTTCGGTCACTATAACTTCTTAGCAGCACAAATTTTTGTGTAAATTTGGGAAGAAATTACAGCTTTTAAGAGGGAAAATCAATCTTGAAATGAACATTTTGAACCGTGACTACCGCCACCCCACCAATGGCACGGTATATCTCGTAAACTACTGGAGTACTAATCTTGCGGGGTACTAATTTTCTATGTAGGTTTGAGGAAAGCGACAAGCTCCTCAAACTTGGAATCAACATTCAAAGTCGTCGTCCTGCTGAATGAGCGCGCCAAAGTTATTATCGTTGATTTCTCGGTAAATACAAATGTTTCAGTTTTGTTTTACGAAATGAATCACATATAAGGGTACTAATTATTTGTATACTTAGAATAGCTGTAGCATGCCCCCTTTTTCGGCGCTCATAGTGGTCCTGCTGTAGGGAGCGTGACTACCGCCGGAACACCTTCAAAGTTGATTTTCTCGAAAACGACTAAGGTACCAATTTTGTTATTCGAGTACTAATTAGCACCAATTGAGTACTAATTATTTACCAAATATGGAAGTGATCGGCGTTGTTGGTCCGGCGGTAGTCAACGCATTATATAGGACATGTAAGAAAAATTGTCAATTTGTACACAAGCCCTACTGTGTCTACCCTAGTTTTTGTCCTGATTAAAGCTCTAACCAAACTGACGCGAATCCCTGGTTGCAAGACAAAACTCGCTCGCACTGATTGATGCGCAGGCCGCGTCTTTTCATACCTCGGTTCATAGCTGGTGTTGTGACCCGAAGTATGCAAACACGCGGTTAGCTACCGCGTGTACGAAGCTAAGTTCGTTTAGCTTCGCTCATGTAGCACATGAGCGAAGCTAAACGAACTTAGCTTCGTTCCCAGTGTGGCCTGCGCGTAAGTCAACTTGTATGGTGGTCATACTGGCGCATTTTATGTCACGTGACTTCTTAATCGTTATACAGTTTGGTAAACTTTATTATGTCATAGTTTCAGAAGTTAATAAAAAATAAAAATAAACATTTTAAAACAAAAGACTCATTAATGTTCTACGTTCCAGAGGCGTGGCTCGCTACGACTTCACGCACGCGGTGCTGGGCAGCGAAGAGAGCGAGTGGCGCGGCGAGAAGCTGCCGCGACAGAGACGAGTCGCGCTCATCTGTCGCACGCGGCCCAACCCGCAAGACGCGCCGCCGGACATCGGGGACATGGCCAACTAGTGCGAGCGAACTGAGGCCTAAGTCTACTAATTTACAATGAATGTTGCAACAGTCTCGCCATTGTAAGTTTTTGCTAATATTGTATGGCAAATCTGTCAAAAATTCATAATGGAGAGACCATCGAAACGTTTGTAAATTAGAAGACTTGGCCTCCTGGAATGCAGGAAAAACCAACAGAACTTAATGAAGTTACAACGGTGTTCTTAGAAAGTAGTACAGTCACAATAATGACTACAAAATGGCGGCCGTCAAATAAATGACGGTGGGTATTTGACGCGGTGCTAAAACGCTCTCGCATCGCGTCCACGTGGGCGGCGCCGCTCTCCGGCAACCAACACACGTGCGCGCGCCGACTTCGCCGAACTTTAGCACTCCATGTGACCGCGACTACAGTCGCGACTTCGAATTTAATGCAATTTCGAATGTCGCAGCCAACATCGCCGAGAGCCTGCTCTCAGCGACATCCACTCGGTCAGGGTACGAATAAATTGAATACAGGTTTTTTCTATGTATTTGATTTTGGGGGTTTCTTCTGCATTTTGGTTTCGGTCCTCGACTGGCCGTACTCATAGACTACTCGAGTTCTGCGAGATGTGTTACTAGCCCTTCTAAAAAGATAAATGTTTATTTAATATGCAGAAGTAATTAATATTAGTTACCTGCGACCGTTACCTAATCTATAGTTGACATTAAAGTATTTTTCCACGATTATTTAGTATTCTAATGTTGTTATAATAAAGTATTATTGTTGAACCCTTTCTGATTTAAATCAACCCTTTTTACAAGCTTTTCATGAACTTTTCAATACGTCAGTATAGTTTACGTTCACCCTGTTCGGGTGGATCTAGATGACTATTATCTTCCAGGAAAAAACTATTTAATAAAACACAATAATGGAAATAAACGTAGATATATTTTAATTGTACAATAATTAAAGGAAAAGAGAAAGGAAGCGATAAAGGTGTACTTACATTTTATAAAGTAAATGTGTTATCATCTAATCTTATCCAACAAGCCTGTTCCAAGTTATATCCAACTTGGATAAAATTTCATACATTCACATTTAAAACACTAAGCAGGCACTTATTATCAACACTTTCCTAACCTATTTGAAGTCTTTAACGTTGGCATACATAGAGGCTCGTATCATGTAGCGAATAGATAACCATACTATTAGGGCTCGTATATATACAGCGATTAGCTAACTACTAAATACACAATTATAGTATTTCACGGAAAGCAGAACAATCCTTGTTACAAAGGGATTCAGTTTCCTTCAATAGAATATAGTAAGGTAGAATACCTTAGCTAGTCAATCAAAAATAGTAACATGTATGATAATAAATGAACATAATGGTGTGTGTGTGTGTGTGTGTACAAGTGATTGTTGTGTTTAGTGCATCAGTTTTTAATGTATGCCCCCATTAATAAAAGGATTATATTTGAAATGTTGCCAGCAACACAAGAACATGTTGCTGCAGCAATATTGCCCATCTTTTGTTTACCAGCAGTACAGAGCTTCAGGTGTTGTGTATACACTGTTCCAAAAGTATCTGATGAATGCATGAAAACGTATCTGTGGATGCCAATTAGTAGCGCCACTTACAAATTGAGTTCAGTTCACGTCAAATAACTTTGCCGCTCTGAAGCTAGGCTGCGCGCTACTGTTTTTATAAGTAAGATTGACTACAGTCATTTGAGGAGCTCCGGAACAAAAGCCGATAAATCCACTTTTCGTATTTTTACAGGAAATACAAAATAACGATTTACATAGGAATGATTATGTTGTTTGTTAAACTATTAAAACGTCATTTAGGCTAGTAGGAAGGGCTTTCAAATAGGTAAGATTTAAAAAATCTAGTGTTAATAGTTTTCCCACAATTTTAGTTTCAAATAAAATTTTGGGAATTATCGGGTTTTGGTCCGACCATAATATAATTATCGGGTTTTGGTCCGACCATAATATAATTATCGGGATTTGAACGGCTATATTGTAATTATCGGCTATATTTGAATATTATATTGGAATATTTAGAACGTTTTTATCGAGATCTGCTGCGACCTGTGTGATGTATGTTATGTATGAGTACTATGACTAACAGAAAAAAAAAAAAACTGGCATTAAGGGATTTATCGGCTTTTCTTCCGGAGCTCGTCATTTGTAGCCTACTTCAGAGCGTCAAAGTTATTTGACGCAAACTGTGCTTTGATATAATTATTTGAATACTTAAACCGAAATTCTCATTTAAATAACGTTAAAGATGTTTTTCATTTGACAATTAAGTTCCAAATATATAAACTCAATTTCCGTCGAAAAATGTTCAATTACTATTTCATAATGTTATTCAAACAAGTTGTTGAATTCAAGTGGTGAGATATAAACTTGAAACCTTAATACAAATGAATGTGTGTTACTAATTCCCTTTAGTGAGTGATTTATAGAAATATAAATAACCTAATAGGAGAAGTGGTGTGTATCAGAATGGCGGGTGTAATTTCCAGATTTGCCTAAATTTATTACAGTTATTTGGTACCTTCTGTGTACCTTTACGTACCTCTCTTGAAAATCTGTGTACCTACACCCGTATGATGATATTTTAAAAATTAGGTACACCCGCCATCCTGATGTCAGAACCGCGGGTGTACTGCTAACCAATATATGTAGCCAAGCGTACTGTTTATGTAAATTTGGTACCTCTTGTGTACCTGCAGATAAAAGTATTAAATAAACGAAATACTGCAAGGTTGCTGCAAAAATAAAAAAAAATAATTTCTCGTAAAACGTATCTTTTAAAATAACAATCTACGTATTGATAACTTATCTTAAATATAAAAAAAAACTATATGTATACATAATTACAAAAACAACATATTGCCCATTTTAGAATTGTGAAGGATTTATAGAATTAGGATGTTTGTCTATCAGTGTTTCCAGAATCAAAATGAAACAAGAGACAGTTTTAAAGGATATATTAATTAATTTTCACGATAACGTAGACTGCCAGTGGTCCAGTGGTCGTAGTATGCGACTGCTGAACACGAAGTTGTGAAACAGAACACATAAAACAACAATTTGCGGATCACATTTAAAGTGTTGTCCTGAGTCTGTGTGTAACTTGTGTCCGTTAATTTCATTTCCGATTCCCGGTATAGTCACGCACGCAACAGTGACTAAATGATACACGGAGGTTTGGGATTACTATTAAAGATATTAGGTACACATTAAACGTATATTGGCAATATGTTTAATATGGAGGTTCAAGGTTCAATTACCGAAGATTGTTATTATCCTTTGACGTCGTTACTATTGTTAGTTAGTATTATAAAATACAAAGTAATGTCGTGTAATAAAAAAATATTTTTTTATTTTTCGCAGCAACCTTGCAGTATTTCTTTTATTTAATACTTTTATCTGCAGGTACACAAGAGGTACCAAATTTACATAAACAGTACGCTTGGCTACATATATTGGTTAGCAGTACACCCGCGGTTCTGACATCAGGATGGCGGGTGTACCTAATTTTTAAAATATCATCATACGGGTGTAGGTACACAGATTTTCAAGAGAGGTACGTAAAGGTACACAGAAGGTACCAAATAACTGTAATAAATTTAGGCAAATCTGGAAATTACACCCGCCATTCTGATACACACGAGAAGTGACATGGGGGCGTGTCGGTGTCCGCGCGTCGAGATCACTCGTGTCTCAGGCTAATGGCCGTCTCCGCTAACTAGTGCGCTTTCGAACACGATCGTGATAACATTTAAGAATACCGTGTTGTTCAGTGGTTTCTTGTAAAAATCGAAGCCAAACTAGAAACTTTGTAAATCATAGAACCACTTATCATTTATCAGCACAAGTATTTTACTATATTTGTGTTGAAAATCATGAAAAACAATAAATCGTATTGATAATTTATATCATCAATTATGGATATCGTTTCTTTTTTCCGGAATTCCCAATAATTTATAACTTTCCGATTTTGTCAATCACTAGCGTATATGTAAAATAAATAGCTTTTGCACAGCACAACGATAACGAGCGATGTTTTCGTGTGAGTCTGTTTTGTACGGTACATAGTAAATGCACGCTGTGTTTGATGTGATAAGGTTTATAATTGATTGTATAGTACGTTCTGATTTATAAATTGCAAGTGTGAGCGCGACCTCGTATTTATTGGGTTTACTGATCTGCATGTGAAGTTGTGGCTAGTAGGTAGGTAGTAGGGATGAAATCGAGACATTGGGTTTTGATACATTTTCAACTACCGGGGCATATCTCCTTCTTTCTTATATCTATGGAGTGATTGCATAAGAATTCAACCTGAACAGGGTTTGTTTACACTTTCATCAGATACTTTTGGAACAGGCATTATATGACATGTGTCAGTAATGAGTACGAGTGAGTTGTTCTCATTCCATGTGGTGGATGTCGGGCTTGTGGTCGTACTGGTCGTGATCGCGGTAAGCCAGCTCGTCCAGCTCCTCCACCTCCAGATACTCCACCTCGCCCTCCATGTCCTCTCCCTCCTGCGACTCGTTGCCTTCTTCCTGTAAAACACAACGAGACTTATCACTTCACATGTTCTTAGTCCCCCTCTGTCCCCCTTAAGGGAATACGTTAAGCCAGCCCCGATCAAGGTTTGGTCAATATACAACCCGATACTGACTTGCAAATTGCAAAAAACTATAAATTTCAAAATTTTCAATTCATTCATTGCACCACCTCTGCTGGTTTTTTTTTTTCATAATATAGCTTCGAAGCAAAAATCTGATGGTGCGATGCTATTGGTTGATGAACGTAGGTAAGCGTTACTATAGCGGACGATCGCTGCAAGCAGGACTAGTATGCATAACTTATAATTATAATATTTGCAATCGCGTCAACCTGAGGTGAACAGCGGCGAGCTACAGGTCGAACTTGTCCCGCGTCGGAGCTGGACTTAAACATCGATAGGAGCGGGCCGATCGCGCCCTGGACACTGCTGCAGACAATTCATCAGAATGAAGAAGAAAAGAGTCGAGAAAGCAGTTTAACCCCGCCAAAAGATTCACCGATGAAGCTGACTTGAACCAACCTGGCGGCAACGTCGTTAAAAGATGCCCATTCATAAAGTTCACTCGTTTCTCCGGTTAGAAAGTATCGACAATCACTAAAGCTAACATGGTGAAGATCAAGAAGATCATGAGAGACCTACTTAACCACGCTAGGAATTATTTTGTCTAAAGTTTACAAGACAAAAGAAAATGCATGAAATGTTAGACGGAAAAACCGTCACCAAATGCATCAAGAATCACAGGATGTGCTATCTCGCACATGTTCACAGACGCCGCAAACCACACCATGCAGCACAACACCAAATCGCAAGAAAGCCGACCGACCTATTTACACATGAAATGACAACCTAAAACAGGACATGACTTACTTCGACAAGGAAATAATTTTTTAGATGGACGCTGCTGAAGACTGAGATAAGATTAAGAAGACTGCTAGCTTGATTTACAAGAAACCTGAAACGGATAGGAGCCAGACCTCAAAATTCCAGAAAAATGCCAAATTAGCCAGCGAAATTATGTTTCTTGCAATTTGCAAGTCAGTGTCAGGTTGTACATATATTGATCAAATGTAATTGGGAGGAACACCTAAATACTCCGAAATATTTTATTCCGAATTTCGATGTTCCGATTTTGAAAAGTCCGAATTTCAGAATACCTAAGAATTATAATGCCTATTATTAAAAATCACGAAATTTATTTTACCGAAAGTCGTAAATACGATTTGTTAGTTTTCGAACGTATGAAAACCGTCATACGTTCGAAGAATCATATGCTCGAAGGGTTCTCGGTCCGAAAAATGACATTCCAATTTTCAATACTTCGAATAAACTAAAAGTCGCTATGTTGTGCTATAAAATTTAGTGACAGAATCGAATCGCTGCAAAACCGACTTCACGCAGTCTTGTCTGCCCTATCCCTAGAGTGTAATTGAAGCCCGCGTAGGCGCGGAGGGGTGGGGCGGCCCGCGAGCTGAGGAGCAGGTGGTTTGAAGGCCCGCCGCCGCGGCTGAGGCGGGCCGGCGAAGCCAGCCAGCAAGCCGAAGCTGCGGTGGTGAGCGTTAAAACCATCTGCGACGATAAGCTCGCGTGGGGCCGCCCAAACCCCGCAGCGCCGGAGCCGTGACAGATGCAATGCTTGCTGCATGTTGCATGCCTGCTTGCTTGCTGCTTGCCTGCTGCATGCCTGCTTGCATGTTGCATGCCTGCTTGCATGTTGAATGCTTGCTTGCATACTGCATGTCTGCTTGCACGCTGCTTGCCTGCTTGCATGCTGCATGCCTGCTTGCATGTTGCATGCTGCATGCCTGCTTGCATGTTGCATGCCTGCTTGCATGTTGCATGCTGCAAATCCCTGGACTTTTTGTTATTCGATCTATTGAAACTCGGTATTTAGTAGTTATAAACGTTAGGAATATTGAAATTTAGGAATTATAAAATTAGGAGTAATGATAAGTCGGTGTTGTTATATTCGGAATTTTGAACCATTCGGAATTATGAAAATCGGTATTTTGAAATTCGTATTTGTGACTGACGGAATAAAGTTTTTCATATTTATGTAGTGTACCCGTAATTGGGGCTACCTTAGCGCATTCCCCTTAACTAAGAACATTGAGTGAATGTTTAGGTTTATATGATTCGCGGCCTAATAAACTAATATATACGTAATACGTAATAACGTACCTGTGCGGCTCGCGCGTACAGCTGTAACATAACGTACCTGTGCGGCTCGCGCGTACAGCTGTAACATAACGTACCTGTGCGGCTCGCGCGTACAACTGTAACATAACGTACCTGTGCGGCTCGCGCGTAGTGTCGCGGCGGCCGGTGCACGCGCGCGTGGCGCTTCATGGCGGCCACCGAGCCGAACCTGGCAACATAGCATATTGTTAACTTGCTTATACACTCCTTTTACAGTGCTTTACCTATGACAAAAGCAACCCAACGGCAACCTTATTATGACGAGAATAAAGATTGACTTTGATTTAGACAGTGATGAAAAATCAGAGGTAAAATAACTGTGAAAGATCTGTTTTATCAAACTACTTGCAGAAACGAGAAACAATGAGCTGAACTTGGCATTATTACGCTACTAAAACTCAATTTGTAAATACTGATTTATTTTCGGGGCTTATGATAGTATTTAAGCAGTCAGGAATTAACTTTGAAAATGTTTATTGACCCATAGCTAAGCGGCGTAAGATATTGGGTAACCTTGTCACTTCTATGATTTAAAATATTCATCAATTGCTTGGTATTATATCGAATAATGACCATCATAGACAACTACCAATTGTAAAAAAACTTTATTACTTATAGTTTTCTAACCATAAAAAATACCTTAAAAATGACTCCTCATTTTGTTAGCAGAAATGACCACAATTTGTTTAGCCTAGACAAAACTTATTTTTGTTGCTTAATCTAAGTGGCATATTAAGTTATCTTAGTTTTTAAACATTAGTGCATAAAAGTTTTAAAACATTAGTGTTCATTAATTCACCTAAACCTACCCCTGATAATACCATGCCTTCCGTGTGCTTTTACGTTTGTCGTCTGGTTGTGGTAAAGAAGCGAAGAATGAAGAATTATGGCTGTTCACATTGTGAGTAATTAAATATTATCAACATCGTAAACTATGTGTACTTAGACACCACAAACCAATGGATTATTTGTGCGCCATCTAGTTGCCGGATTGAAATATTTTGCCCATAGCGAATGTTGTGACTGTCAAATAGTAATTACTTAAAATTTTGAAATAAGAATATTAGTATTAGTAAGTACTGAAATGACGGAGTCCGTAGGCACAGCTTTGCCGGGCAACAGGTTTAAAAAAAAAAAAAAATTATGTCGGCTTGCCCTAATTTTGACCCCTAGGCACGCCACTGCTATAGGTCTATTGGTTGCGAAGATACAGCTACTCAAAGATGAATTTGCCAAGATACGTACCGACTGAATTAATGATCCTAGAGAAAGTGTTTAACAAGAGAGTTGATGTTATATGACAAATTTATTATGTTATACCAAGTGGCATATGTAACACTGTAAAACTGGAAATAAACATATTATTTATTAAAACAATTTTTTTTTGTTTATCCCTTTACCCTATACCAGAGCGTTACAAAACAATCAGATGAACAATTGAGCTAGCAACGTATCCCTAAATTCACTGAAGAAGGAATGCGCAAGGGCGCGAAATCTTCCTTCTACTCAGCATTTACACTGCTCACTGAATACATCACCCCAGGACACGGAACGTTCATAGTCGCTGCTGGTGGTTACCTCCTGCACAAGGTGATCTGGTATCGAAATGATTCATTCAGAGCCATTGTGGCGGGATACGTCAGCTATGTTTTCAACCACTGTAGAAAAAACGGGCTCCAATGGGACTCACTACCGAGCCGTAGGTTCGTGTGCCGGGACCAATAGGGGCGCTTCCGAACTACACGGTTAAGGAATTTCGTTCCAAAATTAGTAGGTGTATTGTTTAGTATTGGTAAAAGGAACAGTAGTATGTGTGTATACTGACGTGCGGCCACACTCGTCGCACGCGGAGCCGGCGGGCGGCGCGGGCGGCGCGGGCGGCCCGGGCGGCCCGGGCGGGGCCGGCGCGGCCGGCGCGCCCGTGTGGCACTTGCGGATGTGCGCCATCAGGTTGCTCCTGCGCCACGACACAAGGGGTTACACACTCTACTGTCTTTGTACAGACGAGTACATCAATATTGGCCTATTGGCCAGGGACTGAAAGCGGTTACGGTTAAAGGTTAATAAGATACCTCAAAAATATACCGGTACCGGTTTTAAAAAGGTATCGGTAAACTGATACCTTTCTAAATAAAGGTTGGGCTAAACCGTTATCTAACCTTTACACGATTTCGGTACCGAAAAACATGTGAGACGGCGCGGCGCGGGTGCGCGGGGGGTTCGAACACGTTACAACTTGCGTATTTATGAAGGTTTAGGTACTGCTACCGATACATTTATAAAGGTTAAGGTCTGCTACCGATACATTTATAAAGGTACCGATACTTCTACCGAAATATACCGGTATGCATTTCCAACCTTAAAATTCCGCTACTGAAAAAAGAACGGTATCGAAATATTGTGGTAACCCTTATTAAACGGTATGACGTCATACTAAAATTTAAAGGTACCTTAATTTTTGGGTAATTCAGTCCCTGATATTGACACATTAGTAACTCAACAAGAAAAGAAAACATTTATTACACATAGTTTTTTAATTTGAACACAATTTTTAAAGAAATCTCAACAGAATAAATATATAATTTAATATAAATAATAAATAAAAGACGTTAGCAACTACAGAAAAAAAAATTGTCAGTGAAAGTACATGTAACACAACGTACCTGGTCCCAAACCGCAATATACAGCCGTCATACCCGCAGACGAACTGTTTGGCCTGTCTGTGTCGCAGCAGGTGAGCCGACAGCAGCTCGGGCGTGTCGCACGTGCGGAAGCACTGCGGGCACACGTGGGGCGCGCGCGACGCGCGGCCGTGCGACTCCGCGCAGTGCGACGACAGTGCCGCGCGGTCAGCCAGCAGCAAGCCTGCGGGGAGAACTATGAACATGAGTAGCCGAACGTTATGTAAGACGCGCAGCCGTGCGACGCCGCGCGGTCGCCAGCGGCAAGCCCGCAGGGAGCACTATGAACGTGAGCTGGCGTGTGCACAGACCGCAGGCGGGGCAGCGCGGCGGGCAGGCGGCCTCGTGGCGGCGCAGGTCGCCGGGCGCGCGCCCGCACAGCGCGCAGCCCGGCGCCGCGCCGCACGCCGCGCCCGCGTGCGCGCGCAGGGCGCCGCGCGTGCAGAACTGCGCGCCGCACGTCCAGCACGAGTGCAGCGCGTCCGCCGCGTGCGTCGCCGAGTGCGCGCGGTACTCCGCCACGCGCTGCGAACGACGACTAAAATTAAAATTGTAAATATTGAGAACTAAATGAACATTTTGGCAAGTGTTTGACATCTCCTTAACAAGCAGCATCTCTATCCACATTCATCGAGATCCAAGTTGGACCGTAACTATCTCGGCACCTGGAAGGACAGCGGGCACACGGAGCACTGGTACACGGCGTCGCCGCGCGCGTTGCGGGCCCGCTCCAGGTCGTCGTCGTCGGCCGCGGCCGCCGCCGCCAGCGTGTCGCGCTCCACCATGATGATGTCCTCCTCGCAGTACGCGCCGCCCGCGCCCGCGCCGCCCACCACGATGAACACGTCTATCTTCTGCGTCAGCTCGTGCAGTCTTACAACAAACAACATAGACTACAGTTCTGCCAATCTAACAACTTACTACAACTTACTTTTCATAGCTATCAAGTTTATTGACATTACATCATCCAAGTTATTGTGGCATGAAACTATGCTTGAACTATATTCTAAAATTGAGAAAAGCTTGACATAAAAACCGGCGAAGTGCGTGTCGAACGCACAATGAAGGGTTCTGTAGTTGGGATGAATTTTATTTATTCCAAGAAATGATAATTTTAACAATGTCATTGAAAAACATGTTCTGCCATACATTCCAACTGTAAATTTAAGTTGGTTGATTATTATTGGTTAACTTGTAGAGCCTACTCAGCTGTGATAGTTTTCCTTTTAACTTTATAATACAGGCTAGTGCAAAGACTGACTTCATAAAAAAAAAATTATTCCTCATGCCCAGGGGTATCCGAAAATACCCCATGTATGTTCCGCATATTTCGGAACATACAGGAAACTTTCATACATAAAATAATAACTAACATACATTCCTGTAAGTTAATGTATATGACAGACACAAACAGACGTAGCGAAACTATAAGGGTTCCTTGTTAACCCATTTTTAGGGTTCTGTAAACACTAAAAATGGGTGTACACTCAAGCATTGATTGTATGAGTTTATTTCTGTTATATGGAACTTTGTGCTGTGCAAAATATAATAGGTCTTTACCTATGAAATTGCCGTTTTGTATGAAAAAATTTAAACGAATTTTTTTCATGTATTTTTTATTTATTTATTAATCGAAGTAATCACCCATGCAATCAATGCATCTTTGCCAACGCAGTGGCAGTTTATTGATGCCCTTCTTAAAGAAATCAGCTGGACGGGAGGCAACAAATTCTTCAAAGGCATTTTGTACTGCCTCTCGGGTATTGAATTTTTTTCCCGCCAAGAAGTTATCCAAATTCTGGAAAAAGTAGTAGTCTGTAGGCGCAAGGTCTGGTGAGTAGGGCGGATGACGGAGAGCTTCCAACCCCAGTTCTTGCAACTTGGAGACCGTCTGCTGTGCAGTATGAGGTCGCGCGTTGTCGTGCAGTAGCAGCGGAGACGAGCGATTGACCAATGCTGGTTGGAGATGTGCCAGCTTCTCCATCATTGTGTTCAGTTCTTCACAGTACACATCTGCAGTAATGCTCACCCCGTTTGTTAAGAAGCTGTGATGCATCACACCGGCGCTAGACCACCAAACAGTGACCATCACTTTTCTAGGGGTAAGTTTTCGTTTAGGGCATTGTTTAGGTGCTGAACCAGGATCCAACCAACTTGCTGAGCGCTTGCGGTTATCAAACAGAATCCATTTTTCATCGCAGGTAACAATGCGGTTCAAAATTCCTTCATTAATGTGTCTGTTGAGCAGTGCAAGGCACGTCTCGACGCGTACTTTGCGCTGGCGATAATTGAGTTCGTGGGGCACCCATTTGTCAAGCTTTTTTACCTTGCCAATTTGACGCAAATGGACCAATATTGTTTTGACGCTAACGTCGAAAGCTGCTGCTAATTCAGCCGTAGATTGTGTATCATCAGCTTCCACAATCGCCTTTAATTCGTCATTGTCGACCAAAGTCTTCGGACGACCGCGACGTTCATTTTTCAGGTCGAAATTTCCAGAACGGAAGCGAGCAAACCAATAACAGGTGGTGCGTTGGTTTGTAGTGTTAGCTACGTAAACGTCGTTGATGTTGCGTGCCGCTTGTGCCGCGTTGCTGCCACGACGGTACTCATATTCCATAATTACTCGAATTTTTAACGTATCCATGATGATGAAAAAGATTGAAATGCGATGAAAATGTAACACTAATCAATAAACAAATGACTACTTTTGGAAAAAAAAATCCATGTTTTTAAAATAAAATTAATTTGAAATTAGAATTCTTAGCCAAACAAAAATTCTTTTGATTTGAAATGGCCAGTACTGCAGAACGGCTATTTCATAGGTAAAGACCTAAATATTGCATGCTTACACATTGTTGAGTTTCCTAGTAATCTATCTGATAAGTCAATTTGTGAAAAAAATTTAGCTGATTTTTTGTTTGTAGGCAGTTTGGTGTAGGCTTATTGGTTGATTGAATAAGAAACAATGTTTCAAACAGCTAAGAGACATGACACAGTTTTAATAATAACCGGCTAGTTTACCAAGAAGACTTGAAAAAATAAAAAAGGCCCTTCTTCCAAAAAAAGCACTACATAGTGAAAAATAACTTTAATTATGCCGACTTCCATAATTAAAGTTATCTTTGGTTTTTTTGGAAGTGCATTGTTTTTTTTTTTTTTTCAATTGTTCTTGTGGTACTATGTGCCATGTAAATAACAGTAACAGGAACTTATTATAACATCATTCACATAGATCAACTGGGAAAAACTCAAAAACGTCCCAAGCAAAGTTAATAAAATTTATATGGGACCACCTATGAAGTATGACTTACCAAACAAAAAAAGAATTGGCAGAGTAATCACGTAACAAACATACAGTCGAATTAAGAATCTCCTCATACTTTTTGAATTTGGTTATTATTACAACAGTCTGCTCACCTCCTCCGCAGCGCTCGGATCTTCTCGCTGAGTGGCGGAGCCCCCCGGGAGGACAGCGCCGTGCTGAACTCATAGGACTCCAACGTGCGCCGGATGCAACTACCACACAGACGCCCTTCAGGTACCACCTAACAACCACATACTGCTTTGATGAACAATATACTGATGTACGGTGGCAGTCACTGGCTAAATACTTAATACTAAACTGCTTACTCAGCTACCATACACTTTTGCAAAATGTTGAATGTGAAAGTCAAAGACATTAAATTATTTACTTAACGTGAAAGTAGCCCTTGGCAAAAAAAATTGCCAAGTTGTTGGTAAGAAAAGATCATAATGGTTTTGTCTTGTTTAAGAAGTACTCGTTTAGTAGTCTTTAGTACGTAAAACAGTTAGAAAATCTAGCCAGCTCCCTACTTTGATGGTTCCCGCCAAACATAAATAATAGGTTATGAAATTGTTTTGATGAACCGACAAATAAGATATGTCTCCGTAGAGTACCTTGCTGGAGTTGAGGTGCACTAGCATGGTGCGCAGCGGCACCTGCATGGGCGGAGCGCCCGCGTCATGCTCTTCTGGCGACAGCAGCTCGCCGCCGCCGCCGCAGACGCAACACGTCTCCATCTCTAACTCAACCTTCATCACTTCTGTTGCCATGGCTTGCCAAATGAACACTTTGATTCTAAGTGTGCCGTAAACTTTAAGAAAAATGCCACCAACAACACAACACAACTTCAGGTTTCTTTACTTTTTTGACAATGACAGAGTGACAGACTTAACTGTTTTTTTAATCCTTTTTTTGGCATTATTTTATAGTTTACTCAACTTACGTACGTAACGTTTAGTCTTTTAGGCCCGTATTACAGAAGCTCACTCAAAACTCAAGCATTAAAACTCGTTTAAAGCCTTTTGATTGGTTGAAACTAGTTTTAAGTAATGCTTGAGTCTTGAGTAAGGTTCTGTAATACGGGCCTTAGTCTAAAGTGGCTGTCGTCTCAAATGATAGGGAAATGATCCACTTAGATTTTTTTTTACCCGACTATGGCAATAAAAGTAAACAAAAATAAGTAAACAAAACAATGACGGTTTGAGGACGAACAACAGTGCTGCCACCTACGTCAAAGTTTCAGATTTTAAACCCATTTGCTCTTTTTAGGGTGAGGGTTCCGTAGTAAACAAGGAACCCTTATAGTTTCGCCATGTCCGTCTGTCTGTCTGTCTGTCTATCTGTCTATCTGTCCGCGGCTTAGCTCAGAGACAGTTAGTACCAGAAAGCTGTAATTTCACATGGGTATACATATGAATCACGCCGACAAAGTGTAAAAAAAAACAAAAAATATATTTATTTTAGGGTACCTCCTCTACACGTAAAGTTTTTTATTTTTCTCGTCTATCCCATGGTGTGTCGTTGGAAAGGTCGTTCAAAAATATTGTGGGTGTGTGAAAATCATTTTTTCATTCAGGAATCCGTTTGCGAAATATTAAGCTTTAAGGGTATTATAAAGGGGGTCGAAATTTTCATTATTTTTGCGATAGGACGCACCATTTTCGAGATATAAGCAAAAGAAAAAATAAATACAGTACTGGTTTTTGCACATGAAGTCGAGATGTTGGTGTGAATTTTAGTTCATGACAACTTATTTTACCCCACACCTTTTTAATCGTGATTAAAAATTGTTAGGTTTAGTCTGGTTTGGTATTTTACAATCAAAATTTTAGGTGAATAAACGTCAAATTCAGAATAGCAAAATTGCCATTTTCACTAAACTAAAAACTCAGTACTATCTTAGTGCTGTCAAACTAAAATATAGTTAAGTTGTGTCACTTTAGTCTATTTCAGAATGGGAAATCGTCGTTTGACAGGATTAAACTAAATTTGAGTGATTTTTAGTTTAGTTTAGAGGCATTTGTGACAAGAGAATCGGCACCACTGTCGATGTAGATCTATTTAGTCTGTGCCACAGAGTACATTGAGATTACTATAGTTACATGCTCTGTGGAGATTACTATGCTATGTAGAGTATGTAGTCTGTGCTGTGATTGAGATACAAAAAACTTGTCTATTGTTGTTTTGGTTGGTTAACTTTGCAAAAAATAAATTGTGAAATTCAATCCATTTTCATCTAAACAAAACCTGAAAGATCGTTATCAATTTCAAGTCTTAGTGCTACTGGAATTATAAAGATGTCGATTGGCGTTCCTATTAAAGTACTTCACGAAGCGGAGGGTCATGTAGTGACTTGTGAAACAAATACCGGTGAAGTTTATCGCGGGAAGCTGATTGAGGCTGAGGATAACATGAATTGCCAGATGACGCTCGTTACCGTGACATACAGGGACGGACGAGTCGCCCAGCTCGAGAATGTGTACATCAGGGGCTCCAAAATTAGGTTCCTCATATTACCAGACATGTTGAAAAATGCTCCTATGTTCAAACGACAAGGGAATAAGCCGACCGCCGGGCGCGGCAAAAGTGCGATATTACGAGCACAAGGTCAGTATTATGGACTCCAGCAGATAGTTTTTCACCTAACGTTTGTGAGATATGTCAATAAAAACAAACGCTGGTTGCAAACATTTCTCTGTTGCCGTGTCAAGTCATTGGCCTCAAGTTTTATCCAATGTACTAACATTGGAGAATATGTTCGAACAATGTATTGGTAAAAGCCGACACAACCCTATAACAATGAGGAAAGTTCAGATAAAACTCAAAAACTGCAACTTATTTCAATTAAACCATTTACAGGCACTGTTGAATATTGTCAAATAGTCGGTCAGTTAGTCAGAAACTTGAAAGGTAATTGCCCATTCCAAAACGTAGATCTTTATGGAGAAGAACGGGCAAAGAACTCCAAGGACACTTTAAAAAAATTCTGGTTACATTATTCTTGTTGTTTCTATGTGTGAACAATGTACAAATAATAATCAAAAAATTAAAAAAATAAGCCCTGCCAAATAAGAAATGACCAGTCACAACTGACGGCGTCCGTTCACGAACATGACGCGTGGATCAGCACCATTCAGCTCAACCACTTTGTAGGGAACTGAATTATCCAACACACTCGCCACCATCAGTGAGACATTTAAGTGAGCATGACATACTCTCAACTGCTGTGGTCTTTCAAGTCAACATACATCTTAATAACATAAAATACGGCTCCATGGTGTACTCACATTTACAAAAATGGAAAAAATGCTTCTAAATTATACATTTTATACATTATAAATTATATAATTATATTTCTAAAGTACGTGAGAGATTAATAGAATGTTAATGTACTAACAAAAAGAGTGAAAATCATTGGAGTATTCAACAATTAAAACTTGTTTAAATAAAAAGTAAACATTAAGTTTGTAATGTCAGAAAAAATTAAAAGCAACAAGCAACTCTTCCAAACATTAAAATTTTTAACTAGTGAGTCCAAGTGGCTGTGGAGCAGGACCACCATTAAGCCAAGCATTTTTAGGTACGATATAATCATCCAACTTATAATAATATGCTTGTTTACATAGTATGCGTTTAGTTTTTGTTTTAAATTTCTCCTCATTCAATTGAAGATTGATAAATGTCAAAAGATTATCAAGTTGGATCCTGTATCTAAATCTACTTCTTTGACCCTGTATAACATAGCATAATGTAATACTATTCAGCTAGCAGAGCTTCTTAATGTAAAATAAGTTTATTGGTATGGAAATTGTAGTTCGCGGGCCCGTGGATCCGGATCCTTGGGGCGGGTTTGTAAATAATCAGTTCAAAGACGGTTTAACGCAAATACATGCAATTTAGATTTCACCTAGCTTTATTGCCTAGGTTTATAACTTATACGCCTGACCGGCATTTTTCATGTTGTGACAACCAATTTACTGTATTTATAAATAATTTGTATTTTTCCAGCTGCTGGTCGGGGCCGGGCGGGAGGTCGAGGTGGAGGGCACCGCGGAGGCTGGCAGGGCGGCTCCGGACCATCACGACGTTGAACCTTTGTCACTTTATCAACATCTCTTTAGTTCAGTGATAATACCTATCTAAGGCCCATATTACAGAACGTCGCTCAAAACTCAAGCATTCCTTAAATCTAGTTTAAACACAACAAAACACAAAACGCTTTAAACGAGTTTTAAATAATGCTTGAGTTTTGAGTGACGTTTTGTAATACTGGTCTTAGTATAATAATTATATCGTAAGTAGGCTACTTAACTTTTATTATAGTTTTAAGTCCCATTTGTGTCTATGCTCTAAAATGTTGCCCTTTTGGGCAGGGCCACTGTGTCTGTAACCTTCATAACTTTTAATCTTGACTCAACTAACACTTGTTTTGCCTCAAATAAATTTTATACTGTGACCCTGCCCGAAAGTGCCACCTTATCAAAGTGACAATGTAAACATAATCACATACAGGCTCTAATGCCAGCCGACTGTACCAGTATATTGGCAGTACTGTGTATGGGTAGTATAAATAATTCAACTTACAAATAGTGCAGTGGTTTGGGGACCTCGTCTTGATAAATGTATCGAGTTATGATGTAAATGTGTGAAGTCTTGTAATCAGACTGGTGTGTAAGATACAGAATAAATTCTTTAAAATGATTTCTTTGTTTTAACCAAGTATTGTAGTTCTAGACCTAAAGCAAGTATGTCCTGTATTATATGTAATATGTCGCAGTAAGATGGTTATAGCTGTGATTTAGTTATATCCCGGCCTGCGCCTGGTGACGGGTACCATCACGGGCCACTGCTCGCTGAACAAACACTTTCACGCAATAGGCATAACGGACAGTCCTCTGTGCAGGGCGTGCATGGAGGCTGAGGAAACCGTCACGCACGTGCTTTTTGAATGCACAGGTGTCGACCAGATTAGAACACAGTCCCTCGGGACACCCAGATCTTTCACAGATGTTCTGAACAGACCAGGAGATTTAATAAACTTCTGGAGGCAGGTGGGCTGGTTGGAGTAACCACCAACGGCTGCTATGGCCCACGCACAATGGTCCACTGTAGGACTAAGTGCGGAAACCAAACCCCATAACATAGAACATAGTTATATCCCTAGGGATATAGCTATATTATAATTATACTGTAATATAGTTATATGAAAGTGGTTCATAACTGTCTTACTAGGAATATAACTGTGATGCGAGCTCAATCCAGTAATATAACTAATAGGGTACTCCAACCAAATAGGTTAGGTTAGAATTGTGACCAATTCCGTTGATATTAGTTACAGTAACAAAATTTGGGATAACTCTGACAGTATGAACCGCTTCCACATAAACAAGGTGGATTTTTGAGAAGGAGCAGCAAGGATAGCTACCTTAACCGTTGTAGCTACAGGAAAACGGTCTTAGGAGACTCCTTAACTTTTTGAGATATTTTTTTATCTACATTCACAGATATTGAAAAAAAGAAATTCCTTCTTTTTTTTTTTTTGTCTAGTCTTATCGAATTCTAATTTTGAATGACGATGACTATTTTTGCCCTAACCATATCCAGACAATTTATATTTTTAAGTATCCTTTATTTATGCAAACTAGATTATAGATAATAGTCTAGAGTCAATCAAAGCATTTTTCAAGATTGAATAAAAATAAATAATATTTGTAGTTCTGGTTACATTTTCAGTTTAATGGCGGCGTTAAGTGAAAGATTACAGTTCATTCGGTCAATGTGATCAGATGAGTGTTAGGAGTATACCTTATTTCTGAGGTACAGGAAATAACCATGGAGGCCTCCATAGTATTTATTTATTTATTGATATAGGCCCAAACATGTTTACTATCCTAACGCATTCCTTCCACCAGAGATGTGCTAAGATGCTTAGCATTCGATCCTATAGGATCGTTTGATTTTCGTAGCATAGTTTGGTTTAATTCTGCTCGAAAAGGGTTAAATGATACCTACACATAGTTTCGTAGCTTAGCTTCTCCGCTTAGCAACCTGACACATTCTTGATGGAAAAACTGCGTTCTAATTCTCAGGTTTAAAAGATCTGTAAGTAGGTGCATAGTTCTCACCACAGTCTTGGTACATTTTAAGCTGGTTCCAGCCGCTGCCGGACCTAGTGGCGATTTGAGCTGTGGCGGCATCTACACCGCCACATGCGAACTACGCATCAAAGACCTGACGTCACACAACATCCTGACGTCACTCAAATCCTGCATCGCGCAATTAGAGTTTACCGCGCGGTGGACATATATACAAGCTCACGACTTCGACCTCTGGGCAATTGCCCGCCAGACATGACACCCGTCTGGTCGGAGGATCCTCCCTTTTCTATGGGGGATGAGTGAACTTTACACCCTGTTCCTCATACCCCTAAATTGGTGACCCCGAGTATGAACGTCAACGCAGCCTTCGTGCAACTACTTCAGCGTGACATCATCATCGTCACTCCCGCAAGCTTTCGTGAGGCGAGTCACACAGCCAGCCAGCACCCACGGCTTCAACGGGTATCCTGACCACCAGCATGCAGCGAAAGCGCATTCCTGGTCATCACCCTCAGCCTCATCAGCAACCTTGGCACAGCACCTGCACTTTCGGCCGGTCTCACAAGCAGAGCCCATTCTACCCTCTCCTGGTCGACGCCAGCAGCCAGCCACAACCCAGCGCTGTACCACATCCGACCCACTGGATCAAGACGCAGCGCCACCCCGACTCACTGGGGTATCACCGCAAGCACCGCAGACAGTTCCGACTCACCGCGAACTATGCGGCAGACAGTTCCGACTCACCGCGAACTATGCGGCACCCGGTTCCGACTCACTGGAACCACAGCTGGTACTGTGAAGCATCGCAAGATACAAGACTCAGCCCACTATCGACCTCCGGTCTCCGGAGGGGAGTGATGTGGCGGCATCTACACCGCCACATGCGAACTACGCATCAAAGACCTGACGTCACACAACATCCTGACGTCACTCAAATCCTGCATCGCGCAATTAGAGTTTACCGCGCGGTGGACATATATACAAGCTCACGACTTCAACCTCAGGGCAATTGCCCGCCAGACATAACACCCGTCTGGTCGGAGGATCCTCCCTTTTCTATGGGGGATGAGTGAACTTTACACCCTGTTCCTCATACCCCTAAAGAGCCACAACATTTAGTTATTTAAGTTGCTAAATCTAGGCAACTAGGTTACACCAATTGTTATTTATATCGAAATTCGATACTGAACTAATTGTGTTTAATAACACCTGACAGAAAATCATTAGCAAACAATCGTTTTTTGTCTAACGAATGAGCTGTTTGGCAGGGAAATATTTTTTTTTGTTAAGAAATATAGAAAAATTGCGTGTTAAATAAAAATACTTTCAAAATCTAGATCTAATGTGCTTTTAAATGCACAATGTGTAGCTTTGGTACATGATAGTTTTGGTTAGGGTATGCATGTAAAGAACCTTGGTCATAGTCCTTTCGAACGAAATACGCGTTATAATTTTATTTGATTTGAGAACATAATTAAGGCAGTTTGCAAAAAACCTTTGTATTGAAAAAGTTTTTTCATGCAACGAACTACCTAAACTTTGTTCTCAAATAAAATAAAATTATAACGCGTATTCATTCGAAATTTGAGATTCCATTTTTTTGTTTATTTTCGGTCAGCCAGTCTATCCATCGTGAAAAGTATTTGGAATCTCATTTGCCACGAAATGTACGGGAAAAGTTTTTTGCGATTCTGGCTTTTCTAGTACTCAAACCTCAATTGGTCCGATAGAATTTTTGGAAATTTATAAGAAACAGGATCGATAGGCAAAAAAAAAGTTTTTGTGAAAACTGCCTATTTTCTTGCTGACACGGCTTGTACATAAAATCTGTGAACGCAGGCCAAAATTTCTCAAAAAGTTAATTTATACCATTCCCCCTCTAAAAAGCTTACTAGCTTGCTAGTTGCATACTATAGGTACTTTATACCATGACTACGAGAAAAAGAAAGATTTAAACGAAAATAGACATTTAATGTAGAAAAAAAGGAAGGTTGAATTAATTAAAATGCACATTAAAATTGGAACAATTACATACTAAAATTAAAAGTATTTTATTTATTATTACTAATAATAATCAACTTGTGAAGCGATATTTATTTCCTGTGTATCGAGTATGTTTTCGCAAGGAGGTTGTATAGCATTGAGATGGAGGTCGCATAATTATATAGATGTGTTCTAAATTCAAACAACAAAACAGTCATTAAAAGTGCTTTTTATTCACTGAAAACAGTGAATAAAAAAGATTTTTAGAGGGGGAATGGTATAAACGGATTTATATCGAGGGCCATGAATTACTCGCGTCGGATTCAGGACTTTTTCTCGTAGTCATGGTATAAAGTATAGTATGCAACTCTTGAATTAAACGGATTTATATCGAAGGCCATGAATTACTCGCGTCGGGCTCAGGATTCTAACACTTGAATCACTCCCTACGATCGTGATTCAGTCGTTAGAATCCTTCACTTGCTCGTGATTCATCTATGGCCCTCGCTTTAAATCCGTCCTTTATTCACTAATTGCATAATATACTATAGTCTCCTCAGACCGTTTTCCTGTAGCTACAATGGTTAAGGTAGCTGCCCTTACTGCCCCGTCTCAAAGATCCATCCTGTATATTAGTACTGTATCTTTAAGTGATTATTTAGAGTTAAAAATATAACATGTATGAGCTCTATGTCTGATTATGTTGAAGTTGGTAGGGGAGTAATGAAATAACAAATAAAACCTATTATGTACAGATTTATTGAACTGAACTTCTCAAGAGCACAAAGGGGAATCAGTACCCTAATTGCGTAATAGGTACACAAATACAATCTGAATCGTTTTGAAACAGAATTCTAATCCATAGCTACAAAAGTTCGAAAAAAAAAATCTGCTCTACAACTTAAATATAACGCAATGAATGTTGTTGAACTGTCAAAATGAAACAGATTAGTCTTTAGTCATTTTCGAAAATATGTTAGGTACGTAAATAGATAGCAGTTTCATCACAGTGATAAAGCAAATTGAGATCAGTCTTTGTAACACCTCAAGAAACTGGTAGCTATGCATTTTTTTTTTGTTATGTTTCACAATGTCTGACTCTTATGCCAACTTCATAAGGCATTTTTTGTGCAGTTAAGGCTCAGTACAGATGAAATCCTACATGTATTTGTTACAAACAGCTAGTTAAGTCTTTCACCACGGGCGGCGCCCTTACGCTACGATCTACTATCACATTATGCTGCCTCGGGGAAAAACTGCCAATACAACTATTAGCCATCAAGAAGGAGCGTCAGATTCTGCTAGTAACATCCCTAAAGTATTGGCTATAAGTCGAAAGTAAATAAAACAGCTGTTACGAGGCTTTCCAGGATAGTTAACGTATCTAACTTATTATCTATGTTAATCAGTTCATCTAGCACTGTTCTGTCACCCTGTAGGCACCATGGAACATGGCTAACTATATTACAATAGGTTTCTAACTCGCGTTCAATAATAGCTTGGTGTTACCAAGTTGTGTGATGTAACAATGTCACGAAAACTGTCAATACTTAGTTCACACTAAATATTACAGATTTTTTCGCTCTTTTATTAATATATTTGTTTGCTGCTCGGCGTTCTGTTAAATTTTCTAGGAGAAAGTTATAAATAGTTAATAAAAGCTGGTCTACAGTGACAGCGCTCAGCTTATGTCAACTTAGTTAACTTTAACTTAAGTATGTTAATATTAACTATTCTACATAATTAAAATTGTTTCCGGTGGAGGCAAAATAATTAATTATTCGTTTTACTGTCGAATTAGGTTCGGTAGAGAGTAAATTATTTACACTTAGATTTGGGTAGTTTGAAAAAAGATAGTTAGTTACAAATCTCTGCTACAGTTCTGGGGGGAAACCCACAATTTTGGAACCAATACCCGACTAGGTCCAGCCTAGCATAATTTAATAAGCCGCCCAAGATCCCTGAAGATTGACATTTACAATCACAGAGTAATAACAAATGGCGTCCAAAGTCTGCCGAACAATAGCAGAGTATGACAGACGGGATGACCTCTCATTTTATTGGAGTTTTCGCAAGCTCTCGTGTCGTACTGCTCTGTGTGCGGGATGTTCACAAGTCTGCCTTGTCGGTGGGCTTGTCGTCGCTGGGCGGCGCAGGCGCCGGCGCCCGCGCCGCGGCCGGGCGCGGACGCTCGAGCGCGCGGTGCAGGCGCTGCGCCGGCAGCTCCACCAGCAGGGCGAGGGGCAGCGCCATCATGTACGACACCGCGGCCACGCCGAACCACTCCAGGATCTGGAGAAATTCAAAATAATTATTATCAAGATGGAGTTATTCAGATATTAGAAACCGCGCGTCGGATCAGTCTACTCGACGGGGTTCAGCTAAGCTTGGCGCGATCAGGATTAATGAGTGACCATTGTCAGAACAGGCTTTTACGGTGGCTGGTCGATCCCGATTGTCAAACTACTCACCCATGTCTCAACCCTACGACATTCAGCCGATACACGATGCCAACATCAAAAGCTGGTAGCTAGCGGGCAGCAGCTGTATGAGGATCGAGTTGAATGGCATGCAATTGCATAGGCCTAGCAAGTCCAGCAGTGATCTGCTATAATGAACTTGAAAAAGGACTAGGTATGGCCTGTTCCAAAAGTATCTGAAGAAGGTGTAAACAGCATCCACAGCCACGTGTTCTGATCCATTTGTTTAAATTATCATGTGATCGTTTTGGAACAGACCAGGTACCTTATATAGACTGGAATATTACCACGGACTGCCGGTCGAGCATGGAAGGCATGAGCCTGGCGGCGACCAGCGACTTGTTGATGGGCATATGCAGCAGCAGCGCGCCGAACGACAGCCGCGCCCAAGAAGCCCAGCCGCGCCAAGACAAACACCGACGCACCGCCGCTGAAAACAAACAGATATAATTATGATATGTTTAATTATGATTATGACCGGGTTAGTCACTAACCACATGAAAAAATCAAGACTACCTACTTACCTAACATTTTAAATTGTGTAACGACTAACATAAACTCACGGGTTTTCAGAGTAGGTACCTAATGACCTCATAAGATGGCAATAACAAACAATTAGATAACATAACTAATTACATTATTAATTTACAGATTCAAGCAGAATAAAGTCCGTTATTATTCTGAATTGAAACCTATCGTGGTCGTCATCAACATTTTTCACGAAGAAGAATTAGAATTAGAATTTCTTATTTTGTCATAATATATGGTACTACAGATAGGTCTTAACTTAAATATAAGAAGTTCCACATATGTTGCTTACTTACTATTTCAGCATGCAAAAAATACCTTATAATAAAATTATATACAAAAACACTTCAATTGTTAGTATTGAGATAAAAAGTAAAAACGATAGGTGGCTACTTATACCTACCGTACCATACCTAGGTACCTACTAAGTTCGTCGTTTGGAGTTTTACGTACCTAGAGATTTTGGGGAAAGGAAGGAAGAAACCGTATTTGTGGCGCCGGCGCCATCAGTATAATATAATATATCTATATATCCATTTTATGTATTTTACTGAATAGGTATGTAACCTAGACCCACTTACATTAAGCAATCCTACTAACTACATAGAACAGGTAAGCATCGTGTGATTACTCCCGCAACCGCAAATAATTCGTAACCGCGGCTGAATCCACTCTAGGCAAATATTAGATAATAGAAAGTTTACAAGTGTCTGAGCAATAAAGTTAAGTACAAGATGTTTCTCTACATCAATATTATTATTATTGAACTAGTTGCTGCCTGCGACTTCGCGTGGAAGTCACAGTGCCGGCGCTACACCGAACCAGGCGCGGTCCCAGCCTAAGATTTTGGGGGGAGGGGTTCACCACGGGTGCCGAGGAATATTATATTAAATATTGAATTGAAACTCTAAAAACATTTTGACCTTCTAATGATGCGCACTTTTTAAATAACTTAACCTCTTTTTAACTTTCTGATCTTTTCTCACAGTTGGTCGCAGTAACTAAGCTAGGGTACCCCGACCAAACTGGTTAGGCCAGGCAGGGCCACGCTGCCCATATGTGCGAAGCTGTGGTGCGAAGTGTGCGGCACACACAGGTGCCAGGGCACTAGGGAGAGGAGCGCGCCTGAGACTTAATGAAATGCAAGCCCCATGCCCATGCCCTATGACAGTCATCAGTCAAGTATCGATAAGTGAGTACAAATCTCATCTCCAAGACAATATTTACGTCTGTGGTTCAAGGTTATATTATTTGAACTGCTCCAATGTTTAGGTCTCGGGTTTTAGCTTACATTAATTATGAGCTCTGCGTTAAAATCAAAAGAACCGCGGCTGTCGCTATGTTACTTAGGCTGCGGTCTATCTGCTATAATAGCTGTTTTGCATTATAATAATGTACCTACTTACTAGCTTCTGCCCGCGACTAGGTCCACGTGTTTAATAACGACACCTATAACAATAAATGTGAAAATCTTCGCAGCCGCCATCTTGGATTTTCATTTTGACCAAAATCACACTTTATGGAATTAGAAGAAGGCAGTCGCAAGTATGAACGCTTTTTCGCGTGACGATATCGGCTAATTTACTCCTACCGTAAGCCGCGTTAAAGAACTTCGTTCCAATAAAGACAGCCATTTTGTAAATATCTTGAATAAAGAAAATAATTATTTTAATTCGCGTTTTGTTTTGCTCAGTAATTACCAAGCGGAAGCGAACCGATTTTTATCTATTTATGAAAATATTAAATAACTATAGAAAATTAGGTATAACCGCTACCTGCACTATTCTCTCCTTTTTAATTTAATCCAACCAAAGGTTGTCTGTAAAAGATCGCTTTTAGCAATAAGACCGCCGATTGTGTCACCCTATGTAAAATTTCTATATTTATATCTGTAATTTTTGTGGTGTACATAATAAAGAATATTCTATAAACAAACACAAATTAAAATATACGAACTTTTCATCTTTCAATATTAGGTAAAAGGTATATCATAGCTAACACCAGCCGCTATTTTGAATGCAGAAAAGTTTGAGAAGCAGGATGCAAGAGCGAGCGGAGCGAGCTCGATTTTAGCACGCCGCCGCGCCGCGCGCCGCCACGACTGGTTTGAATTAGCTTGTATTTTAACCATTCTTACAGACATATGAGATATTTTGTTAAGTTATACAGACAATATTTAGAATTAGGAGAATGCAAGACGCAAGAGCGAGCGCGTAGCGTTCGAAAATTTTAGCACCCCGCCTCAGAAAGGTGTGACCATACCTGCATACAGAAATAGAAGATACTTTGTCGTTGTTGACTTATGCAGAAAGGTTTGAGACGGGTATGAAAAGAAAGGATGATATTTTAGCACCCAGTCTCAAATAGGTAAAATTTCTAAAAACGATATTTTCGGCATTTGAATCGTTTCCAAACCTCGTAGGAATTACTTTTTTTTTTTTATTAATCAATGTATAGATTTGACTTCGCTACGATTTTATTATATGTATAGATAGTAACGTCTATCTTATTATCATAAACAGCTTATGAGCTGTAGATAAATGTGTGGGTTACGCAATCGTCTGCGCCACATAACTGAAAGACGCCCGTCCCTCGACTCTTGCGCAAACTCAAGCAGAAAGCTTGTACAATCACATAGGAAGCCGACGCCCAGTCGACCACGGTACGTGGTTACAGAGGTTACCACTAGATGATTATGGACATTATACAATTCTTTCAGAATGGACATCAGCCATTTAATTTAATTTCACGACGACAGCTAGGTGTTGTAATACTGTTGTGTGAATTATAACTATCATTTCCCCGCGCTTTCGCCTGCATGGAGGACAGAAATTATCCCATGGGATCTTACGAAGTAGGTATCTAGATAAAAATCCTGTGTCCTAACCCAGGTAGATAGGTATGTGTGTCACATTTTAGATTGCAACTTGCTCTGTACAACGCCTTGGGATTCTATTCTGTAATGTTGTGCATGACAACTTAAATAAATAAATACATTTTTAACCTGTTTGCGGAATTTCATCGAAATCCGATCAGCCGTTAAAGCGTGAAAAGGTAACAGACAGACAGAGAGTTATTTTCGCGTTTATAATATTATTGCTTAGTACGGCTTAGTAATTGGCTGTTAAGGACATAAAATGTAACTTACACGGTACTCCATTCATGGCTCCGAGAAGTGCCATAGCAACGAAGAAGGAGAAGATCGGCCGCTCGATGGCAGCCAGCGCGGCGGCCGGCAGGCGGCCCGGCGGCCCGCGGCCCAGCGCCAGCGGCGACGCGGCCGCCCACCACGCCGCCACCGGCACCGACGCCACTGAGATCCACCCGAATATCTACAACATAAGATATCATTCATTATTATTAGATTTAAGGCCAATCAATATAGCTGATACTAGCTGCGTCCCGCGGTTTGACCCGCGTAAGTCTCGATCCCGTGGGAATATCGGGATAAAAAGTATTCTATGTCCTAACCTAGGTCATGGTCTACCTAGGAAACGGCTTCATCTTAAAAACCTAAGGATACGATAACCTACTTACGATTTGTTTGGGTTACGTTCGAACGGAACGAAGAAAGTTGACGATGTTTTTGAAGAAGAACATAAGTAATTGAAATCGTTCTCAGTTAATAACACATTTTTAACCATTTCTGGGCTGATCGATAGGAAACTCGCAACACAACCCTAATCAATACGTAAGCGGCAAGCGCATTGGAATCAATGATACAATAAAATGAAGATAATGTACAATTTAACTAAACAAGTTCATGCTGTTCCTGTCAAACGACGATTTCCCATTCTGAAATAGACTAAAGTGACACAACTTAACTATATTTTAGTTTGACAGCACTACGATAGTACTGAGTTTTTAGTTTAGTGAAAATGGCAATTTTGCTATTCTGAATTTGACGTTTTTCACCTAAAAATTTGATTGTAAAAATCCAAACCAGACTAAACCTGACAATTTTTAATCGCGATTAAAAAGGTGTGGGATGAAATAAGTTGTCATGAACTAAAATTCACACCAACATCTCGACATCACGTGCAAATACAGTAGGTACTGTATTTATTTTTCTTTTGCTTATATCTCGAAAATGGTGCGTTCTATCGCAAAAATAATGAATATTTTGACCCCCTTTATAAAACTCTTAAACCCCTAAAACTCAACATGTAGGAAATATTTTTTCATATTTTCCATACAAAAAGTGAAAAATTCCATATAAAACACGTCGAGGCTGCAACCCCTGCGCGCCTCCGGCTCTAAAAATAATCACGGGTTAGGGCAAACCACGGGTACCACGTGGTGTCGCGATTGTCAAATTCGATTTTAGTTGTGTCAAAATTATTTTTTAATTTTGAGAATTTTATTTGCAGAATAGTCTAAGATTCTCATAGCCAAAAGTAAGGAATTTTAGTGATAGTTTAGTTAGTTTAGTTCGGTGTACAAGAGAATCGGCACCATTGTACCTATATTGTTTGCAACTACAATGACACTCTTTAACTTATCGATAAATCAACTGATATCCTCCAATCATGACGAACTACATCCTGATATTAAACGGTATTAACGGTTCTATGTAAAGTCCTGTAGGTATTATTGTTTAATATGACAGTTACTAGGTCGTTTCCTCACTATTGTGCGTGATCTTGCTGGTATAAAAAGACATGGTATCTCAAACCGCCTGCTAGTTCTCGATCCTCAACTGCTTTTAGGTTATCCGATGTTTCCATTTTAGACATAGTGTTCATGGATACCTAGTAGTGATATAGAATCTACGTATCTCATAACAGGAAGGTATTATGTAGGAGTTATTATCATCGCTTCGTTACATTGTAATTGGTATGAGCTCTTACTCTATGGTTGTTTTGCACAACCGCGACCAACCAGTCGCAGCAGTGAAAGTGGCCCACGGTTTAGTCCTAGGTATTTAGGGTACCTACACCGAGGTATGATGTTCTTTCTTTGCGTCATGTCGCACTCTAATTTCCTTAACGTCACTAAACAAAATATACACATTTTCAGTATATATATTGTGATCCCTTTCCAAAATAATCAAAACTTTAAACGCTTGTACTGAAAATGTGTATATTTTGTTTAGTGACGTTAAGGAAATTAGAGTGCGATGTGTACCGCAAATAAACGTATTTTCTTTCTTCTTCTTCTTATTTCTTTCTAGGTCCTATATATTTTTTATTTTTTTATTTGTTCTAGTATAAAGTAAAATTATGATTTAGATTAATTACTATCGAGGAAAATTTAATTCTAACTGTAATGTAGACCTGCCTGATCTAGGTTTATGAATACCTGTGTTTCAGGCCATCAATTTACATCAAACATTTAAAAAGAAGATAACAATATGTTTATTACTAAGTAAAATTAAAAAGAAGACATAATATTTTCAATGACCTAAATAGTAACTATTTGGGTATTATTTGTTTTGTATCAATATCCGGAATCCATCTTGAGTCAAGCACCCGTCTTTTAGCCTGTTGTCAGCATTTCCTTTGCCTCTCCGCTGGTGGCGCACTCTATACTTACCGTTGGTACTAAGTATTTTAAGCGCGCATCGGGTGATGGCCCGATTTACCGTCATTATAGCGTCGTTTTTCGCGCCGTTTAGTTGTTAGCGTTATTCAAACTTCGCGAAAAAATTCTACCTACTTAATTCATTTAAAAGTTTGGTAAAAACTATTTCAGTTTTAGATTCGTGAAATTTTTTACCTCTCCGTTGTTATTATGGAAAATTCTAATAATAATTTAGAGTAGGAAAGTGTTATCGACGGCTCATTATTGCGTAAACGGGTTCGATCTCGGACACCAAGTACAGATAGTGATGGTGATTTTTCTACGAGTAGTGGACCCAATCCTGAGAAACGCAGAGCGAGAAGGGACTCCCAAACCGTGAGTTATGCACAATTTGAGTTTTTATCACAACAATTGGTTTATTTAACAAACCTTATATTGAAAAATTCCGACGTTGTAAATACGAATTCTAGTGCTAAAAACAATACGTTCAGATTTTGTCGGAAGTCAGTACAACGGTAAAAGATCCAGCGAATGAATCATTTCTTAAGAAAATAACGGAACTGAGTGTTTTATGTGCAAAATAAATATTCAGCTACCCCCCGGTTTTGTCGAGTTAAATGTTAACGACGAACTAAAGTGTTTTGAATCGGATATGTTAAAAGAAGATTCACGCTCATATTTATTAGAACGATCTTTTGTTGGATTAACGAATGCTTCACTTCCTAAAATACGAATTGCATAAAACATTAAAATCATTGGCGGATTGTTCAAAAGAACGATTGTGTCTCACAAACGAATAAACACAACACGTTATTTGAAAAAGTGGAGACTTTATTTTCGAAAGAATCCGCGTATAGTAAGGCTACTGACTTGTTACAAATAGTGTGCGGCCGTAGACCCGATTGAATAAATATACGTCGAGAGGCTGTGTTGCGCCAGATTTCCGAAGGCTGTCATCGCGATGAAATACATAAAATTCCTCTAGTACAGCACAGTCCAAAACTACCTTCAACAAATTGGGGAGGGGGTGGATAAATTTACTGTATCAGTACACAGTGTACCTCAAACTTATTCTAAAGATTATTTTGATCAAAATCGAAAACCGTCGACTAGTAATTACAACCTGATGATAGACGTCGATACGATATCAATAAAGGACAAAACCATGGCTCACACGCTTCACAACAAAACAAAAAGCGAGCAAGCAACCATCGAGCTAAACCTATGTAGGGGAAATAAATCGCAATCGCAGGCATAAAAAACCCCAATATGACCATACAGATTCAAACCTTGTTAGAGTCAAGTGTACCTGCAGACCGGACGCCCAACTTCCTGTCCACGTTCTTTCTGGTACCGAAGTCGGATCAGACCTTCCGTCCTACCTTCAATCTGAAGCAACTGAATCAGTTCGTAGTAACCAAACTATTTCAACTATTCAGTCACTTCCGTGTTAATTTTTTTTTTTTTGCAACAACAATATTCGATGACGAAACTAGATCTGAGCCAAGCATGTTTTTACGTGGCCCTCGCACAGCAGCATCGCAAGTAGGTTCCTGAGACTAAATTATCATCTAAATTCACATCAGTATCAGCTACTTCAAATGACTTGTTTTGTTTGCCGTTCGTCCTTTCATCGGCACCCAGAACGTTTGCCTCAATAACCAATTGGGTGGCGGAAATGCGGAATTCCTGAGGAGTCACGATTTCCTTCTAGTAAACCAGTCAACATCGCAGTTGGAAAACGACATTCACGATAAAGATTCTGCATTTACTGGGGTGGTTAATCAACCTCGAAAAGTCTGTACTGGCTCCGACACAATGCCTCGAGTTTAATTCTCGGCATAACATGGGACACAAAACGCAACGCAAAGTCCCTGTCGGAGCCGAAGTGCCTATCGCTACGCAAAGCACTTCACCAACAGCTCCAGACAAGCAAGTGGTCCCTCAAACAGTACCTAACTCTAATGGGGAGACTCAACTTTGCAACGTTCGTGACTCCGAGAGGTCGCCTTCACTGTCGCACTCTGCAATACGATAAGTCGATAAGTCGACAGCTGTCGGTGAAACATCCGTACCGGCTGATACCTATCCCTCAACCAGCTCAGTCAGAGATGGAGTCGTGGTGTCAAGCTATAGGAAAGTCGATGCCGATCCACTTGAGCTCGGTGACACTTACTTATTTACTACAGACGCATCAGACTACGGATGGGGGGGAACAACTCGGCAATACAAATATTGTGGGAACCAGGATGAATTCATATGGCATGTCAACAAAAAGGAGATGTTCGTTGTTTACGCAACTAAACGTCAAAACCAACAGCAACTCCAAAATGCACAGATACTGCTGCAAATCGACAATCGGACAGTAGTCTCGTATATAAACAAGGAGGGTGGCTCAAAATCCAACTAACCCGACAATTTCTTGCTGTTCGACAAGTAGAACATTCATCTGACAGCACATTATAATCCGGGCAGATTCAATGCGGAGGTGGATGCTCTTTCTCGGCGGAAGGCTTGCCCAGATTGGCACCTCACAAGGACAGCAACGATAATAAAATCTTTCGAATGTGGGGCACGACGACCTCTTCGCATCGAGAACAACTTTGTTTCTGCCACCAAATCTTATTTCAAGAGTTCCCAGACACCTGAACCGAGCCGTCGGAGACTACATATTGATTGCCCTGAACAAAGTATTTTGGCAGGCGGATGTTCAACGCCGAGTGCGACATTCCCCTTTTTCTGATTTCAGATCTAGCCCGCACTCTGATAGACACCAGCACAGGAACGCATCCGCCGCAGATGCAAGAACTACACTTGGTGGCATGGCTGATCTCGGGTGGCCAGATATTTTGGCGGACTGGATAGATCAGATCAAGAACAAAAACTTCTAATAATAACCTGGATTGGCTCCACAATCAATACCTGCAGACCAGTGTGGCGCAGATGGAAGCGATGGTGTCGTATTCAATTTAATACAAATACCCTAATGCGGATCAAGTAGCTCGATATTTTGCACATTTACAATGTCATATAGGTCTTGCCACTGTATCCAAATGGATACAGCAAACGAAACTTCCTTCAAATCCCACTGTATCCATTTGGTAACGGCATGTACACGCAGCTTAAATCACTATTTTTACTGTTAAATAAGGGCTAATATCGTCTGTGGGTTGTTTCACTCTATGGCCTGACGGATATTCTCAACTAAACCTAAAATAATAAAAAAAAAAAAAAAAAAATTACAGGTAACACCAAACAATTCTGAAAATGTCGAGAGTGACGTAAAGCGCACGTCAAACCGCGGGGCTTGAACTCTGAGCTTGAACTATAAAACATTTCTTTTTTTTTTTTTTTGGCGGGAAGACAAGTTAATGAACTATTTTGGTACATAAATCTGTTATTTCAACTTACACACACTTATTGTTTTGTCTTTAAATTTATTTATAAAACATATAGAAATCTGCTAAACCACCAATTTGGAACCCTAACGTTGTATTGCAATACATGAGTACTTACAACTTTGACGAAAATAATATAATTCATTTATTGAGACATGACACTCTTCTACTACTAGGTCGCAGGGTTCACGATCTTACAATTAATAGCACCAGTTTAGTTGATGAAGATACCTCTATTGTATTGAGACAACCATAATTATAGGCAGTCTGAATGGAGGCTTAGGCTTATCCTTATAAAAACCTATTTGATTTTTGGCTATGACGATTAGTATAACTAAGTCTAAACCGTCGAGTAAATAAAACTATAACTGAAGGGGGATATAAAACCTGCATTGGCGGGTCGCTGAGGTCTATTTTTAAAGCTAGTGGTATTGATGCAACTCCAGGATCAGTATATAAGATCTGCAGTAGCTTCTCTCAATTTGTTAGAAAATTTTCCGATTGATCAAATTCTTGCAACTAGTAACTGGAAAATGATTCATACCTTCCAAAGTTATTCTCAAAGGGAATTGCAAAATGATTCGAATATTCCCAATCATTTTCCTTTATCTAATTTTTGGATCCTGTTCATTTGAAAGATTACCGATATTTTTCGTTAGTTATTTATTATATTACATATGTAATGTGGCTGCAAGCAGTATATCATACATAATTAAATATTGTAATACATTTACATATTTATACATAATTAACCTGTTTTTCTTTACATACACATTATAGCGTCTTAGGGTTAAGCGCACCAGGTGATACCAAACACATCACTCAAGATGGATTCCGGATATTGATACAAAACAAATAATAGAGAGTTTTACATAAAATAAAACTTACCTATTATTTTTTCATCAATATCCGGAATCCAGGTAAGGTCTACCTGGTGCATCATGAGTTCCATAATGACGGTAAATCGGGCCATCACCCGATGCGCGCTTAAAATACTTAGTACCAACGGTAAGTATAGAGTGCGCCACCAGCGGAGAGGCAAAGGAAATGCTGACAACAGGCTAAAAGACGGGTGCTTGACTCAAGATGGATTCCGGATATTGATGAAAAAATAATAGGTAAGTTTTATTTTATGTAAAACTCTCTATATTATTTTAAAACTAGATTAGGTAAGATATATTATATTATAATATTAAGGTAGATAAAGTGGACCCTATTATTAATTCGGTAAAGGAAGAGACTTATAGTAGAGTAGGTAGACAGAAATATTATTTTAAAATTTCTAGTAGGTTTTACGTGTCTGGGTAATTGATTTTTGACAAATATTCCTGTTCTAGTAAGTTACATCTATTATAACTTAGACTATAAGCTATCTTTAGCACTCTGTTAAACTGCTTATACAAGTAGGGCCCTAAAAATAAATAAAATCAATTAGAAAAAGCATGTTTAGTCTGAGAGTTAGCACAAACCAAATCTTTTCTTCTCCTATCTGAAAGTACAGGGTTAAAATAGAGTTCAGGGTGTTGGAATAAAACTACATTCAAAACGAATAATTCACTTACTGTTAGCACCTTACATGCCATATAAAGCTGGTGGGTAGGAAATCTAAATGGACGAAAAGTAGCAACATTTAAAACTGCTCTTTGGGCGCGTTCTAGGTGCAGTAAAATTGATTTAGCGGCACCCCCCCAGGACGTTCTGCAGTGGGTAATAATAGATTGACACAAAGCCAAATAAACCTGTCTAATTAATTTAAAGTCGGAAATGTCACGTAAATAAAAAAAAAATGTATATTAGTTTATGCATTCTGGTGCATTATAAATCGATATGGTTGCGGAATTTCAAGTTTGTGTCAATCGTGACGCCTAGATATTTCAAATGATCGGTTTTAGCTAAAGTGGGACAAGTGCATGCAATGTCAGCATAATGTAAATTCAATTGTTATGCGCTTGAATGTTTAGATTAGTAAGCGTTGGATTAGTGTTTCTTATTGTAAATAATAGGTACTTGGTTTTAACTGTATTTAAAGTTAAGAGATTTTTATGAAGCCAATTAGACACAGTTTTAAAACTATTCTGTGCTACCTCTTAGACGTCGGCCTTTGATTTAGCTGTGAACAGTAGCGCTGTGTTTTCCGCATATGTCATAATTACACCCTTATGAAGTGTCAAATTGCACAGGTCATTTATATAGATTAAAACAAAGTAGGACCCAAAATACTGCCTTGTGGGAATCCATAACAGCTATTCTTAAGTTCAGAACTCATGCATTGACCTATTTTTACACACTGATAGCGGTCGGTAAGGTAATCAGATAATATGTGCAATTGTATTCCCCGCGTTCCCAGCATTTCCAGCTTGTATAAAAGCAAAGTAGGTAGCAGGTATGCTGGAAGAGATTTCTTTAGAAATAAGCATCACCTTTGTACGTATTTTTCTGTTCCTTTTTTCTTGTCTGTTTATATTATGTGTGTACATAAACCGTTAAATAAATAAATAAAGTACAAGAAATTGTGTCAAAAGCCTTGGCAAGGTCTAAAAATATCAATGGTATACATGCCGTCATCCATTTGTGCTTATAAAATTTGTTAGATGGTGAACAGCTTGGCTTGTTGATCTTTAAGGCCTAAAACCAAATTTATGATCACAGAGTAATTTACTACTTTCAAGATAGTTTACTAATCTACTGTTTATATTTTTTTCCAATATCTTAAAACTGAAATTTGCCTGTAGTTTTTAAACAATATTTATCTCCAGTTGCTCCAGCAAACACAGGGTGACTACGGTTTTTTTAAGCAATTTAGGATATATTCCTTTTGTTAAACATAACTTAATAAAATAATAAAATATAATAATTCGTTTAATAATGTGGACTCAGCGATCATTGTGCCGATAGTCGTATCAGCCAATGGCTTAATTGCCAAGAGGCTCGACCAACACCTAAGGAGGCTCTCGTTGGGCGGCTGGGTCAAGGGCTTGATTCAGAAAGCGGTATTCCTAGACACGGCTCGCATTGTCAGGAGGTTCCTCTCTCTGGAGCGCTGACCGCTGGTAGCTTGGACCCTGTTCCCGATACCGGTGGCTACAATTTTTTATATTTTTAAATGTTGTAATAAGTGTTTTAAATGAAATAAAGGAATTTAATAAATAATAACTGAAAAATGTGAGTCAAGGGAGTTTCGTGCTGCATATGTCTTAGTTTGGCTTTGAATGGAAAAACATCTGTTAGATAATTTCTGCTAAGTTTTTTTGATACGTTAATGAAGAAGTTGTTAGCTTTATTTGTTGCTTCGGTAGGGCTTAGCTCAGAAGATAAAAGATCAAGCGCAGTTTCGGGGTTTTTTGACCTAAAAGTGTTAGTTTTTATGAATTTCCATATAAGTTTACTGTTTTTACCTGCTTTGAAGTTGACTTTGATCATATTGGTTTTTTAGCTTTTTCAACAGATTATTACAGAAACTCCTATATCGTTTGTAAGTAATTTATAGCAATTCAGTATCCGGTGCGTTTTTAGATTTTTGGTGAAGTTTATCTCTATGTCTGTTATAGGGGAACACTCAAATACTCCGAAATATTTTATTCCGAATTTCGATGTTCGGAATTATGAAAATCGGTATTTTGGAATTCGTATTTGTGACTAACGGAATAAAGTTTTTCGTATTTATGTAGTGTACCCCTGTTATAGCGAACAAGTCCGGGCGTAATACATGGTTTAATATTACTATACTTTCTAGGTATTACTTTAGTAAATGTATTTTTCCTTATCGTAGATTGTAACAAATTGACAAAATATTGTAGAGAAACATCTATCATACCTTTATGCTTCGTTAAAAATCTTGCGTTACTTTATGGGCAGCATCTATCGATTGTTTTTCCTAGATCAACAACTAAATATAATACTGTTCGTATCAGATTGTCTAGGTAGGTAGGTTTATGAAGTAATAGCTTCAAGAAAGGCATGCGTTACGGTTGTTAGTTTATAGTAAAGATAAGTGGCAGCACCACATAAAGATAAGAGGGAATCAAGTGAAAAGATCTTTATATCAAATGGTAGGTTCCTAGAGAAACTTTTATAAGCCGCAGCTATGTGTCATTACTAAAGTTCTTAATCCATAAATAATTATGTCATCACAAGCGTTCCACCGACTAGTAATAACGCCATGCAGCTAAATGTATCGTATCTTTGTGGTAGTGGGTGTTTGGAAAAACTTATTTAGTTATATTCTTGCTCAAGTACGGTGGTATGAATTAGGTTACTGGTGTTACAGATATAGCTGGCGTTAGCAAGCTGCAGTGCCACAGGGCCGACCATGTTTGTTGAATGACGATGGAGCCGAACAGTGCTCGGGTAGACATTAGCGTGCGTAATGTGGAACGCCACCCAGCTAGATCGACCGACGCCTTTTAAAAGGCTGCCGGGACAGTCTGAATGTGGAAGGCGGAGAACCAGGTGTTGTGGTGCACATTGTGACGGGCCTATGTCCAGCAGTGGACTACGAACCTTGTAGCGCGGCACCTGCACCTCCATGTCCAGCAGCATGTGGTGCAGGTGAGCGAGCAGCAGCCCCGCCAGCGCGCCCGGCACGTTGCCCAACGGCGACTGGTACAGCACGTTGAACGAGGTCTCCTCGTGGTACGCCAGCCGCACCGACCTGCAACGAGGAGGACATTATTAACACTTTCTACGGCTCTACAGCATTCGTGAGTATCCCTTTCAAATTGAAGATTGCAACTGAACTCTTGGGAAGATGTAATACATGGTGACGCGATGGCATAAATTGATTATCCTATTATATGTCACACCCCTCCACTGGTCGACCGTACTTTATCATACTAGTGCCCTAAACCATACTTCTTCCATGCAATATAAGTCAAGAACCCTCATGAACTCACTCAGGCCGATGCATGACGTAGGTGGGCACGAGGTTCCAGGAGTATGCGAGGCCGAACAGCAAGGCGACCGAGCCGACCAGCAGCCCGGCGAGCACCGCTACTGCCGCGCGCCGCCAGCGCCATAGTGCCAGCGTGAGCGCCAGGCAGACTGCGTACAGCTGCATGTCTGCTGCCAGGTACCTGCAGGACGTGGGAGGTTAATATAAGTTGTAAAGGATGAATTTAACATTGCAAGTTCATCATCAGCCTATACCTAGTACTTTACTGCTGGACATAGGCTTCTCAAATTGCTCGCTTTTTATATAACTCGATCCTCGGCTACTCTGATTCTGGCTGCCTACACACTGATGCTGATGTAACATATTGAGTTGTTCTATCTCGAGAAGGCAAGAATAATAGACACAGACCAGTAAGCAAAAGTAGTCGTTAGTTTAACTCACCAAGTCTGTATGAGGCACTTGTCGTCGGCGTGCAGGATGTTGTTGAGGTACAGCAGATGCGTCCACCACTTGCGCCGGCACACGGCCGCCTCGCTGCCCACCAGCGGCGCCCACATGGGCCCGCGCCCCATGCGCTCCCACCACGACGCCGCGAACCACACCACTACCCAGTATGAGGGGCTGATCCTGTAGTTAGAAATTATTATCTCACATACTCTGTATCATTATCATCCTCCCGTCCACGAAGCTCGTCTCCTTTTTTTATACATCTATATTAGCTGCCATCTCAGTAATCATCTCCTTTGTAGTCATACCATCCTTAACATACAATTCTTCCATGTTTCTTTTGCTACTCTAACAGCCAGCCATTTTTATATTCAAAACCTTTCTCATAATATTTTTGTACTGCATCTATGTGTCGCAAAAATCTTCTTTGCTTTTAACAGAGCCCTGTGCGTCTTAATTGTAGTGGCTGAAAGACGCGCGGGTCCCACCAGGTCTTGATCAGGTTCTGCTATACTCAACCGCTCTTAATTCTTTTGACGACACAATAATGACAATGTTAATTATTCGATGACTGACCTAATGATCCTGTTGACCATGGTCTCCACAAAGGTGGAGAAGGGCGGCACGTTCTCCCCGCGTCGGCGCTGCTGCAGCAGCTTGTGCGCCAGCAAGAACGAGGACATGATGAAGAAGATCTGCACCACCAGCGTGCTGTTCGTCATCAATACTACGTCCACTGAGCCGCGGATCTAAGAGAATAACATAGTGAGCTTTGGTATGTTTACATTTATTTATTTAGGGATTACCAACGCGCGATACGTTACCATTATCTTTTACAACATGTTAAGAACTTCTACGGTACCTATACATTATCCTGTCATACACACTTAATTACAGGTAACTACAGCCTACACATTATCGAGTAACTAAACATGCTCTGAATACATAATTAAATAAAAAATACATAAAGCAAACAATTTACATGCTATTATTAGGCCCCCAGTACAAGTTGGCTGAGCGCGCTCGGCCAACGGCAATACACAAATGGCAAATACAAAAAGGCCCGGTATACTTTGTGTTTGGTTCGTCCAACGTGTACTGGGGGCTTTAAAGATTAAAGTGTCATGAATATTTAGGGGTGTGTCAATAAAACCATATGAGGCACCTATAGTGTTTTGATTTATAGTCATTACTCGTGGCCTGGGGCCTAATTATGTTTGCTGATTCGCGGTCTTCAGTCAAGTACAACTCTACCCCAACGGTCATCGGAGCAAAGAGGGTCGCAGGTCAAATGTATCGCAGTAGAAACCAACCTGTTCGTAGATCTTGGTGTCAGTGAGGTAGGTCTGCGTGGTGATCCAACCCACGTGCTCGATAATAACCACCAGCATGGTGAGCACGCGCAGCCCGTCGAAAGACGCCAGGTCAGTGCGTGCGGAGCGAGGCGGGGGCGCGTGCAGTGCGCGCCAGCACGACGGGATGGACCATGCCAGTGCCCATTCTGCTCCTGAGGTGATAAGGACCTTGTGAGTATGGAAATTAAATTACTTTTATGAAGTTAGCAGATCTGTAGAAAGAGCTTAAGGGCCCTTTCTGCTCCAGAAGGCATACGAGCTTGTGAACATTTGGTGCTAGAATATAAGAGCAAAATAAGTACCATTTAAAGCAACAAAACAATCAAACAGTCAACATTTCAACACGTATTTCCAGCAAATCAGTCATAACTGATAGCCGGCTAGCCCATCCATTCATAAGACGATGCTGTAACATGCTGTAACGCTAAAAGTGGTTTACAAACAGATTGGCTCATTATTATTGATCCGGCACGCCCCCCCCCCCCCGTACACTCCTCCCCCCGCGCGGAACGAAAGTGAACCGTGTTCCAGTTAGACAGGCCAAAAATATGGAGATCCGCAGTTCCAAATATTGCGAAGTATATTAATCATGAAATTAATATTTAATTAATGAAGTTTACAAAACAGCCTTATTTATGCCTTCAAGAATTACTCCTTAATTGGTATTGGATATTATTTCAAAAATCTAATTGATAATGTAAAGATTGTTTCGTGTTCTGTTTTACGTAACGAAACAATAGTGCGATTCAGCATTCCGGCCGGACCAACGCCATCTAAATCCATGATGTTTATTCACTTGATTACGTCAGTTCCGCTTGCATCCAATCGACGGGCTACGTCTACCACGGTAGTAATGTAATTGCTAACTCATGCCGAGACAAGTGAAGAAGCAGCAATTCATTTGGAAAGTATCTCGGAAACCTAAAGAACCCCACGCCGAGTCGTGGCTCAATCTTTGCATTTTTTGCTGTGGCTAGCAACGCGATTAGTGGCCGAATAAATGAACGATTGCGGCAATCACGTCGACGTGTGCCCGAGTCACCTACACAACACAGATAGTATAACAGAAATCCTGTACGAGCAATGAACACCTACTACTACTTACTTTAAGAAAATGACATGTTGTTTGTAAATAAGTCTAGTTTTAAGTTCTTTAGTAAATATGTGTATATAAATTATAATTAATTTTATTATCACATCGGGGTCACTAATTTAGTGGTATGAGGAACAGGGTGTAAAGTTCACTCATCCCCCATAGAAAAGGGAGGATCCTCCGACCAGACGGGTGTCAGTCATGTCTGGCGGGCAACTGCCCAGAGGTTGAAGTCGGGAGCTTGCATACAACCTTAGTTAGAAAAAAAAATTTGCTGTTCCCTATATTTCGACGAGATATACGAACATAAATGTAGGGAACAGCTGATTTTTTTTCGTGATTTCAGCGTTGGTCCCATAGTGAAAGTTGTTCATAATAATGAGTACAATGACCCCTTAAAAGGTTTAGGGTATACAAAAACTAAGATTGTATATGTCCATTGCACGGTAAACTCTAATTGCGCGATTCAGGATTTGTATGACGTCAGGATGTTGTGTGAAGTCAGGTCTTTGATGCGTAGTTCGTATGTGGCGATGTAGATATCGCCGCAAGATCACTGCCGCCGATCGCCTCCACAAGGACACGGCGGTACCCCGCCCAAGCCGGGCAGACCTCCACCGTATGCTCCACCGTGTCCTCCGGACGATCCACACAGTGGTGACACCCGGACTTTGTACGACCTGGAAATCGAATCCAGGATCACGTTCAGCAGTCGCACAAGCGACCTGTACACCAACGAGGCAATCAACAGTTAAATAACGTGGAATAAGAACTACAACCATGCATTTGCTTGTAGTGGGTCTTCTGGCGGCGACGGTTGAACACGACCACAACACAACCGTCGCCGCTAGTGACCCGTGCGAATTGTGTTACGTAGCTTTATGCTATTATGTTTACGCAAATTTTATTTATTTGCAAAAAACACTATAATTTATAGATATCACTTGGAATGAATTGAATCCAGATTTAATACTATTTATGACTACGACTGTCGACTACAGCGATGACTTTAGAGCTGATGTCGTTAGTGCCCACTGCCCAGGATATCTCATTTCAGGGGCAATCGTATTATCTCATATAAAGAAGACGCAATGACCATTGAACAGCAGGATTGCTGCCTGTTGTTTATTGCAGACCATACATATTATAAGTGTAGATGCTCTAACAACGTTTTCCTGTGTCGTGCAAATATGCACAATTAGGTGTAAACCAAGGATATAACGGTGTAAACTTTTCTTTCACGACGGTTACCCAACTGTGGCGAGTCTCTCGAGAGAGTAGTTAATTAAATTATGTTTAGTGCCTGTTATGGTCTTTAAGACTTATTGAAATGAATCTATTTCATAGTAAGTACCTGGTTGGCTGATTGTACGCAAGCTGTATTCAAGTTGTTATACCTTACATATTCTGATCTGAACAAAATGTGTAGCTGTCTGGCCGGCGGATCGCCTACGGTCAGGACAATTACTATTACCTACCTAAAAGAAAATCGTTGTAGTTAAACAGACTCATAGTCTCGGGTGTGTATGCGTCAGACTGATCTAGCGCTGCTTCATCTCTTAAGATAGTATTGATCTCCCCATGTATGTTAGGGCTAAAGTTATCTATGGAACCTACATACCTTTTCTAGCATGATCAGGCAGGGTGAGGTCCAGTGCAGTGCTAACGACTGCCAGCGCTAGCAGTGCGGCTAACAGCCCGGCGAAGGCGCGCTCGCTGCCGGTGAGTGTTGGGGAGGGGTCGACGCGGGCGCAGTAGTCCAGGCGGTGCAGCGTGGCCGTCAGGTTGTAGGCGGACGAGGTGTACGCGTTCACGCAGGTCGTGAACCTGGGGGTGGGGAGGAGTCACATGTCTGTGTTCTGGGACACTTGTTGCACCACTGCTTCTTCCCAGGTCATGGGTACACACTAGGGAGTGGTGATGGATATGCGTTCTGGGGGGTGTATTTGTAAAATTTTACGTTGCAAAGAGTGGCGATTCCCAGTTTAATTCAATCAATTAATATTAGTGAATTTATTGTTTGATAGATAAAGATCGTTCGATCTCTGGCAGAACTAATTCAAAGCTCAACTAAACTAAACATCGCTAATGATTCGACTGTACTTTACCGCTGAGTTTCGATTGTTTCAGTTAATGCAGTTTTTCGGTTTATAACAGTTCTGAATTTGTATATTGAGAAGATGATTGTGTTGTTATGATTGTGAGAATTTATGAAAATAAGAAAAGATAACTAGCCTTAGTAGAAAACGTAACGACCTAGTGATGATGTAACTTATGATGTTACAGGTAGCTGTAACATAAAGGCTTGGCCCCAATACATGTTAATGTTAATTATGAAAACCAATAGAACGCGTATTAAGAGGTAATTAAAATTATGTAAATATCAATCTGCCTAGCCTTTTCCCAACTATGTTGGGCTTCCAGTCTAACCGGATGCAGGTATACCAACATTTTACATAGAATGACTGATTGAAAAATATGTATAATATGTCTGACAGATGCTTATTTATTTATAATGGTAGGCCAATCTCAAATAAATATTATGTAAACATATATTAAGAAGAAAAAAAAACTTTACTTACTTAACTTAGATTATACCTATAAATCCAATAGCGTTTTATCATTGCCTGTTTTTGTCGCATGAAATACTCAAAATGAAATTGTATAAATCAATACTAGGCTGGCGCTAAACATGATGTCATAAAATAATATCAATCAAATTATAATTACGTCTCTACTAAATCGCTGATCAATCACATTAACATTGAAAAGACATCAACGCGCGAACACAGCAAGTCCTTTATTTATTAGCGCGAATTCTCATCTTTTTATTATTCAGCAGTTGAGTGTTGTGAAATTGTATTATTTGTATTTAATGTGAGTTAATGTGAATTGTCTTTCCGGATTACATGACTTCCCGTTACGAATATCGTACGTAAGTCTATCTATGTACTGCGGATTCAAAGCGTATGTTGGCAGTTAAAAGCGAGCAATTAGTTGATCAGTACATACCAGTCCTGCAGCTGATCGTCGCGTAGGTCGTGCGGCTGCGCGGGTGCGTGCTGTGCGCAGCTGCGCGGCAGGCACAGGCCGCGGTGTAGCCGCGTGTGGTTATAGTTCTCCACTATGTTCGCTGAGTAGCGCTGACAGAACAAAACGAAAATAGTTTGGAAAATACAAAATTGCACGCCTAATAACATTCATTCAAAAACAGAAAAAAAAAAGAGACCAGTACGTTATTATTAGGTCCAGTCACTTCTGTCCTCCGTGGACCCAGTATAGATAGTAAAAAGTAAACGAGTTTTTTTTTTTTTTTTAAAACCACCTTGTTTAGCCAAAGACAGGTCCAACAGACAACGGCTGTTAACTGCTGTCTCAGGACGTTTTTTCAGTAAACTGATATTGTGGCGCGTATTTCATAATTCAGTGAATGTTATTTATAGGTTAAAAAGTAATACAACTACAATATTAAAAGTGATGTGATGGGGCGTTGCTGTGTATTAGGATGTATGAATCGCACAGAGCGCAGAAATGAAGTCATTTTCCTTTCATCGGTAAGTGAGCTTGCTTTTTTTTTGCAATGTTATCAAACTATCATAGAAATTGTTCATTAAACCTAAAAATCGTTATTTCCTTTCGTCGTCTTTCGTAATCGTTACTCGTTTTCTTGTATTACCCGACTAAATTACATAGTACTAATTAGCAATAGGGACCGCCATATTTAAATTCATCTTTTTAAATTACTTAGGTTACCACCGATTAAGGGATATCAGTGCCCGGCAAGATTACTCATAAATACATATTTATCACTACTATTACCTACTATTAATATTACTTACATAATTCTATCCACAGGATGGCCCGGCTAAGCAGCCGACAACCTCTAAGAGGTTGTTGTTGAGATACGAGATACCCCTAATAAATAATGGTTCTTCGCAGTGAAGTACATATTTGACGTTATAATATTAGTTTTTTTGTTGATATGAAATACAACTAAGATTTTCAACCTTATTTGTAGTTTTACTCACCAAAATGTTACCTTCCATTTCGGCCCATGCCGGCTGTACCTACCGAACTGAAGAGTAAGGTTTGTAAATTCACGGTCAAATTTGAATGACGAAAAAGCATTAGTAGGTCATTGCAATGTAACTCTTATCTAATTGACATAAAGTTTAAATTAGAATTATCGCCGTGAGTTGGATAAAAATCTGTGCAATTATTCTAATTTATACCTTACCTTACCGAGATAAGAGTGACATTGCAATGACTTGCTAATGGTGTAACGTCGATCGTGAATGTCCTACTTTAGGGCTCAGGCCGACACTCCCGTTGCCGAGCCGCTACCAAAACACTATTATTAACAGTTATTACCATATTTTGTTTTTTTGTACTGTGATATGACAAAATCAAGCGAAGCCGCGACGGCGCGCGGCGCGTTAGTGTACGGCCTGAGTGAAGAAGCGTCTAGCGGAGCGTTCAGCGTTGCGTGCATGCGGCGAAAGAGCGTTCGCCGAATGGCCTTAGTGCACGCTTAGCGTTCGTGTGAGCCGGTCACATTTTTCATCATGGCGTCTGCGTTGTACGATATTATTGATATGTATTTAGAAGAAAATTTGTGGCTAAAATGTAATTATGAGTCAAGACAAGGTCCTAGTAACATTGTGAAGCAAAGAAAACTATTTGGAGAGTTTTCTATGTTATTTGAAACATTAAGGGTGAATGAAGATAAATTTCATGATATACAAGGGTGACAGTGGCAACTTTTGATTACATATTACAGAGAATTGAATCAAGATTAAAATGGAGTAGTACTAATTTTCACACATCCTTCAAGAACGCACGTATCACCGCTGCAAAACACAAACTGGTTTGAACTTGCACGCGACGCCCCGCTCGACGCAAACAAGCCCGCTGCTGCCCACGCTCCGCTCGGCCGGCACTCAGGACGGCCACTACGGGTAGCACGTGTTTAACATGAACGCTGCACGCCCCTCCCCGCCCGACGCTCGAATAGAGCGTGCACTCAGGCCGTACACTTAGCGTCTAGTCAACATGTAAACGCGATGCGATGGCGGCACAGCTGCGGCGTCGTCTACACGAACCTAACATTTTCTCCTTCATAGTAGGTATTATAAATAAAAATAAGTATTATTAGCCTTTACGACATTTTGTATTAGATATATTTATTTTAAAAACATAGTTCCTAACAAAAAAGAACAATTTATTTTATTTAAACACTTGAAGTATGTTTTGACTGCTTTTTTACTCATCAGTATGGGTAAAATTTCTCACCTGGCAATCTTTTCGCAATGTCAAAGACTATTAATTTTGATATTTCCTGAATTTCTATCTGTCTGATGTCTGGAGTAAAGTTGGTGTAAGCAATAACGAAACAAACGAGCTTGCGTGCTCCGAACTCTAGGTGTGTGTGGTAGAGTTTAGTTTGCCGGAACAGCTCTAGGGTGAGGAGCCAGACCAAGAGAAACCCGCAGGGCATAATGTGGCGAGTTGTTGGGCAGTAGCGACCCTCCGACACTATCTCCAGGGGGAAGTCTTGTTCCTCATCTCTGGCTTGCCTTCATTGGCTGGCTTGAGTGGAGATTCGCAAGAGTAAAACATGCCCGCAGGAAGGAAGTATTCCATTAAGTACTGGTAGGGATCTTGACTATTTTCCGGGGTTTGAGATTGTTCTCAAAGCCGTGGAACACCTCTCCACTCCTCAAGCACCTCAGGAAGTGTTGCCCCCATGTCGCCACGTCACTATGTGCTAGAGACCGTTTTTGGGGGCCCATTATTGAGTGTGTAAGTTAACTCCTGTCATTTTATCCGTGTATTACATAATATTGATCAGGCAGGGGACATAGTCCTTCCATAGTTATAGGTAACCAATCCACTAAAGTCACCCAAATCCACAGCCCAATACATTTTGTTTCCATATCCTGCAATAGTCCTACACCAACCGAGGGTTGTCCTTGGGTGCACTTGCATAGTACATACAGGGATAATCGTCGGTTGGTGCCTCATTTCATTAAAACGTCTAATAGAACTCTGCGAGTTGGCTTCGGCCGCTCGTACGCTTTCCAAAGATCCGGGATTTTTTGGTTTTTGTCATGTCTCGGGACGCCCCAGGGTTCGAGACATGACAAAAACCAAATAATAATAATACCTGCCTTTCCATTGCAGGGCAAAGGTCATTTTTCATCAGAGATGGCTAGGACATTGATCACCGCGCTTCCTCGAGGCGGAGGGGACGCAAAGGTACGTATTCAATATCGTAACATTACTTTTACTAGTCTTCTAAAGGACTTCCTTCGAAGGTCATTCGGTCAGGAGCGTTGTTCTTGTTCTTTAACTGCGCTATCCTGTATATACGTAATTTGACCAATTTATGTTAATTACAGACCCTTTTCAAAGTTTAAAAGCCAGGTAAAACAGTTTGAAATACTATAAATATCTGCCATTAGCATCAGCCAGGTGACGGGAACTAATCTGTAGCCAACACTCAATTAACCTAACCACTAGTTAAGATACGTTGCTCAACCGCGAGTCGAACCCGGCTCCTCGCGCTCGGGTAACTCAGCTTGTTGAGCAAGGGACTGGTTGAGCAACCAGTGTAAGGTCAATAACATTGGCGATGAAGTTGTACGTGTGTTTTATTGTGAACTAGCTGCGACACCGAAAAGAATTACCCGACTTCATATACCTTCAAATGTTTTGCAGTGTTTCTATGTCACACATTTAGAGAACTGCTGTTTGTTTATTTATTGAATCCATGTGGAAGCATTGAGTCAAAAGGTACAACCTACGTAGATTGCGCACGCAATCGATGTTCTATTGATGAACGTAATCCGTCCTCTTGCTCCGTGAGGAGAGTGTGAGTGATCACACTGTATCGATCCGATTGATCCATGTCAGCGCATCTACGACTGTATTCTAGTTGCACTTAAAGATATTTTGTTTCACTAATCAAAGCTGTCATCTCAAAGAATGTGGAAACAGCTCAAACATTGCTGAAGTATACCTAAACCTAAAAACACCAGTGTAGTACCTACATCACAGTACATGGTTCTATTTCGGACAGCTCAAGGTGAACTCCCGTGCAGTCGGTCAGCGGTGCACGTGAGTGAGGTTCATTGAACTCCCCCTCCGGCGTGTAGGTGCCCCCCCCTAGGTTCCTTTCACTGCGTACCGCTCCCTTCATATAACTAATAATGATGTCAGTAATACTAGGTGTTATTTATTATTCTTATGTTACACAAAAATCAATTTCAAATAATTGTCCTTTAGAACCTGAAAACCTAGAAAAACTAACGTCGTCGTCTGATATTAATTACACATTAATGAAAGATGTATGCTGTTGTTGACGTATAATCAATATATACATCAATACTTAATGCTGTTTAGAGGAGAGAGACATATTGAGACAGAGGTTGTCTGTTCCACAGAAGAAAATACTTCTATGATTCGAGACCAAAAGAAAACAACATATTTTTTATAAATTCTGCGCATAAATTCGGTCACATATACATGGTTGCTATCACACCCTGAACTAGGGACTACTGTTGACCTTTCGCCAACAGCTTGCATGTTGTAAAATTTTTAAATATCTCTACTCTTGTAATGAAGATGTTATAACAAGTTTGTTTTTCGAAACTGGCCCACATTAGCCAATTTCACAAACTGAGGCTCGAGTGAGCTCAACCAATGTTCGAGTGCTCTATAGTTGATGGAGTGTTGGCAGGACACTCACACAGTTATAATAGGCTTGATGGATGTTTGCTGTTTTCACTTTTACTAGAGCTTGCAAAACGACGCAGAATATATAACTGTGGGTACTAGGCTAAGTCACTGTCCTAGCGTCAACGAGAAGATAATAAATGAGTGCATAAACTGTCAAACTAATGATAACATTAATGTTACCTACGCGTGTGGCGCCTCTCAGAGACTAACGATGTGTTTACAAGTTTACAATGTAGCACCATTGTCGAAATGACAGCTTTTATGTTTAAAGAGGTCATCAGTCAAAGACGCTGTTGACAAGACAACATTAAATGCACAAACTAGTCACTGAGTGAAAATGCTGTCACTGTGGGCAGATAGAGACTGTGTCAGCAAACATAATAAAGTGGTTGTACCTACATAATATAAAAGCTTTTGGAAAAAGTCAAAGGTTAAACTAAAATAACTTGTGTGTGAAGCTATGGTTTTCTAGACGGGCGCAGTGATGCCCGTCATGAAAATGATGGCAGTGGGGTTTGACATGACGGTGGCAAAAACGCTCTCTAGGAAAACACACCAACTTACTTTCATAAATAACGTTTCAGTGAAGTGCGGACGCTATGTCGCGTCACCGCAGTTTCAGGAAACCCTTGGTTATGAAGATTGGTTTGTTCGAGACCGCGCTTTTTGATCGAGTTGATTACAATTAACCAACAGGATATAAATTATACATAATACTGTGAATAATTATTTATGATGTAATTTAAGTATAGTAGATAACTGCACTACTTTATAATAATACGGTCTAAATATCAGTGAGAGGATTTAAACACTGAAATAAATCATAAGTTTTGCTAAGAATTATAAAAAAGAAATAAGTGTGTTTATTAAAAGTATTTCAGCCAGTTGTTACACAATGGTTAAGAGTCTAGAATAGTACGAGGATATATTATAATATGAGCACATAAATTAGAATTTTAATAATAAAGTAGTCACACGAAATTGAAAGTGATCGTTAGTAGGCCAAGTCGGCGAGCATCGCGCATGCTCGGAGATATGAGGAGATTAATACTTGCCTACTACATAATATTAGCTACGATTGCTCAACTCTCTAGCTATTATAATGACATGACGTCTTTGAAACTTTTGCCAACATAGGTGAAGACATTTATACTACTACATAAGTTAGGGTTCAAATAGACCCCGTACGGGATTCGCTTCAGTCTAAGTAACTTAAAAAAAAATATCCTGACCTTCCTTGGGTTATAGACCACAACTTGCAAGACAATGTTTGTATTTCGGATCAAAGCAACGCAACGGTTGCAAGAGTGTCAAATATTGTAAAGCCTTAGTTGACACGAGCAGAAGAGGTACACGGTAGCCTGTATAGAGGTAGGACGTGACGTGTGTGTAGAGCGCATGCACTCATGTGTTTACACTCATCGTGTAAACAAGGCTCAGCCTTAATGACCTTGAGCTGTCCTGCTATATTTATTATGGTGGTAATACTGGTCATCTCACCTGCATGACGTCATAAAGGGGGTGCGGGCGCTGCGCGGGCGCCAGCTCGAAGCTGCCGACGCAGTAGGGCGCACGCGCCGCCCGGCAGCCCGGCCATTCGTCCAGCGAGAACAGCTGCGGCATGGAGTAGTACTGCTCATCTGCAAGTGAGGGTCCATCGTCAATACAATCATCCTCCTCCTAAATTTATTTAAAGTCGGCGCAGCAAATCTTCTTCTTACATACATACCATAACTCGGAAGTTACTCCTTTTCTAGCTATCATCATTCTTTCACACAATCCATTCATCGTTTCTCCAATCTCTATTTCTAACTAGCTTTTTCCCGCGGCTTAACTCGCGAGGAGGTCGGAAATTATCCCATGGAAACATACTACCGATAAAAAGTATCATGTGTTAATCCAGGTTATAAACTATATGTCTGCCTCATCCTCATCCAGTAGCATAACATAATGATTGAATACTATCTTGAATTCAGGAAAGTTTTTTAATTTTTTTAAAGAAATTTTTTTAAAGGTATTTTCAAAACCCCCTTCTTAGTGAGTGAGCGTCTCCCTTTATTCAAATGGATTTTTAGAGATGAGGAAACCGGAACAAGAATCATGGGGTTATAACAAAAAAAAAATACTAGACCAGCATACATTTCAGAAGATCAAAGACTGCACCGATTTGAGTGCAGTGAAAGTTTGAAAAAGTACCAGGACAACATACATGTCAGAAGATAAAATCTGCAACAGTTTGGGTGCAGGTTTGAAAATGTGCATCCTACAAAGGCTTGCAAGTGATAAATAAACTGATAACATAGTACTAGGAGCGCATGGAACACTAGACGATTAGAATGCAGCAGTGGCCGGTCGGGTGCAGTGACTGACATTGGCAATGTATCCTGCGGTGTTCTGATTTACACATTGTCATGGTAATGGCCCTTTGTATGCAACCGCTATTGAATATGCAGTAAAAGCTTTCCATAGTATTGTGGAAAACAATACTTTTTAATCCTGAACTCGGCAGTATGCTATTTATAATTTGTTAAGGCGTTATTAATACTAAGTCTGTCTTGTTGGTGTAGTGATCGCATGCGTGACTGTTGAACATGGGGTCGAGTTCGATTCCCAGGTTGGCTAACTTATTGGGTTTTTCGCTCGGCTCGTCTTCTTTTACTTCCGCGAAATGTGGGTGTACTCAACACTTCCCCCTAACACTTCGGGCAAAACCGGCGAGATGTGAGGCTGTGAAGCCCTTTCACTAGGAGCTGTAACTTCTCGAATACGGCAATAACGCATATATTGAACATTTCACTGTTGTTTTAATAACAACGTGTAGTAAGGTGCGATGGCCAGCAATCGGGGACGCCTTGCACAATGTAACGGTAGCAAGCGCTGATACACGTTACACGCAGCCCTACTTCGGCAACGTTAGGAAACGTAGCCCAAATGGCTGTAGTGGGTGATGGATGACACACATTTCAATTTACTGTACCTACTCGTAGTACTGCTGACCCTTAACACTTATAATATTGGTGCAATCTTCAGTATTGAAATACCTAAAAAGCTTTGGTGATTCCGTCTGACACTGACAAACTAATATCTACCTTCTCTTTCTATAAGTTACCTCCACCAAAACCAATCGTGTATTTTTATTTGATAAATATAATTTTCTAACTTTCCAATACAAAAGAAAATTAATTGTACAGACCTACAATGTAAAAGTTTTTAACAACCTGAGTGTCACTTAGACAACACCTCTACGACATTAAATGAATGTCGTGTTACTGTCCTGCACCCCACTCGGCAAGGTGAGCTTCCAATAATTATCAAAGCGCGGTAAAAGTTTTACAATGACGTCAATTTACACTTTAAAAGTTTAATTAATGTATGCTTTCAAGGTTGTTGAAAAGTAATTTATTATTTACGGAAATATTTTCTAAGGATCATGGCCAACAAACGTGACGCATGGCGTGCGGGTTTCTGGAACACGTTTCATAGAAAGAAGGTATTACAGGTAAATTATTATTAAACATGTCCCTACCTAAATAGGTACCTACCCTATAGGTTAGCATCTAATACTTCATGAATCAGGTACGTAAACATACATGAATGTAATGAAATGCTGATGAAGTGAACTCGAACTTGGCGAGTGCGTGAGTTTGCACAACGCTTCCTTTGTGCCGCGCGTGTGCGCCGGATATTAGAGGTCAATGTGAACAGCCTTTATATCATTTTCAATTACAGGGATATGTAATCAACGTAGCATAATTGGAATTTTCGTTTTCATACATTAAACCAACATGAAAATTTGTGTATTTTCGTAAACGAATGCCAAGATGACCGCTATAGACAAGGCTGTGATGAGATTGCGATTAAATTTCAATTAAATTCAATTCATTTACTTAAGACGTATGATCGCAATCTCATATTGCGATCATACGTCTTAAGTAATTTATTTCACATAAAATTAAAAAAGTCTCCGACACAAACAAAATCTTTTAAAAAGTAATAAAATAAAATGTATTGGCCCTGTAAGATATAAGTTGTAGGTAATATTTAGAATCAAGACTATGGTAGAAAATATATTTTCATTCGCCGTCCCCCGACGCGACGACGCACGGTGTGTGAGCAAAATGATTCATCAGAAAATATCTACTACTGAGCTCAAGTGCATTGACAGCAGCATCAGCATAAGTAGGTACAAAACCGGACTAGAGACCCTTTTCCTCAGGTATCCGGTGAGGTATAAGGTCAGTCCCTTGGAGCTGGCAAAAATAGCTTTTTAATTAACGCAATAAAAAATATGGCCATTAATTAAGTCGCATATTTTGCTCATTTGGAAGTAAATCAAAACCTACCTTGGAGGGTACTTCCCGTTGACGTAGAACTATGAAAGACATGAAGCAAGGTCTTACAGCACAAGTAAAGGAAGACATTCGAAAATCAATAATTTGTAATATTATCACATACACAAAAACGAATAGTAGTCTTAATCTCAGACGGACCCGTCTGCTTGATTTACTTCCAAATGAGCAAAATATGCGACATAATTAATGGCCATATTTTTTATTGCGTTGATTAAAAAGCTATTTTTGACAGCTCCAAGGGACTGACCTTATACCTCCACGGATACCTGAGAAAAGGGGTCTTGAAAAATAGACAGACCAACGAAGTGGTCCTTAGGGGTTCCGTTTTTTTCTTTTGGGGTGCGGAACCCTAAACAACTTAGAAGAGGTTGCTGTGAGATAAAACACTGATGGAGATAGTGAAATTAAACAAAGGGGAATATAGAAAAGATCGTTAGATTGCAATCCATTGAAATAGCGCGAATGCTATTGAGAAAGTAACATTATTACACTTAGATAAAATGTACAAACGACGCTTTCCCGCAAACCGTTAGAAAAGCTAAGTAATAAGTGGTAGCCGCTGACTTTCTACTGAGCCACAACATTCACGAGTACGTCTAGTAACTTCTTCACCTAAATTGTTTCTTCAAAGTCTGTTTGCCTTAATCTTCTGCAGATTTAGACATGCAGCTTGTTATTTTGTTGAGTCATCTTAAAAATATGGTTTTTGTTTTTGGTTGTAAGTGACGATGCTGCAGTAAAGTGTGGAACATCTTGCAAATTTACGAAACTTTTGAATATTTTAACATCGAATGTGAGCTGAATGTCTTCCAATAAGATCATCATTTTAACTACAGTAGGTGGTCGGTAGGTGTTTGACATATAATGTCAAAGATTTTCGTTACAGACAGCGGCAATTACCGTATTTTTAAGAGCGTTCGCATTAAAGTCTCAGTCTCAATCTGTAAAAAATACCTTTAATTTTCCTACATTTATGACAAGTTCTTAGGAAAGATCGATGTCGAATTGGGAATTGGCCTTCTTAGCACGTGTGCGTGTACTCATTAGTCAAATCTTGCAATTTTTAAAAGCAGTTGAATTTTGTTGCTTAGGTCATTTTTGTATCCAAGAATACATTGATAGGTGCGCGGTCAACTGCCCTCACTTTGCCTCGCGTCGTATGTTGGCCTATAATGAAAAAGATGTAATATCTTTCTCATTTTACTTGTATGACAATCGAAACTATAATACATTTTTAGAAAAATAAAGTTTCGATTGGTTTCGACATCTTTTTCATTATAGGCAAACATAGGACGCGAGGCAAAGTGAGGGCAGTTGACGGTACCATCAAAATTTACGAATATCAAAGTCATGACGAAAGTTTGATATTTAATCTGTTGCACTCAAACGGACACCACACACCCGAACAATTGATCAATGAGAGCTCGATCACGAATCATCTATTAGCAAAATTAAATGGTATGTTTATGATGCAGACGAACTGAGTCTAGATAATATTTAGCTTAACATTTATATGCTAATCAGTATTCACGCAGCTTAAATATTTTCATTTGAGCTGGATGTGATAATTAGGTCCAATGGTCTAGGGACAACTATGGGCAGAAAAAATAAGCGTAATGTTTCTAAAGTGGCATATCTAGCGATATTGAAAAAAAAGAGAGAACAATTATTGTGAGTTTGAATCCCACTCACGTTACTAAGAGTGTGAACTGCAAGGAGGAAAGAGGAATATTTTGGTACTTCACGAGTAATATATCAGATGTATGAACGTAAACGAAGCAAAAGGGGTATGTAAGGATCGTAGCAGGTGCCGTTCTGTAGTGTCTGCCTCCCCCCGCGGGCAGGAGGCGTCTGTTTGTATAATATATGGATGTGTATCCAAAATAGATCATCACTAAACAAACGAACCATTTGGTTTAGCTTTACACTTTACAGCTTTGTAATCACTCAGAACTAAACTAACAATCGATGTTTCACGTGCTTAATCTTTTCTTTCGGGTGACCACTGAAAATCAGCGCTGTGCTGTGGGTCTCCATAGCACAGCATCATGCTGAGTGGAAGCCTTCTTGTCACAGTCATGACGTGCCAGCAGCTGCCGACTATTTCTGTTTTGTGCTCGTTATTGTATTTAAATCTATTCTATTTCTTTTTCTTATTTTCTACTCGAGTTTATCATCTTTTTTTTTATGCACGTGTTTCTGTGACAAATAAACTTATTTTTCTTTCTTTCTTTTTTTAATCTTCCTTAGAACACTAGATCAGTGACATAATAATATTTAATATTTTACTGTAGAGTTCATCAAAGGTTTACTCACGGTTGCCTCACGTTCCCTTTAGCACAAGTAGGTACTTGCTACACGCGACTAGTTTGTACGAATCCTGTGCTATTCAGCTATCTAATTACGCAACACATTTTCGTTGACATTTCCGACTAATCTGTTTCAATTTGACAGGTCTACAACATTCATTGTGTTATTTACGTTGTTGAGCAGATTTTTTTTTCGAACGTACGTAGCAATGGATTAGCAATCTGTTTCAAAACGATTCAGATTCTAATTGATCGTGTATTACGTAATTAGGGTACAAGTCTAAACCTTCGTTCGCGTCACCACCGCAAATTGTAACACTTACTATACTTAACTGCAGTGATTTATTTCCTTATTTCTAACTGATATAAGTATTTATATAGAAATAAGAATTGCTTGTGGTTGGTTTAACTGACTTTAACTGATGCAATAAATAATATAATTTATAGCTATTCCAAACTAAGCAATGAACTTGTAATGATTTAAATATTTTATAATGTAAGATAATGATGGTGTGAACTTAATACATTCGTTTGTTTCTTGTTTAACACCAAGAATCGCTCATCTATTATTTAAGAGGTTTATTTAAATACATTGCTTAAAGTTAAATAATGCTTTACGCAGATGTAAGCATTATTTAACTTTAAGCAATGTATTTACCATTTTTTTTTAATAAATACTTTCCCTTCATCATCTCATCATCACCATCATTATCTCCCTTAGTGTATGAAATTCGTGATGTTTCCGAAAACTCAAAAGCTCTTCTGCCAAGGGAATTCCTAATAATAACTAAACTATGCAAAAATGGTTCAAAATCCTATCATCCACGATTAAAAAGAAACAATTTGAGGACCTTACTCGTACCTACGCAACACACATAAATTCACGCTTTTTCCCCATGGGGGTAGGCAGAAACTACAGAATTCTAGCTGTTGCGATTTTTACACATTCCTTTTGCTTTTGATGACCACATTTTGACTACAATTCATGCAACTAGCCACAATTTCAAAACTGACCAACTGACCGTAACTGCTGATCAATATGCAGCGCAACATTAGTACTAATTTCAAATGCAAACAACACGGTCCCTTTTACTTTCAACTCACTACTTAAATGAAACTAAACATCACGCCAGCATTCCCCGAAGGAAGTGGCAGAGACGTATAGTACCTACAGCTCAATATACAGTCTCATTTCGTCAGTAATTTTTTTGTGTGTTAGTTCCATGTTGGTGGTGATTCTATTAACTAAATGCGACCTACAATTGTTTCTAAATAATAAAAAGCAAGAATCTCATTGAGCGATGAAAATTATTAAAGAAATGCAGCAATCCAAGCATTGACTTAGAATGTCGATAAACCATGGCAAGCCCTTTCGAAAATGGCTGTGCTATGATTAATTAAGTGAGAATAATTTTCCGCTTTCGATAATGAATATCGCCCAAAACACAGTCTTTAAAACTATTTTCAAATTCCCAAACCGAGGGACCAAAGTCCCTTTTACTTTGGACCCGTAACCATAGCTTTAGGAAACCTTAACACAGCATGGACATATCCTCTTTATCACAAAATCACAACACTAGTACCGTACCGCTTAAGTCGAAGATAATGTCAGGGGCTGCGCACGCACCGCTGATCAGCAGCAAGACGGTCAGCGCTCGCGCCGGAGCCATGGTTCGCACTGACAACGGCGCGGGCGGCGCGCGGCGGCTTGCATAACACCGGCCTTTCGTTTCTTAGCAGGGATGTAACTGCATCGCTGTTCACAAATATTCGACAGGCTGTCGTGTCGAAAATTACACATTTTCGATCACCTGATTTGCCTTTGTCTGCAATTAGCTGTCGGAAAAATAGCGCTTGTCTATTTGATTTAAACTGATAATATTTTCGGGTTTGAAATTTGTAGGTAAACAGCGTTTAGAGCATTTGATTTCGATAACATTGATTGATGTTCCATTCAGCATGGAAGCATATCGAATAGTTGTGAATTGTTTGTTATTGAGTTGTTTGGATGTTTGTGTATCAATTAGTTAGCAAATATTCGTTAAAAGTTTTATTAGTAAAATATTGGTGAAGATGTACAGCACCCGGAAGTTAATTAGTGACATATCGAGTTTGAGAAAGAGACTGTGAGACAGGTACTGGGAGACTGTCACACAGGTATGAGTGAGAGAGACTGTCGCACAGGTATGAGTGACAGAGACTGTCGCACAGGTATGAGTGCCAGAGACTGTCGCACAGGTATGAGTGCCAGAGACTGTCGCACAGGTATGAGTGCCAGAGACTGTACCACAGGTATGAGTGCCAGAGACTGTACCACAGGTATAGTGACAGAGACTGTCGCACAGGTATAAGTTCCAGAGACTGTCGCACAGGTATGAGTGACAGAGACTGTCGCACAGGTATGAGTGCCAGAGACTGTCGCACAGGTATGAGTGCCAGAGACTGTCGCACAGGTATGAGTGCCAGAGACTGTACCACAGGTATGAGTGCCAGAGACTGTACCACAGGTATAGTGACAGAGACTGTCGCACAGGTATGAGTGACAGAGACTGTCGCACAGGTATGAGTGACAGAGACTGTCGCACAGGTATGAGTGCCAGAGACTGTCGCACAGGTATGAGTGCCAGAGACTGTCGCACAGGTATGAGTGCCAGAGACTGTACCACAGGTATGAGTGCCAGAGACTGTCGCACAGGTATGAGTGCCAGAGACTGTCGCACAGGTATGAGTGACAGAGACTGTACCACAGGTATGAGTGCCAGAGACTGTACCACAGGTATAGTGACAGAGACTGTCGCACAGGTATGAGTGACAGAGACTGTCGCACAGGTATGAGTGCCAGAGACTGTCGCACAGGTATGAGTGCCAGAGACTGTCGCACAGGTATGAGTGCCAGAGACTGTACCACAGGTATGAGTGCCAGAGACTGTACCACAGGTATAGTGACAGAGACTGTCGCACAGGTATAAGTTCCAGAGACTGTCGCACAGGTATGAGTGACAGAGACTGTCGCACAGGTATGAGTGCCAGAGACTGTACCACAGGTATGAGTGCCAGAGACTGTCGCACAGGTATGAGTGCCAGAGACTGTCGCACAGGTATGAGTGACAGAGACTGTACCACAGGTATGAGTGCCAGAGACTGTACCACAGGTATAGTGACAGAGACTGTCGCACAGGTATGAGTGACAGAGACTGTCGCACAGGTATGAGTGCCAGAGACTGTCGCACAGGTATGAGTGCCAGAGACTGTCGCACAGGTATGAGTGCCAGAGACTGTACCACAGGTATAGTGACAGAGACTGTCGCACAGGTATAAGTTCCAGAGACTGTCGCACAGGTATGAGTGACAGAGACTGTTGCACAGGTATGAATGCATTAGGACAGCCTATGCAAATCAGTTGATGAAAATTGTAGATTATGCACTAAGGGGATAAAGTAGTGTCTTATGTAGCGGGCGCCGTATTGACTCCCGAGCAAAACGAAGGATTGTAGCGTTAACTCCCGAGCAAAGCGAGGGAGTAAGAGTAAGCTTGTTTAAGACAAGAATCCTGAGTGCAGCGTGGGATTCAAGTTCGCCCAAGACGAAGGCACCTTTATCTCCGAGGAGTATACTCTACTTTTCACACCATCTACGAGACAATAAAAAGCTATAGTACTAGAATCAAAGTATTTATGTATTAAACTTACAATTACAGTTAGTAGACCTATTTAAAACAATTAAATGTTAAAGGTAATGTTTGATACATTAGACAAAGTTATGTTTTTATTCGGTACATTTATTGAAGTTGAGGTAGACTTTATTTGAGTATTACTGTTAAGTAAAGTTTCAGAAACTTGGGTCTGCTGAGAACCATTTTGGATCGTGAAAGTTGCTGAAGGTGGTGCTTGAGGCAGCGGCCTAGATGAATAGTGTTTTGATGTGGAAGGTTGTGGTGACAAAGGTGTCCAAGGATCAGTTATCAACGGTGTTTTTAGTTTGATGTTGGCACCAATGCGGCAGCTTATTTATGTTCTATTTTTCTTTTATTTATATTCTACTCGTGGTGACCAGTAAGTTCGATTTTCGAACAATTTATTTTTTAGTGCAGATCTTACTGGTGTATGCATGGAATTAAATACCCATCGTAAATGTTCGTATGCGATTTCTACTTTATGTTCCAAATTCAAATCACATTAATGACCAGCGGGTCATAATAAAATTCAGTACAATATGAATGCCCTGCTAGACCTCAGGTCTAAAATAACTTACTTTAGGCTAGGTTTGCATGACATATAATTTGACATTGTCGAGTAGGTGGTGTGAAAAGATTTATAGAAATACTGTTAGTGGTTCCCATAAAAAATGTTCAAAAATACAATTTCTATGTAGCCTGCTCATTCGTGTTTATAGCCGCTAGACAACCGGTCTTGTCGGAAGGTCGATCATTGGCCCGCAGCCGGTAGTGGGTCACGAATGCAGGTATTTGTAGCTTTTCGCCCTGTTCATTGGATCGATAGAATATGATCAAAGATTCTGAAATCGAGAGTAAAAATACAAACGGTCAGAATGTTTTTTTCTTTATCACATTGGTACACTCCGCCAATTATCCATTTCATACAACAGTTAAAGAATGACAGTTGTGATTTGAGTATACGGACTATTTAAGTTAGTGGGTAGTCGTGTTGCTAAACAATTAATGTCCCTGATCTTACATCCATCTGATTTAAACAAACTGGCCAAGTGCGTGTCGGACCACGCACAATGAAAGGTTCCGTAGTTGGGATGAATTTATCCCAAGAACAAACTTAACATTGTAGTTGAAAAACATTTTCTCCCATACGGAATGTATGGGAGATCATGTTCATCAAACTGCAAATTTAAGTTGGTCGGTTATTACTCGTTAACCCGTAAAGCCTACTTAGCTGTGATAGTTTTCCTTTTAATTTCGTTATATACAGAGTGATTGGAAGATGGGTGCAAAGCTTTAAGGTGAAGATAGTATAGACAATTTAGAACCATTTAAGCCATGGTTGTCTTAGACGAAGTCTTACCAATTTTTTTTTTTTAATAAGGTTTTAAAGACGTATTGTACAATTTTTTTATTTTTTCTGAGCTTTAAATGTCTGTAAAAAAAATGTCTAATGACACAGAAGCTTAAAACATGTTTTGCTTGATTGCTTACACATTACTTTAATTAAATAAATAAAAAATGAATTCATTTATCATTCAATTTGGCCATAATTATGCAGTTTACATTAAATTTTGAGAATTTCCGAAAAAAAACTAAAAAATTTGGTTAAAAATATTTGGTAAGACTTTGTCTAAGACAACCATGGCTTAAATGGTTCTAAATTGTCTGTACTATCTTCGCCTTAAAGCTTTGCACCCATCTTCCAATCACCCTGTATAATACTGCTGTAAATTTTTTCAGAAATTCATGTACAACTATTTAGCTCTAACAAAAATAAAGCTTAATATTTCGCAAACGAATCCCTGAATTGGAAAATTATTTGCACACACCCCATATTTTTGAACGACCTTTCCAACGATACCTACCCCACCGTAAAAAAATATGCCAGCGTAACACTGTTTTGTTCGTAAATTAAACACGGATTAAAATAAAATAAAAAAACATTTTACATATTTCATACTTCGATCTAGCAAGATATTTTGATAATAGTTGCCTTTATTTACCTATTGCATATTCTAAGAAAATCGTAGTAAGAACACCCACACACACACTTTTTTAACTTTATTACTTATATTATTGTTTTTTGTTATATCGGCAATAGAAATACACAATCTGTGATAATTTCAACTGCCTACCTATTACGATTCATGAGATACAGCCCGCTGACAGACAGACGGACGGACAGCGGAGGTTTAGTAATAGGGTTCCGTTTGGCACCCTTCGGGTACGAAACTCTAATAAAACGGTACAAAAAATCGTGACTAGTTGAATGAATAAAAGACAACGCTCTCTGGGAAAAAGATTGCATCCTGTACTGGGCAGTTAGTCCGGCTACCGTCTCCCTGACTGGCAAATGGTCTCACCACGGCTTGAGCTATTCTGTGTAGTCGTACCAATAGTTCTTATCGTGCCAATGTAAGAGAGAAAAAAGAATAAAGGGTGCAACAGGCTAAAGAAGTACAAGGGCCAATCCCAGGGCAAGAAAGAAATTGTTTATTATCCAGGTATATTGATCGCTATGGAAGCTTGTTGAAAGACACGTTTTTTTCTACGGCGCGGTTTATACGCCGTACCGGAAAGAAACCGTGTCGTGTACAAAGGTCCTTAGTTTAAAGTATCTTCTGTCTGTACCTAAGAGCTAGTTGACTAAACAAACATGCCAGTGAAACCGAAACCATTAATTTCTGGAGCATTGCTTAACGCTGTTCTTTTGGTTTTGCAATTTCTACAAGGTTGCTTCATTTTGTAAAGATTATTAATAGTTGTAGAATGAGGCGTCAATGGGTTGCTTGTCATGCTCACAGCAGTTGTGGTTGTTGACAGCAGTTGTTGCGACGGTTGCAAAAATTTACTAATGATGGCGCTGAGTGGTCGGGTCTGTCATAGTCAAATGAGTTGGACTTTTCACTGTGGCCAGTTAGTCACTTTCCCTCAGAAAATAGTCAGAGCTCAAAGAAAACTTGTGAGTTTTGTTCTTGTAACGAAGTCGTAACAAAGTCGCTTAGGACAATATATTTAGATCGAATGTAATAGAAAAACTACCGAGTTTGCCTTATCACAACGACCCGGATTAAGCTTATACTTTACTATTTAACCTCATCAATTGCGAGTTTAAAAAGGTTTTCAACTCAGAAACCTTGCCTGTCTATGACCGCGTTATATTTAGTGATTGGGCTACACCAGGTATTTATAAAAGAAGACAAAGGTTATTTGAGTTGTATCCTGAAAAAACGTGTAGCCATGATAAAACTTTTACACAATTTGTTCCTCAGCAAAAGCCATACATGTTTTAATAAAATTAAAACAACTTGGAATATTATTAATTCAGAAACGGGAAAAACGACAGTACGAAATCGTACTTCAATCTAATCTAATCTTCAGTGATATAGCCTACTAGGTGTGACCGACGGACTGCCAAGTCATAGGTCTCGAGTTCGAACCCAAAGTACGACCTCTGACTTTTCGGATTCATGTGCGTATCGTTTAGTTATCACTTGCTTCAAAAACGGTGAAGGAATACATTGTGAGGAACCAGCATGCCTGAGCGATATTTCTCGACGGCATGTGAAGTCAAGTCAGAGGCCCAAGGGCGGCTTTAAAACTCTGGTACCGGATTAGTCACTAACCACATGAAAAAGAAGAAGATTTAAAACTCAATGATGTAGATATTAAAGCAGACGTGGAGGTGGCGACTGAGTTTGTTTTTTTACATATATTCCCATTTCAACAAAAATAACTGTCATCGTCGTCCTCCACTTCTGCTTAATCAATACTAAATATTGTTAATTCTTGTATTGCATCTGATGTATTTCCTGATGTGATGAAACTTAGCAAAGTGATTCCACTGACAATATATGATAGAAGACAAAAAAGCTTGGGATAGAGTTGCTTGGTCTGCTAAGCTATAAAACTTGACATTATGTAAAATCATCAAAATATACCAGTTTTATATACACATTGACGTTGTTGAATATTATATACATAATGACATGATTACTTTGTAAAGTATTATATTATTTTAATTACCTATTGTGAATGTGAGGAATAAGTGGATCCTTTTTTCTTTTTTTTCTTTCGCAGTTTTCATGATGGTCTGGTCGTTTGAATACTCCATGCAGCCAACCCAAATGCTCTTTCTTTGATATTGTTCGTCGAGATGTTGACCGCCTTAAAATTTGAGTTGAGCTCCACGATTATACAAATGCTTGCACTGACTGGACAGGTCTACTCAAATCTGTGTAGTTCTTTCCTCAAAAGAACATTTCAGACACTAATCTACATGGTCCTCATATGGCCTGACCAATATTATGTCTGGACTTTAAAAGAGACTGTGACCTCTGAGTTTGTTTCGACCTTTCTTCTCAGAGTAGTCAGATAGGAAACACCGACCTCACCTAGCTTATTTTTTAATATGACGTGTAAAAGTGTTTCCGATATCCTATTTACAGAATAAACAATTTAATTTCAGACGGAATGTATTTAATGGCCATTGTGAAATGCTTGTGAATCGTGATTGATGTTCGATGAAGATTTCGTAAATGATAAGATTATTTCTTGCTTTGAAATCATCATCAGTCATCCAAATGTCAGTTTCTAAAGCAATTTACGTATTTTTTTTATCTTTCTACTGACTATTAATTTTGTTTTATCCATGATACACTATAATAGTTTCCATTTATTATTATTCATTCTTCACTTTACAGGGGTCTTCTGCACTACTGTTACATAAAAGGATGGTCACATAAAGTTCTGTAGTTTTAATATTAGAAACACTATCGAGTCCTTGCCAGCCCTACGTCGGACTTATTAAAATAGCAAAGTCAAAGTCAAACCATTTATTTCAAATAGGCCTTGTAAGGCACTTTTGAACGTCAAAGTTTACAAAAAATTGAATTGATTGTAGTCGCCCCTTCCAAAAGGTAGTTTTCGTATGGAGAAGAATGGGCAAGAAACTCCACCGTTACTCTTTTAAAAAGTGTTACAATATTTTGTATATGTACGTACATTAGTTACATAATTATATGTGAAGACGATGCACCTTAAAAAAAAAATACGTTACCACAATAGGTAAAAAGAAGAATTAATAAAAATGAAGCAACAAAAGATAAATTAATTACTTATGTGATAGATGCACGGTTCTCACATATTTACAAACATTGTAAAAGTAGACGATTTTCTTAAAATTTTACAATTAATAAGTCAGTGTGTGAGGAAGTAATCACAGAATGTAAAATCAATGTCATATCGATGAATGATAGTTGAATGCACTGCTCGCGGCCGCATGCGCATGGCTGCCGGTACGTAAGGTAACACTTTGACGTAGAACATACGAATAACATTCGCAGTTATAGCCCCGATATCAGGGTATTCTAATGTGCGGCTTTTCTTTAAACGATTGAAGCACTTACATCATGTCCTGAAAAGTTACAAAGACCCAGTGGGCGTTTTGATGACCCGCTACTGATACTGGTAAACTCGAGCTAAGTTAAGTAAGTGGTAAGTGGGCTGACAGTGACCTGAGTGGAGTATTCCACTCAGGTCACTGTCACACTCGTCACAATTAGATAGCTATAGGCAAGCTAAGAAGCTATTTTGAATTTTATTTTTTTTATTTTACACTTTTTAGTTATTTTATCATTTCTCATTCCAAATTACATGTAAACATATAATTTGTATATTATTATATTGTTGTAATCACCTTTTAAAACCCTGCACTGTGATAACCCAGTCGATAGGTTCGGGAGATATTTTTTTTAATAACTTACCTTTTGCCAAACATACGCCATTTTGATTTTTTTAATAATATTAATATACCTAAAGACACTCGCGCAATAAAGACGAATCTAACGTTTTAACGAATGAACTAAATTATTATCATTATTTAGTTCACCATATTTATTAAAAATTCTCTTTTGACTAAAAACACGGGTGTGATTCAATCATCATTGTCCCACGCTCTTCAATCATAATATTTTACTATTGAATTGATGAAAACTTAGATCAGACCTAGGCTTTTAATTTAAGCAAGTTAGCTATAACCAACATAACATCACGCCTCTTTCCTCAAAGGTGTAGGTAGAGGTGACATTTGGTAGATAAACCCGAGGTTTTTTCCTAGATATTTCCCAAACTTTAACTGCAACTTTGACCAAGCTTAAGTCAATGCAGTCAAAGTTGAATAAGAAAACCATACAGGTCGATATAGCCTGAATGTGTGTTTACTTAAAACGTAATCTTAAGTCCTGAAACTTTAGGCATTCAGACGTCACCAGCTATATTCTTATTGTATGGGGAAGGAGAGTGTTTTTATTTGTTATCTCATTCGTTATAACGATAGTTTTACATAATAATATAAAATTATCGTAGGTTCATGCCCTACGTAGTGACAGATCAATGCACTGATAAGAATGAGCTCTGATAGGCGCTTCCGGCACACATTGTTTTATCTCATTGTTACGGTTCATAATAATTATTATAAAATTGCATCACTTTTTAAATGACGATACTAGATTTCCTCTTTGGTCACAATTGCGGCTGCTTTCGTTATACCGTGTGTGATTCCCTTGTCGGATAGGGTTTTAAATAGAGGAATTCTACCAGAAACAGCTCAGTATTAACATAAGATGATCTCAAATGACTACATTAAAGTCAATGTATATTAATGGCACATTTTTATTGACCACATTAACAATTTATTTTTAAACAAAATCATAAATTAAGGTCAAAAATTTTTTTTTTTGTAATCTTAAGTATTAAAAACCATTAAGACCACAATGTAAAGTTAATCATATGTAAAATAGCACAACGCAACATAATATTTTATCATTTATGTAATATATTGTATTCGCTCGTGAAGTTTTTCATTTTAGCCCAAATCACCTCACAGCGTACGTAGATATACAATACGTATACGATATCCTTTAAAAGAAAATCTTAAGAAAAGGCAGAAAGGATTGTTCGAAACACCTCAGAGCACCGAGACGACGTGACATTCTATCAGCGATCAAGATGATGAGAAAGTCGGAAATGTATGGCACTGAGATAGGCTACCGAAAGCATATATATCAATGTTAGAAATAGGAAACGTATTGAAATTGTCGCCATCTTTGCTCCGCAGTTTAACGAGTCGAACGAAATCGCGGAAAACTGCTAACCTTAAGTTATAAATAGCAAGGCACGGAATAGTACGACGGAGTGTTATATTCCGCTAAAATCTAGGGTCCAGCTAGTTAAGCTTATATAACAGGGGTTACGTCAGCTGCTGCATTTCCTTATCACTGGAATTTAGAAAGCGCTGGCCGTGTCTGTCTGTCTGTATGTTTGAGATCCGAGACTGCTTGGCTAATTTTGATAAGACTGGCTACTACTTTGATTTCATCATTTATCGTAACCCCACAAAGTAGCAAGTGTGATGGCAAGTCAAAGAATCTTTAATCTTCAGAATTTTGTTAGTTCAGGTATGTTTACTACCTCACGTCGCATTTAATTTTTACACCAAAAATCCCAAGCAGAGTCGGCGCGGGCTTCGTAACTCCTTAAATAAGAGCAAGTCATTGCTGAGGGCAAGTTTTTCTTACATAACACCACTTACCTATAAGGTCCTGCAAGTGGCTATTACTAATCTCCAAGACACGCTGAAGTGGCGTCATACTTTTACTGACCATATAATCAGTAGTTCGATGGAGCTGCGTACCGTTTGAGAGTTAACATAACGTAACATACATCACGCCTGTGTTCCCAGAAGGGTAAGGCAGATGTTTCCGATGTAATACGGAGCGAGCCTATTGACAGTTTAAGAAATAAAGCCACTAATTTATTCACGGATCCGCAATATGGTGAATAGAAGAAGCTGCTGTAATTGATTGGCGATGCATTTGGTAGGTTCTCCATACTTCAACCAACTAAGCCACAACAGCAGTTGTAACTTAATGATATTTTATTTATTATTTATTTATTTTATTATTTATGTACACACGGTAAAATACATAGAGATACGACATAATTATTATTTGTTAAATAAAAGAACTAAATGAATTCAGCTGCTACTATTTCCTGCTTCTGTCGGCATGAGCTTCATCGGAAAAGCTCATGCCATGCTGCAAGGTGTTTAGCGAGCCTGACCGTCCAGGGTCCGCCGGATGTTGTTCCTTACGTATTGTCAATCGTGGAGGGTCTTTCTAACCACCCTAAGCTTTCCTGCAATATTGCTGTTATTTATCATAAACATACTCGGAACTAGTAACAGGACAATCCTGTAATAGTTAAAGTATATCGCGGAGTACAGAGTGGAGTGATGACCGGTTGTAATAATATTGACGTAGCGCATAATATTAGCACACATTCGCACGCCCCGCTCTAGACGCTCCTAGCAGCGTGGTCAAACTGACAGCGGGCGGCGGGCGACGCGGCGGAGCGGTTTGAAAGGCGATTATTGTAGCTGTGGTTACTGCTCTCCGTTGTAAAAGGAATTTTTGTGCAATTTTTTAAATTAAGTAGGTTTAGTACTCAAATGGCTGTTGAATTCAATACAATCTGTGTTTGATATTTAGAATTACTTGTCTCTGTGACTAGTAGTGAGATGTTAATAACCTTTTTAGGGTTCCGTAGTAAACAAGGAACCCTTATAGTTTCGCCATGTCCGTCTGTCTGTCCGCGGCTTAGCTCGGTTAATACTAGAAAGCTGTAATTTGGCATGGGTATACATATTAATCACGCCGACAAAGTGGCAAAATAAAATCAAGATTTTTTATTTTTAGGGTGTCCCCTACATGTAATGTGGGTGGGTGTTTTTTTTTTCTCGTCTATCCCATGGTGTGGGAAAAATATTAAGATTTGAAGCGCTAATTTTTGTTAGAATCAAGTGTCTCCCCCCCCTGTCAGCTAAATGGTTGTACCTGGATTTGTGAAAAAATTTACAGCAGTAGTATAATAACGAAATTAAAAGGAAAACTATCACAGCTAAGTAGGCTTTACAGGTTAACGAGTAATAACCGACCAACTTAAATTTGCAGTTTGATGAACATGATCTCCGATACATTCCGTATGGGAGAAAATGTTTTTCAACTACAATGTTAAGTTTGTTCTTGGGGTAAATTCATCCCAACTACGGAACCCTTCATTGTGCGTGGTCCAAAACGCACTTGGCCAGTTTTTCAATTTACATTGTCATTAACATTCTAAACAACATAGTCTGATGATGAACGTAAGCGTCAATAATACGAAGAGCTTACAGTGAACAACACGTTAGGAATAAGAACAAAAATTATTAGTATAAAATTATTATATTTAAAAAATTTTAATTTCTGTCCCGTCTTTAGGACAATTCCTAGATGCCAATTTTTTTTCTTAAATACCGAGCCGTGGAACTTCTAATCGTTTTGTCGTTACATAAAAACGAGATTTATGCCCGTTCTCTATAACCCTACTCGACACCTATTTGAATGCCTAAATAAAAGCGCTGTTGGATTTTAACGCTCAGTTCAGCGCCGAAAACGGGCATAAATATCTTAAATAAAAAATAAAAAAACGGTCTAACCGTTGTTGCTGATTATAAGTGGCGTTGGTGACTCTGCGTTCACCACTTATCTTATTCGCCCCACTATGAAAGATATCTCCCGCTGTCAGTACCACCTCGCCTATCCGCGACAAGTCCGTCGAGCTAGCATTACGTCATTACGTCAGCGGTCTAGCTGACACACTGCCCTCAACTAGCCACTAGATGACTATACACCCTCTTGTATAATGTCAGTGGATTACGACACTAATCTTAACATTATTTATCGATAAGCAAGTCTTTTTCATTGATGTGCAGTATTTTATTTGCTTAAAGAGTTATATTATTTTACTCAAAGAAGCGAGATTGCTAGACTTAAAGCTTTTGTGGAAAAAAGAAATTGGAAACTTCTGCTCATTCTCTGAATTATTCTATAAAGTGTACGAGAATAATAAATTCAAGGCAAAAAATACCAACAAAATTGTAAAGGAATGATTACTTCTTAGCTTGTGAACCGAGAACTCAGCAGGTCGACGAGTAAGAAGAGACAAGGAATTTCAAGTAAAACTAGGTCATTTAGGTAATCAAATCTAGACTAATAACACTAAAACAATAATGAGCTGAGTCTACACTATCTTAATATTTATTCATAAACTTATGTAATGAGTAATTTACTTTTTAATGGCTCTTAAAGTCAGTATTATGTAGGTATCTCTACATTATGTAGGTATCTCTACATTTTAGTGACCTAGAAATAGGAGGGCAATAATAATTGTTTATTGCCCTAGAATTTTGACTTATAGCCTATTACACCGTATTACTTTCAAACCGTTGTGAGTTTGTGCATACCTACGCTATCTCAAAGTACGCTTAGGAGACCTTCTAATTTGTTTTTCATTTTCATTTAACATTCGCAAATAAAATACGAGTTTATTAAGATTCGAGATACATTATGTAGATAAAATATTTTTAAAAGCCCGGTTCCATGGTGAATGTTTAACGCCTAACAGAAATATGAGAGCAACCAATCTCGTGATGATGTTTTATATAAAAAAAAATACATAATTCAATTCTTATATATTTCATAACAAGTTATTTTTATTTGTACCTCTATAATTCATAATTATAACACTTTATTTAAGTTTACACTGTTATCAATTAACACAATAGGAACGTACATTTATATCGCTGTCGTACAAGACTATAAACAACAGTTTTCTCATTTTTAACCGACGTCCAAAAAGGAGGAGGTTATATGTTCGTCGCGTATGTATGTTTTTTGTGGACCGGTTTTGAAAATTCTTTTTTTGTATGATAGGGGTGAAAAATAACTTTGATTATGGAAGTCGGTAGCAAAAAACGGAAATTCAAAACCAAAGACAACGACTTCCGAAATTAAAGTTATTTTTCACTTTGTAGTGTTTTTTTTTGGAAGTCGGTTTTTGTTTTTTGTAAAATGTTGTTTTTGGTAGGATATTTAACCGTTTGCGTAAAATTCCAACAACGCCCATGTCTAGTCCACTAGCGGCCGCGGCAATTCTTCAAACCACCAGAAATTAACTAGATTAGTCACAATTTTTTTTATTTTTTTTCTGTTACCGACATTCGATCGATGTTTTAGAGGTCCATTTGAAGATTTGAGAATGAAAATAAATCATAAGATTATATAGTATTTTTTACATCACCTACTGTAATATCACAAAATAATTAATGAAAAAGTTAGTGAAGATGTTTGATACATAATATAGCCTTAACGGCAATTTTTTTTTATCCTAGAAGTATGGTCCCGTAGGATTTTTTTCTAAATGACGTTATTTTTACGATCTCCACCCGGGCGGAGCCACTGTTTGGCTACAGTATATTTGTCATGCTGAAAACCCTTTCAAAATCAGCTTTCAAATCCGCAGGGGTTCGGCATTTGAAAGAAATAAATCGTAAAATTACTGACACAGGTTTTAGACAAACAATATAATATGTCATCATCGTGTTATTCTAATATTTTCTCGAGTTTTAGTAATTGATTGGTGTTTTCTACAAATTAAATTAAGCTTACCACTAGACAAATCCACCAGCCACTATAAGCCAAATTTATCCGCCAATTTAGCGGTGTCCAAACCTCCAGGTTTAGTGTAAATTCCACTAAGTTTACAACACTGTTTTTCTACGATTTTTAATTGGCCACAGACAACAAAAACGAGAAAAGAAAAACGTTTTGTTAAGTATTTCAATTATGGTAGTTTTGGTAGAAAGAGTTCCTAACATTGTTTTTTTTTATATTTCGGCAACCACTGGACATTTTCATTTATAAGCATTACTAGATCATCAGTTGTAATTTTTATTAAAAAACATTATAACACAAATTCGGAAACAAATCATGTCTTTATGATGAAACGCTTCAACGAAACAGATTATGGCCTGAACAACCCTATCAAATTCCACTCGGGTGGTAAAAAATTTATAACGTAATTCCAATTACGGCATACGATTAACATTGGACTTCTTTCGTTTCGGAATCGGAATCAGTAACTAAATGTGTTACGCAATTAGGCTGCAGGTCACACTGTTAAATATTGTACGGTGGTACGGAACCCTTCGTATGCGAGTCAGACTCGCACTTGGCTGGATTTTTAGTTCAGTTTAATGAAAGTACTAAACTATTACCACACACACATAACAACAAACATTACACTCACGAACATAAACACACACACCTCTCTCCCATTATAACCCCACTCTTTCTCCATCCATCCATGCTCAAATAAATCTTAATTACTTAGTCAGCTAACTCACATTTTTGTCTTGTGGTAGATTAACATCGACACTCAAAACAAGATCCATCATTAATTTACAACTCAGCTCTGTCGAATCACTGTCTCCTAAGATACAGGCCATCCCTAGTTTAGGAGACAGGATAAATTTTTGTTGATATAGACAATTAATTGTTTTTCTTTATATATATATTTTTTTTTTTCTCCCCTTGTGTCCATTGTTAGTTGAATAAGTCTTAGCATGTAACTAGTGTACACCTGTGTCTATTTATATTTTTGGATCAATAAACTTTTATTATTATTTTTCAAATATTTTTCATCTCAAATTAAAAAAATCGCAAGGTATTGCATAATGATACTGTGAATTACAAACGTATTTTTTGCAGTTGCAAAAAATCTTCAATTTTTGAATAAAATTGTTTATGAACCTGCGTTTTTAGGGTTCCGTAGTAAAAAAGGAACCCTTATAGTTTCGCAATGTCCGTCTGTCTGTCCGTCCGCCTGTCTGTCCGCGGCTTAGCTCGGAGACGGTTAGTATTAGAAAGCTGTAATTTGGCATGGGTATACATATTAATCACGCCGCCAAAGTGGTAAAATAAAATCAAGAAAAATTTTATTTTAGGGTACCTCCACAACACGTTAAGTGGGGATATTTTTTTTCTCATCTATCCCATGGTGTGGGGTATTGTTAAAAAGGATGTTCTAAAATATTGTGAGTTTGCGAAAACCATTTTTGGATTTAGGGATCCGTTTGCGAAATATTAAACTTTTAACTGCAAATGCACCTAAATGGTTGTATTTTTTTTGGGAAATTATCAAATAACTTTTCCCGCTCTGAGTGGAGCGGGGGGGCGTTTCAGACTTTTATTGAGTAAAACCCACCCGTATTCCTTCTGTTGCCTGTGTGCCGGGGCCACGATATGACGAAATGGTTGTACTTGTATTTGTGAAAAATTCACAGCAGTAGTATATACAAACGAAATTAACAGCAAAACTATCACAGCTAAGTAGGCTATACAGGTTAACGAGTAATAATCGATCAACTTAAATTTGTAGTTTTAAAAACATGTGCTCCCATACATTCCGTATGGGAGAACATGTTTTTCAACTACAAAGTTAAGTTTGTCCTTGCGATAAATTCAACCCAACTACGGAACCATTCATTGTGCGGCGTGGTCCGACACTTTTATTAATAGGTCTTTACCTATGAAATTGCCGTTTTGTATGAAAAAATGTAAACGATTTTTTTTCATGTATTTTTTATTTGTATTAATCGAAGTAATCACCCATGCAATCAATGCATCTTTGCCAACGCAGTGGCAGTTTATTGATGCCCTTCTTAAAGAAATCAGCTGGACGGGAGGCAACAAATTCTTCAAAGGCATTTTGTACTGCCTCTCGGGTATTGAATTTTTTTCCCGCCAAGAAGTTATCCAAATTCTGGAAAAAGTAGTAGTCTGTAGGCGCAAGGTCTGGTGAGTAGGGCGGATGACGGAGAGCTTCCAACCCCAGTTCTTGCAACTTGGAGACCGTCTGCTGTGCAGTATGAAGTCGCGCGTTGTCGTGCAGTAGCAGCGGAGACGAGCGATTGACCAATGCTGGTTGGAGATGTGCCAGCTTCTCCATCATTGTGTTAAGTTTTTCACAGTACACATCTGCAGTAATGCTCACCCCGTTTGTTAAGAAGCTGTGATGAATCACACCGGCGCTAGACCACCAAACAGTGACCATCACTTTTCTAGGGGTAAGTTTTCGTTTAGGGCATTGTTTTGGTGCTGAACCAGGATCCAACCAACTTGCTGAGCGCTTGCGGTTATCAAACAGAATCAATTTTTCATCGCAGGTAACAATGCGGTTTAAAATTCCTTCAATTGTGTATCTCTTGAGCAGTGCAAGGCACGTCTCGACGCGTACTTTGCGCTGGCGATCATTGAGTTCGTGGGGCACCCATTTGTCAAGCTTTTTTACCTTGCCAATTTGACGCAAATGGACCAATATTGTTTTGACGCTAACGTCGAAAGCTGCTGCTAATTCAGCCGTAAATTGTGTATCATCAGCTTCCACAATCGCCTTTAATTCGTCATTGTCGACCAAAGTCTTCGGACGACCGCGAGGTTCATTTTTCAGGTCGAAATTTCCAGAACGGAAGCGAGCAAACCAATAACAGGTGGTGCGTTGGTTTGTAGTGTTAGCTCCGTAAACGTCGTTGATGTTGCGTGCCGCTTGTGCCGCGTTGTTGCCACGACGGTACTCATATTCCATAATTACTCGAATTTTTAACGTATCCATGATGATGAAAAAGATTGAAATGCGATGAAAATGTAACACTAATCAATAAACAAATGACTACTTTTGGAAAAAGAAATCCATGTTTTTAAAATAAAATTAATTTGAAATTAGAATTCTTAGCCAAACAAAAAATATTTTGATTTGAAATGGCCAGTACTGCAGAACGGCAATTTCATAGGTAAAGACCTAATAGTTATATTTGTTGATTATATACAGTATATGGGACATGAAGAACAGACCAAAATGTCTCAAAAAGTTAAGGACAGTCTCCTAAGACCGTTTCTTGTAGCGACAACGGTTTAATGTACCTGTTCTTACTGCCCCATCTCAAAAATCCACCCTGTATACAGTATTTATATATACAGAAGTTTTAAATTCTTAAATTGTTTGGTTGTTGCGATAAGGCTCGTAAAAAAAATGGTCTAAAACTGACAACTTTTACGGACCCCTATTTCTACATTATTGAATGTAAAAAAAAATATTACTCTTCGAATAAAAAAATACTTTATACTCTACTTGATGTGTTCTAAGGACGGGGTCACGACAAGCTATAAATGTACACACATTTTATACCAAATGAATACTTAATTTGGGATTATTTGTTTCGCTACGTAACGTAATAGAAGTTCTTTGTTTACAAATTTTATAACTTGTCGTGCCGGGGACTTTAGACAATGATACCCCAGATGCCAGTATTATAACGTATGAGGACCTCCTTAAATTTTTTAATTTATTACATTTTTATTCGTTTTTGTTATAGCGGCAACAGAAATACATAGTCAGTTCATGAGATACAGCCCGCTGACAGACAGACGGACGGACATACGGATGGAGAGCGAAGGGATATTATTAGTGTTCCGTTTAGACACGGAACGCTAATAAATGATTGGAAACACCCGAATTAAAAAAAAAACATTTGATGATTTTATCGGTTTAAAAGCTCGTTAACTGTTAGAGCTTAATTATAGGTACAGCAGGTGAAATGTATGTGGACCCCTTAGAGGAGCACAAGTGGGACGTTAGGATATGATTTTGTTGTCTGACAAACACTTATACATTTAACCCTGGATCACTAACCATTCGTCAAAATGACGACGCGTACGTTGTGCATTTAGTGCTTTGATTAGATTCCGACTTCTGCCATCATTGCCGTTTCTAATACCTTTCTGATTCGCATCATTAGTGACCCGTAATAACTCATTACAGATGCACGGTTTTTAGATCGGGATATAGGTATGGTATGATCGTCGTAAAATTTCAAACAAATTTCTCAACGAATTTTGAAGTAAATCATCGCGGAGATCCTGAAAATTGTAGACTAGATCAGGAAGGTTGTAGTTAAAACGCTCCCAGAACTCGCAACACTTGCAGCTGTTAACAAACGTCGTATGACTGTCGGACTTCTGCAAGGGCTGAAAAAAGCGATTTGCAGGGAGTGTATTGTGTCTATGAGCAATCATTGTTCAATGTAGGTTTTTCTAAAACAGATTATGTTATTGGATAAAAAGAAAACTAAGACTGCTAATTAAGGTCGTATTGTGTCATAAATGAAGTTGATTAAATCAATATTGATGTTTTAATCCGTCATAAGATTTACGAATGCTTAGTGATAACGTTAGTCGAAATTAAGGTCAGTGAGCTAGGGTTAAATAAATACATTTACTGGAGCGCCGGGGGCTTTGACGTCGGACTTTTGTAACAATGAATGCATTTTAAGATCGAGGTGGGATTTTGTTTTTTATACTGTAAATTGCAATGTTTACCAAAACTACTGTGATTATGATTTTTAGCATTGAAAATGCTTTTTCGATCGCTTCAGTAGGGTACCCGTTTTCAAGAAAAGTGCGACCGGGGAATAGCGTCCTCAATTAATAAGATAGACACAAGACATGAAAATGGTATCCAAAGATCCGTTACGAAAAGGGCCATAAAAGTATTTTTTTTTTAATATGTTTATGTATTTTATTATTATTAAAAAATAACCAGTCACCAAAAAGGTGTCTCCGAAAGCCCCGGGCGCACTTTTCTTCAAAACGAGTGCGCGAAAATACAGCTAGCGAAAAAAACATTTTCAATGCTAATCCTATCGAAACCAGAATGGTATCTTTTGAAGCCCTTTAAATTGTCCAGAATATTTTTTTTAATCTTTGTGATATCACTTTTTGTTTTTGAGAAGTTTAACATTCTTTGAAAAAAGTCCGAAAAGGAACGGTCACAAATTGGCGTTTTTTTAAATAAAATGTATTTTCCTTTTTTTTTGCATTTTTGTTGCCCTTTCAGTAACGCATCTTTTGATACCATTTTCATTTTTCTATCTTAATCATTGAGGACGCCAGCTACAAATATTTGTTTCAATACTCCATCTATCCTTCAAATAAATGAAGTCGAAAAAAACATTTGGTATAGACAACGGTGTAAATTGTTTAAATAAACTAGTATTATATTATTAATTTTCTTATTTTCAAATTTTCCTTAATTAACTTCTTTTTCCCGATTTTTCTCTATACGATATATATAGATACGTTAACTTAATTTTGATATAAAAAAATATTCACCAAAATCAGCCCTTATGAAAAACAAATAGTAATATCACCGATTATGCCATCGAATCTTATAGTGAAATATTGACAGACTAATATCACTAAAATTCAGAGCTACATCCAGTATCATCTATTTCCTCATTCTCCTTTGTTTTTTTGACGTGGAAAGTCTATTTCTGACCGTCAAAAACATGTAAGATTTTAATCGCTAATAACTACAATACTTTTAATGCTAGAGTAATGGTAGTGCACGCAAAAGATAGGTCATATTTATAACAAATTTGAGGCATGATATCATTTGCTAAGGCCGTCACATCGCGAGGGCAGGCGCATGCCCGTGACCCCCTATTTTTCACTATATGTCGAAATTCCAATTAGCATAAGTCAAAAACGTGTTCAGCTAGAACGGTGATTCGGGTGTCGTTCCCAAGAGTTGACAAAGGAATACCAGGACCTAAAGATATATAACAAAAATATTCCATAAAATAGGGGTAAAATGGTGCAAATGCTTATGAAGTTGACAATAGCAAAATAATTTCATAATATAGACTGATATCGGCCGTAAATGTGCTCAGAAATTAAAAAAGAAACCCAATCGAAAAAACCTTGCATCATAATGAATGCAATGAGCCTAAAAAATCTAGTGCCGTGTAAAAACAATAGCAATATAACTTGTATGTGTGGTGCAAACTGTTAATATAAGTTGGTTTTTTAATAAATAAATAAATAGCAACGGCAGTATCAGAAACAGTAAGAAAATTTGTCGACATTTTTAAGGTCGTAAATCTGCTTAATTTTTGTTATTCATTGTAAATTTTGTTATTATTTCACCACACGTTTTAACGAAACTCTGCGACGCGTTGTGGGCTCGAATTACGCCTTATTAAATTTTTGTAATATTTTATCAAATTAAATAAACAGATAACATTCCATGCGGCTTAATGCATTAATGAGCTTATTTTTGAAATTAATCAATTAATTTATTTGATAACAATTAAGATGTTATCATTCGTTTGATAATAAATGACATTTTGTATCAATTAAGTTAGCGTATAGCTAATATGTATTCTCAGAACTGAAAATATTTACTCAACACTTTTCTACTTCTATAGTAACTTTTAACGTGTGTTAAGGGAAACACGTATTAGCTAGTCCACAATGTATCTGAAAAATAAAGTGATTGTAGCAAACAAGATCTTGTTTAAGGTGACTATGTAACTTGTTTGCGCCAGAGCTTATCAAGCACGGTGATTACCGCAACAACTTTGATTGGATAACGAGAACTTTAAGGAAGCGTCGCGCGACATCTCGCGCTAGTTTGCACGAGCATTTATACAGTTTACAATCAGTACTTTACCTAAAGTAGGTAGATATTAATGATAATGATAGCTTTATAATCTGGAAGCGAAAAATGTCTACATGCGTTAATTTCGTCAAATTGATGTATTTTCTAAAAAAAAAATTGTTTATGTTCACATAGTTGTGAAATCAAGGCAGTGGACACAACAAAAAAACATTCAAAAAGTCACATTGTAAATTCCTGAAAATATTACCTGCTTTTCAAAACTTACTTAATTCCATTCAAATCGATTCATACATTGGATTGCTGAAATTATCGCATGTAGACACTTATCGCTTCCTACCTGTAGATAAAAAATCATGTGTATAATTAGATTTTAGTCATAATATGGCGACTTAACAAGAGTCTTGGGATAAAAACCACTAAATAGACCGTGTTACACATAGGTGCAATAACATATTTTTATTTATGTTACTTCATTTGAAGTTTAAATTTGTTCATTCACTGCAGCTAACTGCAGTACTTCCGCTGCAGAGTAGCGAGTCTACAGCGGTTGATGCTCTATCAAACTGTGACAAGTTTATACAGTCCTCGTTGGATGAATAACCATGTAGCATACGAGTCGAACCAATATTCAGCATTCAAAGCCCAAATAGCTTAGTAGCAGGTATCAACTGGCCCTATGATATTCGTTCTCTCGTATATAGCGTTGTTATTCGCGACCGCAAAAATGTGGTTACGTATTTCTGTTAAAGAAGGGCCAACAATCATACAAAATGGCTGTGATGAAAAACCTTTATCCGTAAATTTGTTTTCGCCTCTGTATAGTTTCTTGAATTTCAGTGTTACTCCTTATATGAGTTATGAACGCGGCACAAGACTCCACTTTCGTTGGCTTCCAGCTAGCTTTCCATTTATTATTTTTATTAGATTGTAAACAAAACAATTACTAAAAAACTTCACGGTAGAACAATGACCGGTGTCGAGTCGCGCCGTCGCGTCGGTTCGCACCGGTCTGCACGGGGCTTTATTCGGAAATTATGTTGGCAGAGCGGCCGAACTGTGGGTATAAGAAGGTATAGCTTAGCTATAGCCTAGAACCATACCTTCTGCTCTGCCTGCCTCAATTTCACACCACTTGTTACACCACTCTCGTTTTAGAATTAATGGCTTATTGGTGACTCGCCCAAATTAAGTCGCCCGAATCCGGGCGAATCGACCATTTGAATAAATATTAGTTTATTTTGAGGCGATTCGCACAAATTCAATTTATTTGTGGACGAATCGACAACTCCAGCAATTATTATTATTATTTATTTATTTCAGTGGAAAAACTCCATAATTGGCAACAAGAATATAAAATCATAATAGTGTGTTAGTAACTGAATTGTACCGAAAAATATGTTAGTATTGTTAGTATCTATATCTAACTTATGCCTATGGCTGTCCTTATCCACAGATTTTGGAAAGGACATTCAAAACGGGCAGCAATGCCGGCTGTCGCTGAAAACCAGCGTTGGGACTCTGTCTCGCATAGGGTCGCAGCATTATGCTGAGCGATGGCCGTTTTGCGTGGATGTGACGCATATTTTCCCCCAAATTGTTTATTTTTGTGTTTTGTTCTTTCTTTGCGTCATGTGTACCGCAAATAAACGTATTTTCTTTCTTTCTTTTCTTTAGCAATAGCATATAGCAATACGTAGTAGTAAAGTACACTGGCGTACAGAACTGATTAGGGTAAAATATCTATATTAATAATTTCGTCAAAGAGTACGATAGACTCGATCGAAACCTTAAGCTTTGTGCAGACCAGCGCGACTTGTCGCGCGACGCGACACCGGTTATTGTTATACCGTCAAGTTTTCTTAGAAATTGTATTGTTCGAGTCGCGTCGCGGCGTCGCGTCGCGCTGGTCTGCACGAAGCTTTACCTTTTTTTTTTTTTTTTTTTTGAGGATGGGAAATTATCAAATAACTTCTCCCGCTCTGGGTGGAGCGGGAGGGCGTGTCAGACTTTTACTGACTAAAACCCACCCGTGTTCCTTCCGTTGCCTGTGTGCCGAGGTCGCGATATCCCTTTCAGACAAACCCGCGACCCCGGCAGGCACGAAGCTTTACCTGGATTATAAAACATAAAAAATAAAGATTTCGAGTTGATAACATATATCCGCAAAATTCGGATTGTCGAGTATTTTGTTAAATTCTAATGGTGCTGACAGACAAATCGCAGTCGCCATATTGGCCAGTCTAGCGAAACGTCACTCACACCGGATGACATCTTGAGTAGTTATTATAGGGATATAATAAAGCTTCCGAAAAACAAATTATCTTCAAGTGATCTGTGGTTGACTGTAATAGATAGTATTACAGTCAACCACAGACACGATGAACGATGCTATACGAATGTATGCCTTGCTTTGCCTTTAATATTCCTTGAGACCCGATAACTACAGAAATATCTACCTACATTTTGTATCTACACGTGTATGCAATACATTAATAACAAGAACACTGAACTTAAGAACCAGTTGGCCGAACTACATCTTCAGCATATGGACATACTTGGCCAGCATCAACACCTCCGTCAACTTGTGTCAAATTTCCAGGAATGTAGTGACACGCACGAACTGGCTTTGAGACGGATATCTGATTTGGAACTGGAATTAAGCAGGGCCCATAACTCAATAACCCATTTGGAAACTCTCAAAGCCAGTAAAGAGTCTGCGATCACCTGCAGTCTTTATGATGAGTTGGTTGGTAGCGGGTCTGGATCCACATGTGTTGAGCCAATGGTAACAATAGATTTAACTGATGATACTATCACTAAGTGCAATTTGTTTACTAGCCATAATAAGTTAAAAAAATATATTAAAATTAATAGATTCATTAGAAAAATTCATAAATCTTTAAAACGCCAAAAAGTTAACAAATTAAATACAAAACTTAGGCAAAAAAATCTAAATTTAATTCAAGAATTAAACAAGTGTAATAGTGATTTACAATTATGTAATACTATGTATGATACTGACACTCAGCACCTACAGGATGAATTGTTTGTCAGGGAATATGCTCTAAAGGATATCTTTAGTAAATATGAGGCTTCTCAACAAGACCTGAGTAAGCGCTTGCAGGAGGCTAATGAGTTGGCAGACCTAGTCAAGTACAATGCAGAGAGGTATGAGTCTCTGACAAATAACCTCTCTTTTAGCTGTGCCTGCTCCCATGAGCCCCAACCTCAACTGGTTCCACCTACACCCTCAGTGGCTCAGCCTGTAGGTAGCTGTTTGGATGAGAATAGAATTAATAATTTGGCTAACACAACTTATGTATTCTCTGACAAATTTGGTCAAGGTTTTGGTAGTATATTTAATCAGTGTTCGCAACAATATGTAATTAATAATTGTTTACCCGGTGCCAGTATTAGCCAATTAATTCATAATATTAAATTGACAAAAATAAACCCCAGTTCCACTGTTATTTTATTATTCGGGGATAGTTTAACTGTCAAGAAAAAGGACATAATTGAATGTGTCCATTTGATGTTACATCTCAATGAGACCAATAGTTGCAAATTTATTTTCTGTGCCTTGCCTTATTCTAAGTATTTGTCTGATGAGCAAAATAGGCACATTTATAACTTAAATATGTTAATTTATAATAGGACATGTCGTCACAATGACGCTATTTTATATTTTGATTGTAATCAATTTATTACTGATTACAAACTGACAAATTATACAATGTATTTGCCACCTAGTTGTAGAAGACGAATTGCTAATCTCTTAGCATACAATATACACAGTGACACTGGTACCTGTAGTGTACCACCGATTATTGTTAGTAGTGGTACTAACACTACTTTTGATACGCCTTATAATTTAAACTATTAGGAGCGACAACGGGTGAGCCGCATATTTTGAATGTTGTTCATCAAAATATGCAGGGTCTGTCCGGCAAAGAGCTAGAGTTAAGTTTGTTTATAGAGAACTATGATGTTCAGGTGTTATGTTTGACTGAACACTGGTTGAAAGAACATGAAGTAGTGTTTATCAATGATGATAATTTTACTGTACAAAGTGCGTTTGTAAGGAAAAGCGCCATTCGCGGTGGATCTTTAGTTCTTGTTTCAAACAAGTTGAAATGTAAACAACGTTTAGATTTAGTTAATCTTTCCATCGAGCGCACTATTGAGTTGTCTTGTGTTGAACTCGAGCGATACGTTATAATTTGCGTGTATCGGCCCCCCTCAGGTGATTTTATTAGTTTTGAATCGGTAATGGAGGATTCACTCAATAGGTTAAAATCAAGTATTAAAAGTATAATTTTATGTGGAGATTTTAATATTAATATTTTAGATGTTACTCCATTAAGCATTAGACTTCTTAATCTGTTTAGGTCTTATAATTTAATTAACTTGTTTTTTGAACCTACTAGGATCACGGCATCTTCTTCAACTTGTCTTGATAATATATTTAGTGATTGTGATGCCAAAAATAAAATAGTGTTAAGTGACTTAACGTCTGACCACTGTGGTTTATTAGCTAGCTTCCCCATGCCATTACATAAAAAGCCGCATAAAATAGAATGCAGGCCTTATACAGCTACTCGTTGCAATAAGTTTAAAAATAATATAGCTCATAGAATTACACCATCTATAGTAGAACACGAGAATCCCAATGAAATCTATGGAGCCCTTTTTGATGTTGTGCAAAAAGAGTACCAATCTACTTTCAAGACCAAAACTATTCAAATTAATGGCACCTCCGTTGGCTTTAACCAATGGGCCACTCCGGGAATTTATAAAAGTAGAGCGAGACTATACGAGTTATATGGTTTGAAAAAATACAGGTTTGATACTCCTTTCCTAGAGTATGTCAAAAGTTATTCAAAATTATTTAAAAAGGTTGGTGTTTTTGCTAAATCTAAATTTTTAAGCGATTCAATTAAAAATTCCAATAATAAAGTTAAAACCACTTGGAAAATTATTAATAATGAAACGGGTAAGTCGGTTAAACAAGATAAACAACTTGAGATTATGGTCGACAATAAATTAGTTGATAAAGCAGCTGACGTAGCTGAGGCGTTTAATGAGTTTTTTGCAAACATACCTGTAACTACGACTCGCTCCTTAAATTCATCCCCGTCTAAAGCTGAAAACCTTTTGCTTAGTAGTGTGACTAAAAATAGTCGCATATTTAGCTTCGAACATGTAACGCCTCGTGATGTAGTTAATGTTTTTAACACACTCAAGTCTAAAAACACTGGTGATTACTGGGGCATCTCCATTAAACTTTTAAGTAATATAATAGACATCGTAGCCCCCTATCTAGCTGTTACTTTTAATAAATGTGTTGATTTAGGAACTTTTCCTGAACTCATGAAGAATAGTAAAGTCATACCATTATTTAAATCAGGTAATAAAAATGAAGTTGGCAATTTCAGGCCTATTTCTATCTTACCAGCATTTAGCAAAATATTTGAAAAGTTAATACTCAAGCAGCTGCTAAGACATTTTAATTTAAATAGCCTCCTTCATAATGAACAATATGGATTTACAAAAGGTCGTTCGACTACAGATGCGGGTGTTGCTCTGCTGAAACACATATTTAACGCATGGGAGAACTCGCAAAATGCTATTGGGGTTTTCTGTGATCTCTCCAAAGCCTTTGATTGCGTGCACCATGACACGCTTTTGCGTAAACTGCGTCATTACGGTGTGCAAAACGAAGCTCTCAACGTTATAAATTCGTATTTACATAATAGGTCCCAATGTGTAGATGTTAATGGTGTGAAATCTTCCGGGCTACCAGTTCAGTTAGGTGTACCTCAAGGCTCAATACTGGGTCCATTCTTGTTCTTAGTGTATATCAATGACCTACCATTCTATTTAAAGGGTATCTGTGAAGTTGTACTGTTTGCAGACGATACCTCTCTTATTTTTAAAGTAGACCGGAATAGACAAGATTTTGACGATGTAAACAGTGCACTCTCAATGGTTACGGATTGGTTTACGACAAATAACCTAGTTCTAAATGCCAAGAAAACGAAATGTGTTAAGTTCGCCCTACCAAATGTTAGAAATCTAGGACCCAACATCGTCTTAGATAAAGAGGTGCTTGAATCTGTAAATTCGGCAGTTTTTCTGGGCATAACAGTAGATGCCAAACTTCAGTGGGGCCCACATATATCGAGCCTAGCGGGAAGGCTCAGTTCTGCCGCCTACGCCGTCAGGAAAGTAAGACAATACACTGACGTCGATACAGCTCGATTAGTCTATTTTAGTTATTTTCATAGCGTTATGTCCTACGGTCTTCTGCTGTGGGGCAAAGCTGCTGATATTCAAAATATATTTGTCCTTCAAAAACGAGCTGTTCGAGCTATTTACCAGCTAGGCCCCAGAGTTTCTCTGAGAGATTTTTTCAAAGATATTGGTATCCTCACAGTGGCATGTCAATTCATTTTCGCCAACATCTTATATATTAGGCAAAATATACATTTATACAGTAAGAACAGTGATTTTCACAATGTTAACACTAGAAATAAGGAAAAACTAAGAGTTCCTTTTCACCGGCTTCATAAGGTTCATAACTCATTTGTTGGGCTTGGTATAACCTTTTATAACAAGTTACCCTCTTCTTTGCTAGATTTGCCTTTTAATGCGTTTAAAACGAAAGTAAAATCCAACCTTTGTTCAAAGGCATACTATTCTATCAACGACTACTTAAATGATAAGAATAGTTGGTCGCTGTGATTAACTCAAGACAATTTTTATGTTCTTTCACCAGAATTAGCTTACCTACTGACAGGTTATATGAGTTCATATAATTGTTTATTTTAATTTAATTTTAATTTATTGTTGACATAATCTACTCATTACAATGTTTTTTTTTAATGAGTTGTATTGCAATATGTAACTAGTGACCTCGACAATAGATCATATTATTTATTGTTATTAGTAATTAACTGTTTATTTATTTTACCTCGATGGTCCTAGTTTATCATTTATAACTTCCAGTTACAGCTTTATGTAAGCGGGCACGCCCTTTATGCCTGGAGGCTTTTATTAAGACGTTAAGTTTTGTTTACGTTTAGTTTTTATTTCTGCCCGAGTATAGTTCTCGATGATTTTGTTTGGTATATTGGCGTGTGCTAGCTAACATATGGATAATAATTTAAATTAGGTTAATTAAGTATGTTGAATACCTACTATTATATAGAGTCATTTTTTTTCTTTCTAACTGAACAGACAGCTGTGCTGCTGGGGAGTTTGTTGCGCCACTTCTTCTTCCCAGCTAACGCACTAGGAAGTGGTGAAGGGTGGGCGTTTTGGGGGACTGTCTTATGTAATTTTGACGTTCGAAAAGTGCTGATTATCAGCCTAGTTTGAATAAATGACTTTTGAATTTTGAATTTTGAATTTGTATTATGAGTCACATTTCACCCGAGCGAAGCCGGGTTTTCATCTAGTATTGAAATAAAATGAAACACGTAAATTAATCAAACATATCTTTATTAAAATGCTATTTTAAGACAACAATTCGTACATTGTACATCTCGCTCAGAGAATTATAGATTACAATTTTAATACGCATAAATCAATACTTATTATAATAATATTTGGTAAATAAATAAAAAATTAAATACAAAATAATATCATTAGTTAGGTTTTCTCGTATTATCACTCTGTCTCACTATTGTTTGTGTCATTAACCATACGGCACGTTTTAAGTGATATTTATAAACAGGATGACGATTTAGTCACCTGCATCCGTCAAGGAGGTGATTCCAGGGTTGATAAAAGCATGATTTTTTCGTATTGCTGTTCAACAGTGTAACGCTCCCTGTATTTTTTTTTTGAACGTTTTAAATACAAGTATTCAAGGTCACCGTTATTGCGATTATTTGCAGCCCCTTATCGCGCTGATAACGATTCTAGCCGAGGTGGGCGGGGCAGTAATCCTATATAAGTGGGGTTGTCGGGCGAAGTGGCTCCCCCCCGACCCTTGCTCGACGATGCGCCAGCCCGCGTCGCAGCTGAGCCTGTAGCTTTAAACTCCCCGATTAATAATCATGATATATCATTGATCCAGCCTGTCCCTCTTGCTGTCCTCCCCCCAGCGAACGCCCTAAGCCGAGGTTCGTACCCCACAGGGGATGCCCTTAGCGAGCGTTCGCCTAGTTTTAATTAGCATAGTTTTGCCCCTGGCCGGAGGCTTTTAAATGTAGAAGCTTAAGGCAGCCACAGGATTGACCGGTTAAGTAGTCATGACCTCAGAGGTCAGCTACGAGATGCCGTACCAAAAAAAAAAAAAAAAAGCGAAGTGGCTCACACTGCGCTCGACTATTGACGTGTCCACACGTCGGGTCCGAGTTCGCAATAAGTCAATTGCCTTCCTGAGGATGCCTTGTTGAGAGGTGAAACACGTGTCGATTTCTTACAGGGTTCTGTATAACTCTTTAAGAACAGTTACACGGATTAAGTTACTAAATATACGTCGTCTATTGTATTTTATAATGGATTTCCGCAAAGTCACGCCTGAGTTAATTAACTATCTTTAAGAACAGTTAAGCGGATTAGGTTACTAAATGTACGTCGTCTTTTGTATTTTTTTTTTACTTATTAAAACACCATTTTACTTCGTTTTACAGTGTTTTATAACACAGTTTCAAACCTTTTGCGGTTGACCGTCCGCGAGGGTTAACTTTAGTGCAAACTTAACGCCGGTGACCTTCCCGGAGGTTTCACTTCCAATATGGTTTGAAACACGTCAAGCGTCGAGAGCAGTGTGAGCCACATCGCCCGACAACCCCACTGATATAGGTTTGCTGCTCGGCCCACCTCGGCTGGGATCGTTATCAGCGCGATAAGGGGCTGCAACACAGGTGACCTTGGAATACTCACACGTTAATAATAATTTTGATTTAAGAGTGTCCGTTGAGTTTCTTGCCCGTTCTTCTCCATAGGAACCTACTACACTTTGGAATGGGCAACTAGCTTCATCTTTCTGACTGACCGACCCCTTGACAATTCAAAAGTGCCTGTAATTGGTTTATTTGAAATAAATGCTTTGAGTTTGAGTTTGACACTTTAAAAAATTTACACACATGTGGAAGGTTTCAGAATGTCAGTACAAGAGAGTTTAGAAATTGCAAAAAATAATACAGGGAACGTTACACTGTTGAATGAATTAAATAATACAGGGAACGTTACACTGTTGAACGAATTAAATAATACAGGGAACGTTACACTGTTGAACGAATTAAATAATACAGGGAACGTTACACTGTTGAACGAATTAAATAATACAGGGAACGTTACACTGTTGAACGAATTAAATAATACAGGGAACGTTACACTGTTGAACGAATTAAATAATACAGGGAACGTTACACTGTTGAACGAATTAAATAATACAGGGAACGGTACACTGGTGAACGAATTAAATTCGACTAAAAGTTCTACCACATAACATTACCAAAAACCGGAAACCTTCACCAACGTCTTACTCAATAACACTACAAACAGTGGACACGATTCGTGACCTGTGCGACCAGCTCGACTCTACTCATTTTCGTCAGCCACATTAACGATATAGTGATATTGTTAATGTGGCAATGCAGTGTGTTAATTTTTACAGCTTTGGCAGTGGCCAAAGCTGCAAAAATGTCTGGCTTTAGAAACGTATATATCGGGACCAAACACAGATTAGAGGGAAAGTGCTTACTACATGCCGGGCACACCTGTCTTAAAAAGAGAATAAAAATCCGAAAGTTTGGTCTTGTAGTAAAAAAAATCTATAAATTGTGGTGGTGTTTAGCAGTGATAGCCTAGTGGTGACCGTCAGACTGCCAAGTCATAGGTCTCAAGTTCGAACCCAAGGCACGCACCTCTGACTTTTCAGATTCATGTGCGTATTGTATAATTATCACTTGCTTCAAAAACGATGAAGAAAACATCGCGAGGAAACCGGCATGCTTGAGAGATATTTACCGCATGTGAAAGCAAGTCAGAGGCCCATGGGCGGCTTTAAAACCCTGACACCAGGTAAGACACTAACCACATGAAAAGAAGAAGATTATACTGTTCCTCATCAAAGAGACATATTTCGTAGAGCATCTTTGTTAGGCCGCGTACTATTTAAAAGCGATTGCCGCTCGAATACGCGATCGGTCGCGTGTATATGACACTTTTTGTTCGGAAAACCGGAAAGCGCCCTCTGTCGGCGCAACCACGCGTTCAGGTTCACCGAACACAAAAGTTCGACCGATCGTGTATTCGCGCATCGGTCGCTTTTAAATAAGACGCGGGGTTAGAGCAAGCTTCGTCGTGTACAAAAGCTATACGATCACTTAAGAGGCTTACAACAGCTAAAGCGCGGTCACTGTCGGACTGCATAGAAATGAAAGAGAAGCGCGATGACACGACGCAGGTAATTTATTGCAAAATATGAAGCAGTTAGCGATTTACAGAAAATCTATTGATTGGACTGGAAAATTAAAACACTATTATGCTAATATGTAGCTTGTAGAATAATCTGACAAAAAATCAGAATGATTGCATGTAAATTAATATGATTTTTAATCGTTAAAATAATTTTTTAGAGGTATCTTCATGATTTTTTTCTATCGTATCAAATTAGTTGTATTATTTTTTCAACACACTATCATACTAGCATATATCCTGAAGAATATCATATATTTTTCTGATTTTGTTTACTGCAGTGGATCATATTCTTTTAGGCATTATAAAACTTGCGTTTAGGCACGTTTAGGTCCTGTAGTCCCTTTAAAGAGTTTATACTTGATTACGTCCGCTGCGCAGGGAGCCGACCGCGCGAATGAGCCGCGCGGCTGCCTATGACTTTTTAAATTCGTAATATCTATTGAATGGAATAGCCGATTTGAACAATTCAAAAAGTAATCTACATTAATTGAAACAGTCTTGAAATCAATATGATTTATTTGGATAACGATTTAAACAGAAGTATGAATAACATGGTCTAATTTTGTTCGGTATTTCTATCAACTTTTAAAATGTAAAAAGTGGTTATTGTGACATAACGATAATAGTTGGACATATAGTATCCCAAAGTTTTTTGTAGTTATTGATATGTTCTTTAATATTGTAGAACATACTTTTGTTCTATCATCAATAGTTTCCGCAGCGCATGCGACGAAAGATGTTTTATGGCATTTTTTTTACACCTTGGGTTACGTTACTAAAGTTTTAGTAAGGATCCCTAATCTTTTCTAGCAATAAATATAAGCTATGTTACTCAGGGTGAATGTAGCTTTCTAATGGTGAAACAATTTTTGAAATTGGCGCAGTAGTTTTTGGTTTATTCATTACAAACATACACACAAAAATACAAATCTTTCCTCTTTAAAATATTAGTCTAGATATGTAAATTCCATAAAATCGAAATAACGAAAAGATATTATCGGACTGTCTGTTGAACACAGAGCTTGACAAGCATGTTATAGTATGCGTATACAGATCTCCAAATTACCAGAATCTATCTGTGTTTGATTCTGTAATGAAAGAGGTGCTAAAGAAACTTAGTTCCAGTAGTAAGTCAATAATCATATGTGGTGATTTTATTATTAATTTATTATAAAATAACTCGAATACTGTCAGATTATTAAGTCTTTTTAGATCATTTGAATTGTCAAATGTTTTTATTGAACCAACCCAAGTGATAGCTTCTTCTGCCATTTGTATAAATAATATTTTTTGTAATTGTGATTACTAACCAGGGACTGAAAGCGGTTACGATTAAAGGTTAACATACCTCAAAAATATACCGGTACTGGTTTAAAATAAGGGTTGAGCTATACCAATACCTTTTTAAATAAAGGTTGGGCTAAACCGATATTTAACCTTTACACGATTTTGGTACCGAAAAATATGTGAAACGGCGCGGCGCGGGTGCGCGGGGGCATCGAACACGTTAGAACTTCTATATTTATGAAGGTTTAGGTACTCCTACCGATACATTTATAAAGGTTAAGTTCTGCTACCGATACATTTATACCGATACTTCTACCGAAATATACAAGTATGCATTTCCAACCTCAAAATTCCGCTAAGTACTAAAAAAAAGAACGGTATCGAAATATTTTGGTAACCCTTATTTAACGGTACGACGTCATATCGAAATTTAAAGGTACCTTATTTTTTGGGTAATTTAGTCCCTGTTACTAACACACACAAATTGTAAATAAGTTACCATCTGATCACAGTGGACAAACAAAAACATTTTACTCCTACATGCCTTTACAAAAAAATCAAGTAAGATTTAGGCCAATTACATGAATAATTTTAGAGAAATTAAATAATTCTTTGGCCAGTAAATTATGAATCAGTTTTAATAATATATGTGACCCAAATGAGTTCTACGCCGAGTTCTTTTCAATATTACACACATTTACAAGCAATTTAATTACACTTTTCCACTAACGACTACAAGTATTTGCACAAAGTTCTTATTTAGTGATTCGGCAATTCCAGGAATAGGGATGATGCCTGGGTAAAAAAATGAAATTCTAATTAGTCTGTCAGTCAGATAACAAAACAATATAAGACACATATCTTTTGCTTTATCATATTAATAAAAAAATACTTAGATAAAACGCATTTTAAGTTGGGGAGTGGGGGTCGCTACGTCACTAGTATGTATAAAATCTACATAGTCGTGACGTCATGGCACATTTTACGTAAAAAAAGAAAAAAATACGTGTTCAATATTTTTTTATAATCTCAAAGGCGCTCTAAAAACAATTTTTCGTCATCATCCCTATTCGTAAAAGCAGGGAAAAACTTTCTGAACTTTATGGCCTAAAGCAAATATGAATAATACAAGCTTTCATCAGTATGTTGCAAAATATTCGTAAACTTTTGAAAGTGTGTGCAAAATAGCAAATCTCTTTATATTAGCAATAAAATAAAAACAGCTGATGATAAAATAAAAACTACCTGACAAATAATAAATAATGAGATGAAGTTAATTGACTAAACAGATTAGGTTACTAAATATACGTCGTCTATCTTTTTTTTTAAATAAATGATGTAACAGGTAGGAAAAAACAGCGAAATACCGAATTTAATTTAGAGACTGCACATGGCCCTATCAAATCAGATGTAGAAATAGCTCAGGAATTTGAAAACTTTTTTGCTGATATTCCCCTTAAAACTACTGAAGCTTTAAATTCCTCAGTCACGCTCTCTGCGGCCTTACTTAGAGATAATGTAAAGGCATGCCCGTTGGAGTTTAGGTTTCAGCATACAAACCCCTAGGCTTATTAAAGCTTTTAAAGATCTTAAAATTAAATCAACAGAAGGTCTATGGGGAATGTCTTAAGTCTGTAGATCTATCATCGAAACAATTACACCCTATTTAGCTTTCATATTTAACACTTGCATAAACAAACGAGTCTTTCCGGATCTCATGAAACACAGTAAAGTAATTCTATTGTTCAAATCCGATAGTTGAAACAGGTCTATTATTGATGTGTCCTTTACACATCAATAATAGGCCTGTTTCAACTCTGTCAGTTCTCAGTAGAGTGTTTGAAAAGTTGATGCTCAATGAAATGTTACGACACTTTAATAAAAATTCAATTTTTCATGAACAACAGTACGGTTTCACCAAAAGGGCGTTGTACCACTGACGCTGGTGTCACCCTAATAAATAAAAATTTTAACGCCTGGGAAGAAGCACAAGATTCCATTGGAATCTTATTGTGACCTTTCTAAGGTGTTCAATTGTGTAAACCATGAAACACTTCTGCTGAAACTAGAGCACTATCGGATTAGGAATTCAGCGCTTGATCTACTAGGATCATACCTGAAAGATTGAAAGGTTAAAGTTTAAGTAAACGACAAAAACTCATTAGGGTCTGAAATGGCAATGGGCGTTTCTCAAGGTTCGATATTGGGTCTATTCCTCTTTTCACTTTACATTAATGATTTACCCCTATTATTTCAAAATCAACTGAAGATAGTGTTATTTTCAGATGACACATACATGTGTTATCAATAAAATAGGTTTTATACTTAAATCAGCACGTATAATCACAAATGCTACAAATCGCATAGAGCACGTCCGTCACTCATAGAGAGGGGGGTGAACTATGCGATTTGTAGCATTAGATCTTTAAAATAGACTGACCGTTAAAAAATCTGGACAACGTGAATAACTCTATTCTTCAGGTCCAAGATTGGTTTACGGTATATAATTTGGTACTAAATAAAACAAAAAACCAAATTCATTAGATTTAAATGACCGAATGTAGTAGTAGTAGAAGTAGCGATTGTGACATCATATTGAATGGAGAAAAACTGGAATTTATTAATCAAACGGTTTTCCGAGGAATCACGTTAGACGAGAAATTACAACGGGGACCTCATATAAAATCTCTTGCGGGGCGGCTAAGCTCGGGCGCTTATGCTGTTAGAAAGATAAGATAGTTTATAGATGTAGAAACCGCGCGTTTGGTCTATTTTAGCTACTTTCACAGTATTATGGCATTTTACTGTTGGGTCGGGCTGCTGACATTGAATCCATCTTTATTTTGCAAAAGAGAGCTGTCAGAGCCATTTATAATTTACTTCGCTGCGAAACCAGTTTTATTTTATTTTTTAAACCGGACAAGTGTGAGTAAGACAAGCGCCCTGACGGTTCCGTCTTAAAGCTGTGCTTTCTCGGCTGACCGAATTTCCAAATCTGGATTAACAAACAAACTTAACTTTTCAATTGAAAAAAAAAATACTTTTAATAGAGTACCTAATAAAATACTGAATGAATGTTACTTCAAGACACGGCCTATGAATTTTTGATCCCAGATTGAAAAACAAACTGCAGTTCATATATAAATTACCAATTTTCGGATTTTCCGCTTTACTTGACCTTGCATCCCGCTAAACTTCATGCTGCTCCAACGGGAAGTACCAAATAGACTGTTCAAAATATACGGCATAAATAACCGTATTTAATTATTGACGTTCACTTGGAAGTTTGATCTTCGTTACAGCTCCAAGAGACCGTAGACCTAAGTTTTTGATATCTAATTCAACTTGATGCCTCGGTTTCCTGAGAAAAGGGGTCTCGACAGACAACGAAATCATTCTTTAAGGGTTTTTATTTTTCGTTTTGAAGTACGGAACCCTAAAAGAGATTTATTATCTGCTTGTCACCTTTTCATTCTTTTCGGCTGAGCAGATTTAGATGAAAGGCAGACCTGGGTTAGGATATAATGAAATGAAATGAAATGAAATGAAATTGTTTATTCTGTAAATAGGATATCGGAATCACTTTTACACGTCATATAAAAAAAATTATTAAAAATAAGCTAGATGAGGTCGGTGTTTCCTATGTGACTACTCTGAGAAGAAAGGCCGAAACAAACTCAGAGGTCGTAGTCTCTTTTAAAGTCCAGACATAATCTTGGTCAAGTCATATGAGGACCATGTGGATCAGTGTCTGAAATGGTCTTTTGAGGAAAGAACCACACAGATTTGAGTGGACCTGTCCAGTCAGTGCAAGCATTTGTCAGTAATCGTGGAGCTCAACTCAAAACTGAAGGAGCTCAACTCGACGAACAATACCAAAGAAAGGATATTTGTCTAGGCCGCATCAACTACTCAAACTGCCAGACCATCATTAAAACTAAATGAGAAAGAAAAAATAAATGAAAGAGAAAACATAAAAATAAAATATCCACATAGTCCTCACATTCACAATAATTAAAATAATATGATACTTTACAAAGTAATCGTGTGCAGTTTGAATATAATTTTCAACAATGTCAATATTTATATAAAACTGGTTTATTGTGATGAATAAGCAAAGAGATAAGATACTCTGAATCCCGTTAGCATGTTCCTGTGGGATATTTTCCGCCATCTACGTGGGCGAAGCCGCGGGCAAAAGCTAGTACTCTATAAATACAGAAATAAGCGGGGAATTTCATAATCATTATTGCGACGTACGGAATTAAGAAGAAGATTTGTCTATGACGAAACTTTGATTATATCTGTACTGTACTGTAATGGAATACGTAGCGATTGTAATCGTAAGGTTACAAACTTCAAAAGACCCGTAAGTGTGGAAGAAAGATTAGTGTTAACATTGAGGTTTTTTTTGTGTAGTTTAATGTAGGTAGCTCCAAAATAATATCAACCTCATAATAATTTATAACCGCATAAGCGCCATCTATATTAATGAATGCGCGTAAACACACCGCTTAGCCGAACCTTTTTTTTACTGAGTACAGCCCCGCTACCACTGCTGACTGGCTAGTACTATGTACAGCGCCGCTACCACTGCTGACTGGCTAGTACTATGTACAGCGCCGCTACCACTGCTGACTGGCTAGTACTATGTACAGCGCCGCTACCACTGCTGACTGGCTAGTACTATGTACAGCCCCGCTACCACTGCTGACTGGCTAGTACTATGTACAGCCCCGCTACCACTGCTGACTGGCTAGTACTATGTACAGCGCCGCTACCACTGCTGACTGGCTAGTACTATGTACAGCGCCGCTACCACTGCTGACTGGCTAGTACTATGTACAGCGCCGCTACCACTGCTGACTGGCTAGTACTATGTACAGCGCCGCTACCACTGCTGACTGGCTAGTACTATGTACAGCGCCGCTACCACTGCTGACTGGCTAGTACTATGTACAGCGCCGCTACCACTGCTGACTGGCTAGTACTATGTACAGCGCCGCTACCACTGCTGACTGGCTAGTACTATGTACAGCGCCGCTACCACTGCTGACTGGCTAGTACTATGTACAGCGCCGCTGCCACTGCTGACTGGCTAGTACTATGTACAGCGCCGCTGCCACTGCTGACTGGCTAGTACTATGTACAGCGCCGCTACCACTGCTGACTGGCTAGTACTATGTACGTACAGCCCCGCTATCACCTGCTGACTGGCTAGTAATATGTACAGCGACAGACGTAAGCTATGCAATGAGAGAGTGGATTAGTAGATAACGTTATCGTTCTCAAATAAAATTTTTATTGTAATAGAATCTTTTACAATAAAATTAATATTTGAGATAAATATATTAACAAACGTTATCATTCTTCTAATCAAAGCCTTGTATAAACAAAAAAAACTTAGAACGAGTCGCGGTAGTCCCTCAGTAGAAGGTGAGCCTTCAAACAGTGTGTACCAATAGCAAGCCTGGGGCAGACTTGACACAGTGAGTGAGATGATAAGGCTGTGGTGTTCGCTGCTGTTGGTGGCACCGATGGCGCTGGCTATAGATGTCACCGGTATGTTTCCGAACGATTGTTTCAGTATATATCAGTACCTAACTTATTTTCAGGTTTTCTTTGGGAAATTTCGGTTTTATTTGTGATAATTTGTCAGTGATTAAAATTATCTTGTTATTTACTAGTTGTTTAGTTTATTGTTGTGTGTTTCCCAATGAAAACTGTGTGTATTTCCGATTGCAGTACCTAAGCCTAATTTAAGCTCAGTTTGCGTTTACTTAAATAATTTACTCTTTTAAATAAGAGGGGTTCTGTATAAGAAATCTTATAATAAGTTATTATTAGTGGATACTTTCCACAGGTTAATAGCGTGTCTTCTGTTCCTAATAAACCTGTAACACACCTTTGAACGAAGCCGAGAGGCATTTTTTTGTTTTTTTTACGAAAACGAGTTTTAATTGAGAGCAGTGATGGCCCGATTGCGAGTTGCAGGTCGTAGGTTCGAATCTAGAAAAGCATTTTTCTTTATGTAAATAATTTCATCATCACTGCTCTCAAAACTATGAAGAAAAATATCGTGAGGAAATCGATATGTCCTAGAACCAGAAATTCGAAGGCATGTGACATCCACCAATCCGCACTGGGTCCGCGTGGTGGATTACGGACAACTCCCTTTTACAGATAGGAGGCTTGTGATCCAGCAGTGGGAACATTATAGGCTGCTTATGTTAGTTTTAAGAGTTCCGTACCCCAAAAGGAAAAAACGGAACCCTATAAGATCACTTCGTTGTCCGTCCGTCCGTTTTGAATATAGGCGGCAAACAAGAAAATTAAAAAAATGTTTTGCTGACTGTACCGTGTGACATATCAAATGAAAGGGCTTGTTGCGAAGTATTTGTACTTCAACTGAATGACACTCAGTTCAAATCTTGTTTTATACAACGCACACTATGCAGACAGGCATATTAAAAATTGGGGGATTACATCGCTGATAAAAATGCTTGGCTCATTGCTGGTCCTGCTCCACAACTAATTGATTAACATTTGAAAATACTGTCTAACACTTTCTGGCATTCGATTGAGCTGAAACTTGGCATACTTATACAACTACAGCGACATTTTGAAAAAATATTACCGGGCAGCTTGTCTGATGATAAAGCCGGAAGTTGGCCATAGGAACTCATCAATCAAACAAGATAGCAGCATCGGGTTTGAACTCATTGTTCATGTATTAACAAGTGCTTTGACGCTAGGTAGTCCATGCGTAATATTCGTGAACGGGCGCCGTCAGTTGGGACAGGTCATCTCTTAGCTCTTAGCTTCCATTCCGTTCCGGCTTATTTTAATTTATTTAAATTTTTTAATTGTTCTTTGTTTTTATCTTTTTATGTGTTACGGACGCTTTAAACGTGCACGCCATTCTACATTGTTCTCACATATATAATTTCAACATGAATGATGTAACCAATATTTTGTAACAAATTTTTGATTTAATAAAACCGGCCAAGTGCGTGTCGGACCACGCACAATGAAGGGTTCCGTAGTTGGGATGAATTTATCCCAAGAACAAACTTAACATTACAACTACGGAACCCTTCATAATGCGTGGTCGGACACGCACTTGGCCAGTTTTTAGTTATTATTTTCGCTTGAGCATAGATTCGGAAACTTCGCGCGCTGTACGGCGAGATTTAGTGGATCAAGCCACGACTCAGAGGCCTTCGAAGCATTCGTCGACTCTATCGTGATATACAACGAGGTTACATCGATCAGCGACGAACATGCACTTCGCGGCCTACCCATGCTCCTAGAAGGGGAGGCAGCTGTGTGGTTCCGGGGCGTTAAGTCATAAGTGACGTCATGGGAAGACAAAGGTTACGCGCCATGTACGGTGTATCCCGACCACCGCACAAGCTATTCCGCGATATGTTTGCCGCGGAACAAACAGAAGAACGCACGGAGGTCTTTGTTGCTCGCCTCCGCGCGCTTATCGCCAAACTTCTATACGTCGTGGAAAATGATGTGGAAGTCGACATGATTTACGGTTTACTTACTACATAGACGCATAAGGAAACGTTTAACCCGTGAATCCGTTTACAATCTGGATATGTTGGTTGAGAAGGCGCGAAACATAGCGGAGTCGCTGTCCGAAGTGTCGAACGACGCGCGTGGCCGTGCCGCTAGCGCGCATGCGCCACACGCGCCGCCCCGGCCTGCGCCGCCGTCCGCGCCACCCGCGCCGTCCGCGCGCGCCCCTGCGGCCTCCGTGACGTGTGCGCCGGGCGCGCCGGTGGACATACCTACTGGGTCGTCGAGCGCTACGAGTAGTGCTCCGCCCCCGCCGACTGTGGTAAACAATAACAATTCGTCTGAAAAAGGTAAACGACTATTTTGTGTTTATTGCCATAAAGTCGGACACACTCGCGACTCTTGCAAAACATTAAAGAAAAAACCGATAAAGGTTCCGTGACAGTAAAGTGTTATGGTTGTGGGACTAACGGTGTGATACGATCTAATTGCCCTAGATGTTCTGTAAATAGTACTAAGGCATCATTTTCTGTCCTGGATACTAACGTGTTAGACTCTGATAGCCGTCATATTGTTTCACACAACTGTTCTACTTAAGTGTAACATAAACGTCAGTAACGAATTTATGAAAAAAATAATTTGTGTAACGTGTCTCAAGCTCGACCTGCTTATTTATGTACTTAATTGTAAGTGTGTTAGCGATAGCGAATGTGATGCATTGCCGAGTCGAGTTAACTTATCCGCGTCAAACTTATGTACCGACGGTCGTGCGATACTCGATCTTGAGATAGGCGGTTATCGTGGTACGGGGTTAGTTGATACGGCTGCCAAGCGTAGTGTAGCCTGTTCGAGACTTTATGCACTGCTTCGTAAACAGAACTATTCCATTCGTAGTTGTTTTATGTCGGTAAAATTAGCCGACGGTATAGTGCGGGACCTTAAAGTTTTACTCGCGGACGTTGACGTATTATTTAGGGGGTCGGCAGTACCCATCAGTTTTGTTATTATTCCGGATTCAGTAAATAATGACACGTTGCTCGGTATTAATTTCTTGCGTAAAGTCGGTATTGTTGTCAATATGTCAAACAATACTTGGTTCATAGCTGATCGGCCTCAGGACATTCACTCCGTGCGGGGTGAGACCTCACGTGACGTCGTCGGGTTCCACGGATATCTTACGTAATAACGAGGGTTGGATGCTGTCATTTTCAGAGAAGGATTGTCTCGCTCAGCTGCTCCAGGAGTATGGAGATATCTTCACAGAAGGGGGAGAACCAACGTCGTTCGCTGAGCATCGCATCGGTGGCTGTAATCACCCGCCGATTGCAGTGCCGCCGTATCGACTCACGCCCGCTAAGAAAGCCATCATGGAGGCGGAGTTGGAGAAGATGCTGCGCGAAGGTATCATCATGGAGTGTGAATCTCCGTGGGAAGCACCACCTCTTCTGGTACCGAAACAGGACGGTACTTACCGGTTCTGCGTGGACTATCGTAGGTTGAACGCAGTCACTAAAAGTGACTCGTACCCGCTTCCGGTGATCGATGACCTCCTTCAGTACACTGGTAAGACCTGTTTTCTGAGCGCTTTTGACCTTCGATCTGGTTACTGGCAGGTCAGAGTAAGACCTAAAGACTAGGAAAAGACTACCTTCGTTTCTCCGTTTGGACTTCATAAATTTACGCGCATGCCGTTTGGTCTGCGTTTCTTTCAACGTTTGATAGACCGATTTCGATCTGCATCATCCCTTAAGGAGGTGACCCTCCTTGGGTATATCGATGACTTGATATTGATATCCGGATCATTTCACCAGCATATTCAGGACTTACGTGCGGTATTCGACCCCTAACGTGTCTTTAACCTCCACGCAAATCGCGATAAGTGCACATTTGCTCGAGAGAGTGTGAAATATCTGGGGCATATCATCACCTCTGAAGGAGTGACCCCAGACCCAGATAAGGTTGCTGCGACATTAGATATGAAGGAACCAGCTAATGTTAAGCTTCTAAAATCGTTTCTGCAGAGTTGTTCATGGTACCGAAAGTTTATGCAAAACTTCTCCCAAGTTGCGCAACCACTGACTATGTTAACGCGCAAGGATCAGTCCTGGTTTTGGGGTGATGAACAGGCTAAGGCATTTAAAGAACTAAAAAGATTGCTAACCTCACCTCCGATTCTTATTCAGCCAGACTATAATCTGCCATTCATTCTCAGGACTGATGCCAGCAACTACGCTCTGGTTGCGGCTTTTCTCCAGGGGGAGTCGCCGCGTGCAGAGAAACCCATTGCGTACGCCAGTTGCCTGCTTACCTCGGTGGAGCGGAACTACTCGATCACCGAGCTTGAGGCGTTGGCAGTTGTCTGGGCAGTCGAGAAATATCGTGGATACATTGATGGCCATCCTGTACGTGTTGGCAGCGACCATCGGCCCCTGAAGTGGCTACTCACCTTGAAATCACCTGCCGGTCGTCTCGTACGATGGGCTATAAAACTCCAGTCATTTGATCTGCAAGTTGATTACACTCCTGGGAAAACGAATGACGTTGCTGATTCGCTCAGTCGTCCGCCCTGTGAGGAGGAGGCTCGCGATTCCTGTGGAGTCAGCACGGTGCTTGTCGACCCGCCGCACAGGGATGCTGCTACTCTTCTTGAAGACCAGCTCCCAGACCTCGAAGTGTCGAAGATCATTAAAGCTCTGGAAGGAAAGGACGAATTAGAACCTACCCGTTGGACGGAGACAGGATATCATACGTGCAGAGGTGTACTATACCGTTATACTGACGCAGAGATTGAAGAACCGGAGCTCGTCATTCCTGAAAACCGACGAAAACAGGTACTGGTTGAATGTCACAACTCTGCCACTTCAGGTCACGGCGGTTTAGACAGAACCCTGCACCGTTTATAGGGTGCAGGGTTCTTATGTCAGAGATTTTATTTTCCCGGTATGCGACGTTACGTAGCAGAGTACCTGAAGACCTGCATCGAATGCCAGCGCTACAAGGCTTCCAACAAGAAACCAGCGGGGTTGTTACAGACTCCAGTTCCCGCTCAGCATTTCGAAGTCTTGGCTGTCGATCTCTTTGGCCCGCTTCCCAAAGGAGCTAATGGAGAGAGGTGGGTGTTGATCGTTGAAGACACATCCAGCAAATGGATCGAGCTATTCGCCCTCTCCGAGGCCATAGCTGACGTATGCGCAAAGGTACTAACTAATTGAGGAGGTTTTCTTACGCTTCGGCGTTCCTCGACGTCTCATTTCCGATAACAGTGTACAGTTTGTTGCCGATGTCATGCAACATGCAATGTTCACGCTTGGTGTGAAGCAGAGCCTTGTGCCTCTCTACCATCCAGAGGCCAACCCTGTCGAGCAGTTGGCCATCTTAGTTGAAGGACACCATCAGCAGTGGCCAGAAGTTCTGCCATTCATTCGCATTGCGTTGAACACATCGCTGACTAAGCCAACTCAACAGACACCTGCTTATTTAACATTTGCTCGTGAACTCCGCTCACCTATTGCAGTACAGAACGATCTTCGTGCTGTCATAGAGGCTGAAAACTACAATATTCCACAGATTACGCCGTATCTGCTGAAGCTTGCGGAGACACTCAGCAACAGCAAGGAGTGCATCCAATATCAGCAGGACCTTCGTAAGGCTGCGAAGGACTTGACTCGTAAGGCAGACGAGCTGGCTATCGGTGATCTTGTCTTGATGAAGTCGCACGTCCTCAGTAATGCTGCTAAAGGTGTCAGCTCCAAGCTTATGCCTAAGAGGGATTATGTTTCAGTAAATTGTTTATAAATTTTGCAATTTTTGCGAGCGAAACTTTATTTTCAAATCATCTACATGCTGTTCCGAATCGAATGACATCGTGTTCATGGTATAATAATATACTTCGCCAGGTATAGCATTCCGAGACAGAGTGGTCAGTGGATAAGACAAGTCTACGTCATCATATCTGTATTAGCAGAAGTTTGTAATAATAACTCCCCAACCACCTTTATTACCTGTGTGAATCCGATAAAACAATGAGGTTTTAAGTAACAATTACGTTAATTTTTAAATTGAATTGTTTCGTTTGTTTAGACACACAAAACGACAATTTAAATGCTTTGTACATATTTTTTAACAGAATGGTGGCTGAAAATCTTTCCTTAATCGTGTTTTGTTGCAACTCTAACAATAGATAATACAAATTAAATAAAGTTAAAAATGAATTACAATAAAGTTTTGATTTTGAAAAAAAAAGTATATTAACCTGGCATGTGGTGTCAATGTCTAGCTAGACCTCATCGTGCAGAGTACAAATATATTTTTTATTAATCTTCATATAAACCGGCCAAGTGCGTGTCGGACAATGAAGTGTTCCGTAGTAAGGATGAATTTATACCAAAAACAAACTTAAGAGCGCTTATCCTAAAAGTTGTCAACGTCGCGCGTCGTCGCAAATAGCTGTCAAATATTTACCTGTTTTGATTAATTAAAAATACAAATTAACGATTTTTGAACTTTTTTCTTTACTTGTCTCACACAGCAGTGTGAGACCTTGCTTTTGTCTGGTCAACTCTCAACAACCTAATTAACGCAACGAATATTGTTGAACTGTTAAAATGAAAGCCATTGCTACTGTTAGTGCGTACGCTATTACCCCGCTGCTCATACTCTGATATTCCAGACGAGGAGTACGCCAGGTTCCCGCGACTCTACCACCTGGACGACTACAGCACGTGCCTGGCGCAGCCCGGCGGGCTGTACTGCCTGGGCTCCTTCCACGTCACAGCACTCAAGCAGCCGCACCGGATCTACAGCATGCTCAAGGTCAGTCTCATCACCTGCACGACTACAACGCATGCCTTGCGCCCGGCGGAATGTATAACTGTCTCGGCTCCTTCCACGTCGCGCCGCTAAAGAAGACGCACCCGGTCTACAGCATGCTTAAGGGCAGTCTCATTACCTCCACGACTGCAGCGCGTGCCTGGCGCAGCCCGGCGGACTATAATGTCTTGGCTCCTTTCACGTCGCGCCGCTCAAGGAGTCGCACCCGGTCTACAGCATGCTCAAGGTCAGTTTGAATCCCGAACCCCTTGTGTAAATTGTGAAGTTTGAAGCTGTGTCATCACATTAGCAGCCTTTGAATCCTATTTTAGTCCACATTCTCTCTGTCCAGCCAGATTGGCTCGTGTAGGTACGTGCACGCTATAAGTAGTATGGGCATAGTCGCAGACGTGAGAAGACGTGGGAAGCTGCCCTGTAGTTTGTGTAATAGATTAATGGGCCCAATTAATTTTGCAGCATTTACATGCTGCAAAATTAATTTTCATTGATTCGATTATCACCATGTTCCTGGTTTCTTTATTTTGGGGTAGGCCATCATATTAGATGCCTAAAACGTAAGTTTTATTAAACATACACGTTTTAGGCCAGCCTCAATAAGTTAGTACCAGTTGTATATCACTGAGACTGTCAATGAAATCTAGTGAGAACAACGACCACAATTAATATCTCTGTATCATCGAGATATAAGTACTGTACGAGTGTACGTTAGTACTTATATCTCGATGCTCTGTATAATATGTTGCATACTGCTAATAGTACGAGGGCTGCACTAAAAGTATCGGGAATGGAATATTTCCACTGTTCCTGTCATATTAAAATCTTTTTAATTGAAAACTCCTTGGTTTTAAAAATCGAATACCATTTATTTATTTTAAAAAAGACTCTCGGTCTTGTCACAAGGTTTTGTCAAACTTGTTTAGTCGTTGAGAAAATGGAATTGACTCGAGAAAATTCAAGAGCGATGATTTATTATGACTTTCGAAGTGGTTTAACACAAATACAGTGTGTTGACCGGATGATTTCTGCATTTGGTGATGAAGCCCCATCCAAAACCACAATTTATCGCTGGTTTGCTGAATTTCAACGTGGACGTGTCAAGCTCAGTGATGATCCCCGTCAAGGTCGTCCAAAAACTGTAGTCACCCAAGAAAACGTTGATGCTGTGCGTAAGCTGATTGAGGAAGATCGACATGTGACATACCGCGAAATTCAGGCAACTTTAGACATTGGCATGAGTCAAATACAAATAATCTTGCATGAACAATTAGGTGTAAAAAAGTTGTTTTCCCGATGGATACCGCATTCGCTCTGTGAAGAGCAAAAAGCGGCTCGCGTTACTTGGTGCGTCAGAACTCTCGAAAGATTCCACGCAGGATCCTCAAATGCTGTATACAACGTTGTATCAGGTGACGAATCCTGGATATACGCGTACGAACCCGAAACAAAAAACCAGTCACGAGTTTGGATGTTCGAAAATGAGTTAAAGCCAACAAAAATTGTTCGTTCACGGAGTGTTGCAAAAAAAATGGTGGCCACGTTTGTCTCCAAAACCGGCCATGTTACGACTATTCCTCTTGAAGGACAAAGAACGGTTAATGCAGAATGGTATGCTAGCATTTGTTTGCAACAGGTTGTTTCAGTACTCCGTAAAGAGAACTGCAACCGCCGCATCATCCTCCATCACGACAATGCGAGTTCTCACACCGCGCACAGAACAAAAGAGTTTTTAGAGCAAGAAAACATAGAATTATTAGACCATCCGCCGTACAGCCCCGACCTAAGCCCTAATGATTTCTATACTTTCCCTAAAATAAAGAATAAATTGCGTGGACAGAGATTTTCATCACCTGAAGAAGCTGTGGACGCCTACAAAACGGCCATTTTGGAGACCCCAACTTCCGAATGGAATGGTTGCTTTAATGATTGGTTCCATCGTATGGAAAAATGTGTCAAATTTCGCGGAGAATACTTCGAAAAGCAATAAATACATTTTTAAATAGTAATGTTGTGTCACTTCCTTGATTCCCGAAATTTTCAGTGCGCCCTCGTTAATGTACTCAGACCCATTCCTAACGTAGGTATTTGACTAAAGAGCACGTTAATGGCCGATCACCATTAGGACCACTTATAAGTTACATATCATGCGGCAGAAATTTCCGGCTCGAAAGACAAGAAAAGTAGTGCATAATATCAAGGTAATGTTTGTTGGTATAATATTTACAAGTCGCATTTAAAGGCATTTTAGTAATGACTGAAAGCTTTAGATTTCCGTGCCACTGCTTGAATTAAAATCAATTGACTTTTGCTTTTTCTGTTTTTTAGATACATGTAATGTTTAACCTCTAAGTAAATGTTAACTATTCAAAGTTGCGGAGGGAAGTTTCGCAGTTAACTTATTGGTTTTAACTGTCAGTTTCACTCTAACAAATGACATAAATCATCACAGGCAGGTTGAATAATAATCGCAGTTTATTGCAATTAGCAGAAAGGAAGAAGCCTATTTGTCAGTTTGATAGGCTTCTTCCTTCTTTCTGCTAGGTAAAAGACTCATTCATTGATTTTCTCCTTTGACCTAAGTTTTCTAAACTCTTAAACCTACTGTTCTGCAGGAGTACTCTCAAGACCGTCACAACTTCAACCGCACGGAACTGCACCGCGGCTACTGCGTGAGCTCGCGCTGCCCCGGCATTGTCGAGCGCAACGCGTCGCTGCGCTTCGAGCGCTGCGCGTCGCACTGGGCGCGGCGCCTGGCACTGCGCACCAGTCTGGCGCAGCTCAGCTACTGCCGCACGCACGCGCAGGAGATCGACCAGGCGCACAGCCCCGTGCCCGTGGACGTGGCGCAGAAAGTGTTCCTTTATGTAGTGGCAGTACTCGTGGCGCTCAATGTAGTGGGGACTATCTATGATGTTGTTACTGGGGATAATGCTAAGAGTAAGTTGGTTATTGATTTATTTTGTTTAAACCAGACCACCGAATTCAGACTCCAACTTACTATTTTACGATGATAGACTAGCCGAAAATTAAATTCAAACTTCGAACGAATAGAGAACAACGTTTGTTGCTTTTGGAAAAACTTTTTATACTTAGTTATTTTTTTTTTTGCTATTATTGTTTTCTAGAGGACAGTCTTTTTACCGACTTCAAAAAAAGGAAGGTTATCAATTCGACATGTATGTTTGTAATATTATTGGAACTGAAATATATTCACATATGATAATAATCTTTTACGGTTTCCAAACAAATATACAAAATTTGATAGGTGTACCTATGTATGTTTGTCCACGCATATCTCCGCAACTATTAATTGGATTGTGACCATGTTTTTTTAGTGGCTATGTACTTCAACTTAGGGAACAGTGCAAGTTTCATCAAAATCGGTTCAGTAGTTTTCAAGATATGGGACAAATACGTGTAAGTAGGACGGCCTGGCTTATTGATACGAGATACAGGTGTGGTGTCATAGGGAAACATCTCAAAACCTTGGTCAAATTCCAGTGCATGTTAGAAAAAAAAACCGGCCAAGTGCGTGTCGGATCACGCACAATGTAGGGTTCCGTAATTGGGATGAATTTATCCCAATAACAATCTTAACTTCGTAGTTGAGAAACATGTTCTCCCATACATTGATATACGTGACGGTAAATTCTCCAATGGCAAATGCAGTTTGTAATCGCAAAAAAATATGGTTTAAAAGTTTGTTGGGATCTAACTCATCTATAGCAAGGCCATCAAGCGTTTTAACCCTTCCCAAAGCAACATAAGCTTCAAGTGTTGTGCCCTGTAACTTATGTATAGCTACCGCCCAACTAAGTATCAGCGGTAACATGCGTCGTTCCACGTCACCCTAACTACGTTTAGCTTGAAACGTGACCGTGATTGGAGATATTGGCACATAACCATCTGCATCTTTTGATTTGTCACCGATTGAACCGTCATCGAATAGAATTAGCACTGCATCAAGCAACTCTCCTTCTTCTAGTTGATCATGCCTTAGTGTAGGCCATCGGAATCCTTTTACATACAACACCCATGCTGCCATTGAGCAAGCTGTCAGATACCAAAACATTTTCAGCATAACTTTTGATCCCACTGCCACTTGAAGTTGAGTTAAAAGTTCACCACATTTGTTTGCATCGGTTGAAATGACGTTTTCTGGTGAGGTTTGCCATAAGTAGCTGCTTCTATTGACTCGTCTATAGCCTTAAACATATAGACCCGTTCTTTACATTGGGCAAGTATATTAAAAAAAAAACTATACTAGACTACTACTGAAAACTGACTATTAAATAAAAAAGAACTATACTACAATGAAATCTTTCTATATTTACAAAAAAACTATTAACTATTTATTACGACGATACGCGACACTTGCAGAGCACAGACGTGCTCGTTAGCAATATTTATTCAATAATTTATTTAATAATAGTGACCTCATTTAAAGCATTACGGTCGTAATGCATCTGTAAAATTTTGCTTAGTGTGTACTTTGGTAAATAATGGACACAAAATAGTGAACTTGTGAAAACAAAATGGATAACAGCCCCATTAATCCAAGGGGCTCAGTGCAACCCTCCGCCTCACCTTCGAAGACGACGCAAAATCCAGCCCTCGAGTCGGCCACGGCTGATATTGTTTCGACGCCCGAGCTTCAGAAATGGATGTCAGCCATTGAGCAGTACCTAAATGAAGTTTGCTCTATTGCTGCGGATGGAAAACTGAACTCTGAGCAGAAAATGAAAATTTCTACCCTATGCCGTAAAGTAGGTTCTGGCACCTCACAAATGGCAGTCCTCTATCAGTCGCTCAAGCATAAAGCCATTCTCGCGTATGACATGGTTGATGCCCTTCAAGAAAAGCGCAACCTGATGGAGCATATTTCGGAGCTCAAGCAGACGATAAAGGACTCTGGCTCTGCGGGAAATGCTTCTTTTGCTGATATGGTGAAAAAGGGATCAAATGATTTCGTTCGACCCAACAATCTAAGCAGTGTTGCCATTTATCCCAATGATAAATTTAAATCAAGTGACGAAACGAAAGAACTCGTGCAAAAAATCATACAGCCCGAGCAAATGAAGCTGCACGTTCGTGGTGTCCGGAAAACAAAAAATGGAGGCGTAATTATCAGTACCGAGACGAAAAATGACGCTGATAAACTGAAGCATGCAGTCCAGCTCTCTACATCTGGACTTACTGCCGACGAGCCCAGCAAACGCAAACCTCGGATAGTAGTTGTAGGAGTGCCGACTTCCTTGGCTGAAAATGAGGTGTTCAGGTGCATTTTCGAACAAAATGTAGCCGACAAGTTACCAGCACTGTCCTTGGAATCCTTCTTGACCTTGATCAAATTAAGCCATAAATCGGGGAAGAGAGATGCTACGACCTGTAACTATGTTGTTGAAGTTTCGGCCGATATACGTAAAGCCCTAATCCCACAATCAAGGCTTTTTATAAATTGGACGTCCTGTCCTGTCAGGGACTTTACATTGGTAACAAGGTGTTATAAATGCCAACAATATGGCCATGCAGCAAAAACTTGCCGAGACATCGTTACTACGTGTGGTCACTGTGGTGATGCAGGCCATTCAATGTCCGAATGCGCGAAAAAAGCCGCCATTCCGCAATGTGCAACTTGCCTACGTTTTAAAAAGCCCAGTGATCACAAAACGGGAGACGCTGCATGCCCTGCCAGGAAAATAGCAGAATACAGATATATTAACTCCATCGATTATGAGGGCACCTAGTGCGTCATCGCTTGTTGCTGACTCAAAAATATCCCTGGCCACTGCACTGTCCTACTTAGCTTCGATTTGTCGCTGTCTAAGCACATTAGTCGACCGCTTCAAAAATCAACGTAGCCTTGAAGGTGATTTATGCAGTATTTGTTTCAACTTAGTATTATTAAATATTGCAAACACAATCATAATCGTGTAACTAAGTGCTAACACCATGTATTTTCCGTTTTACCTTAGAAATTATTTACCTTAATTATTAGTATTTAAGTAGATTATAACGTAATAAATTAACTAACTATGTCACTATTATTAAAACTTATGTTAAATATTGTTTAAGAAATCAGTTGTCCAAATAGTAATTGTAAGAACTCATGCCGCCTGTGATACAGGTTTATCCTAGTACAGGCATCATACTTTGTAATACCTACATTATTTCTAAGATTTATACTGTATTTTACCAATTTTTATTTTTGAATAAATGTTTATGTTATGTTTATGTTATTACAAACAAATAACACATATCCAGTTTCTACTTAAAACTAAAAAATATGAATTAAAACAGTAATTTAAAAAAATTCAACCAACTTCGAAAGAAATGAACTTAAAATTATAAAATAATATTTTTATATTTAAACGAAATTAACACAAATTAGGGGCCTACAATTTTTTATGAGGTCGGTGCCAGGAGAAAAAGGACAAACATTCTGACTAACTGACTGACTGACATATGTCGACGTAAGACGAAACTACTGGGACTAGGAATGTGACATTTTGGACACAGCTTAATTTTATAATGTACGAAATCCCCCTTTTCGCCCCCATAAAGGTGGAATTTTCAAACACGTTTTGTTTGAAAATTCCACCTTTATGGGGGCGAAAAGGGGGGATTTCGTTGGTATGAAGAAAAAAAAACTGGGCGAAAAGGGGGGATTTCGTTTGTATGAAATATCTTATTCCTTGAGTTAATAAATTTGAAACTTGGCACAAAAAGGACTAGGCTTGCATGAATTTCAATCATTAGCCGTTGTGCACAATTTCTGAGCAGTAATCTTACAAAAAGTACTAGGCATGCATGAATTCACGATAGAATTCAATCATTTTGTTATGCTACTTACTAATAGGATTTTTTGGATGAGGCAGGCAGATAGTTTATAACCTGGATTAACGCATAGGATACATTTTATCCCGGTAGTAAGTTTCCATGGGATAATTTTCGACTTCCATGCGAGCTAAGCCGCGGGGAAAAACTAGTATAATAATAATGTGATACAAGTACAACTATTATTAAAAAAATAGGTTGTTATGTAAAATGTCTTACCGCCCCATCTCAAAAATACATCCTGAATAATATGAAGAAAATGTGTTAAGGATATCTTCCTTAACACATTTTCTTGATTAAAAGGAGTGAAAGTTAACGTACATCGGAGAATGGTTGAAGATTTTTTTTTTAATTCTGTTTTCTCAAAATAATATGCTGTTGATTGCAGAGAGCCCTCTGCTGACCTCGTGGTCGGTGCGCAGCAACTGGCGGCGCCTGACGGCGTCCTACGAGGATGGAGACCCGCGGCTCGCGGCGTTGACGCCTGTGCAAGGAGTCCGGTATGTTCCAACGTTTAATTTCATCATTATCATCGTTCACCACTTTTTTACGATCGATTTTTGTAAGATTTAAATCATTTAATACGACAAAAATATAAGCATCGGATAAACTTCTGATACGCACAATATTGATAGATTTACCATGTTATTTTAAGACTACTACTATAACAAAAAAGTACTGAGAGTGGTTTTTTACTTATAAGTAAAACACCACTCTCAGTACTTTTTTAAAATTTTAGGCTCAGTACTTTTGTAGATAAGGGGGTGTTGTAATGCTAAATTATCATCTTTTTTTTAATATGTTTAAAAGTATAAGTATATTTTAAAATTATAAAAATATATGAGTTCCTCACAACAAGCCCTTTCGATTAGTCTGTCTGTAAACACAAGTGACCCTATAAGGGTTCAGAACAGTCACAACATGGAGAGGGCCCACCTTACAGGCGCAAAGGTGGACCAAACGCACGATGAAAAGACGAGCTAGAGGCAGTTGTTGGTAAAAATTTGACTTTTACCGCATCAAATAAAGACGAATAGAAGGCTCTGGAGGAGGCCTTTACCCATAGAGGGGTTAATTTAAAGACACTTGCGCGAAAAAGTGGCAGAAATGAGATCAATTTCAAAGGGAAATTGAATTGATGAAATTGATGGCGTGATGTTATGAAGAAATCTAAAAAATTTCGCCCCCATCTTGGATTTACATTTTGACCTCACTAATGGCTTTAGCATCCTCGGAAACTATGAAAACGACACCCATGACGAATACATTTTTAAATGTTCGCAGCCGCTATCTTGAATTTACATTTTGACCTCACTATTGGCTTTTGCATCCTCGGAAACTATAAAATTGACACCCGTGACGAAAACTTGGAAAATGTTCGCAGCCGCCATCTTGGATCTTTATTTCGACTTAAAGTAGTCTTCAGTAGCGTTAAAGAACTTCGTTCCAAAAAATAATTCACTTAATGCTACTACAGCATATCGGCGCGGGCATGTCGGTGACGGCAACCCATAAGTTTTTCCCCTACCAAAAATCACTCAACGCGATAAAAGAAGTTTTCACTTAAAAAAAAAAACCATGAAACCTACAAATATAACTAGCGGACCCGGTAGTCAGACGTTGTCCTGCGACAAAAACGCCACCCGGGTCCAGCCATAGCTAAGAACCATCCATAAGCACAAAAAGAATAATAAAAAAAAACATCTACATCAGTCAAGCCAAGGCAAGGATAAGAAGAATTACGAACACACGCAAAAAGTATGAAAAATGACCTTAAAAGCGGTCATCCTCTTTTTATTTGTTTAATGGACACTACAAACTATTTCAATTGTAAGAGTAGAACTCACGAAGTGTAGATGTTTTTGGAACCAGAATTACGGCCATTTACATTATTTTCTTAGAAACAAAAAAAACCATAGAAACGCCAGTGATGTAGAAGTACTAGGTAAATACAATTGTTTTAAATGTAATATTATGAAAATATTAATTGTCTGCATTATCCACCAATCCCTATAGTTTTATCCCTAATAATAACAAAACTATGCCGTTTTTAGTGTTATTTCTTTAATAATTTTTTTCTCTTAATTCTTTACGAATGTGGATTTTATTATTTAACCAAAGGTTCCTTAGAATCTTTTCTATAAACCATAAAAATATCTAATCTTACTCATGCAAGATTTCAGAGGTAGTTATTTTAGTTTTTTTAAACTGTGTCAGGGCTGTCACCAAATCGTTTTTTTTTCTGTTTAATTTTTGTGAAAAAATATGAGTCAATATAAAATTTATGATAACACACATGCTAATAAAGTGGTCTGTCGATAGTTCTTAACAGAAGAAGAATTCTACACATCTTTTTTGTGTAGGTCTATTTTTAATTATTATTTTAGCATAGGAAAGGGGTCCACCCTCGTTAGGTTAAAATTAAAACTGAAACCCCTATGTTCATGCATACATTCTGGAGGAACGGGGGTGACGCACTATGGGGCCGTCATAGATCCATAGTGCTACTTTGCCTCAACAGGAATTGACACAACCTATTGTGGAATGTCTGTCCGGGCTCCGACCGGCTGACTTCGTGCAAGGAGGGCAAGAGGGCGCCAACCCTCTTGTTGGTCAACAAGTGGCAAGTGATGCTATGGACAGCGCCATAGCCCATAGCCGGTACTCGTCAACCTCCGGGAGTGTTCGATAAAACACGAGGAGACGATCTGACGTCATGTCATTTTACCAGGCTAAAAGCCTACAGCATTTTACTCGATCTTGCAAAAAAACGTGGAAAGAAAGTGCGTCCACCAGACTTACCCATACAAGATAGACTAGCTGCGATTCTAGAAGCTATGTCATTGCCATTACATTTAAAAGATGAGGCGCATCTCAAATCAATTATAAGCAGATTCACTTACCAATGTGAGACGATGTACAAAAAATATAAATATAGTTTAAGCCGTTTCACAAATAAGCACAAGTTATGGCTAAATGGGGAATTTGATGCAGATTTCTCAGCGGCACTATCGGATAAGCCACATTCAGTTCTTGAACCTGTTCGAAGTTCTGGGACTATTTGTTCCGAATCAGTTTCGAAACCAACTAGTATTTTAGAAAATCCTGATCCTATTGAGAAATCAGATCATAGTACCAAAAAGCCCCATTTGGATTCTATTAGTGATCCAGATCTTTGTTTTAAATAAATGTGTTTTAGATGATTGAACTATCATATGATAGGTATGTAATATGCACAACGATATCTCTATCGCAAATAAAAAAAATAATAAAAATATTTGGTATTGAGCAGTTGAACACCCTAAAACCATAGAAGTAAATATGAAACTTTAGAAGCATTTTACTGTAAAATAAAGATTCGAGAGAGATTCGATTCTATGGAAAACTAAAAATCGCCGTAACTTCGTTTCTAAGTACATCTGCACTTCGGGAGTTCTACTCTGACAATTGAAATAGTTTGTAGTATCCATTAAAAAAATAAAAACAGGATGACCGCTTTTAAGGTCATTTTTCATACTGTGCACCGGTATTTAATTTATTGCCAGGCATGCAAAACTTTAATGATCCTTAAAAACCAGCAAAGTACTTCAAATAAAATGCGGGTCAAAATGTGGTAGTCGGCGTACAATATCTGGAATATGTTTACATATAACACACCTGCGACGCAAAGTGATACGTCCTCACGCTGGGAAGGCCCGTTCGCTACTGACGGAATGCGGTGGGTTTTCCGCGGTCGATAATATAGTTTCATTTTTCCATTTATTTACGAAATGAAGTAGTTGTTTATTTATAAAATAAAATTTAGATTCTACTAAATGGTTATCTTAAGATTAATATATAACTTTTTAAAATTTCTTAAAAGTGTTACTAAGTTTTAGAAAAAAATACTCATTTGCCTTGAAGTTTTGCATAGAAGGTGAAAAAAGTGGTTCTGCCACATGCAAGTAGACCATATAGTAATGTTGATGAGATTTTTTAATTTTCAAACTCTAAATAGTAGTTTCTTGTAATCAAACGATCAAAAATCAGTCTCGCGTCATTTTTCGGAAAACTTGTTGCGAATATTAGTGATTTTCCATGAATCCTTAAAATTTGAAAAATCCCTTTCAGCCACATGCTAGACAAAGAACTTGACTTTACAAATCATGAATAATATTGTTTAAATTGTTTCCCTTTCTGAATGAACAAAATTGATCAAAATCAGTAGATTTTGAGCACGGCCTCTTAAAATCGTTCCAGTATTTTTAAGTTTATGCATTAAAAAAAACAAACACACATAAAAAAAATCAAATCTTTTCGCTTTATAATATTAGTTTAGATAAGTTAGCCATCAATTGTAAGGAAGGTAATTTTTATAAACAAGAAATAAGAAAGGGCCGAGAATTCAACCTTGAGGCACGCCCATTTTAACTAGAGTGCTTAGCCTCTGGCGAAGGTAAAAACTAGCTCTTGGGTCACGGGAAGTGTCGGCCAACCGTTTAGAGATTTCATTAAACAGACCATGAGCACTTGGACTGCACGGTCTGAGGGTATTAACCCCAAACGCTTGAAAATGAATGATGTGTATACCTGTAATAGGCATACATACCATTACTTGTATTATGTTATTGTACTGTTTTAATTTTTTGTATGTACCTACTGCTGTTGGTGTAACAAATAAAAAAGTTTTGCCTTTTGTCGTAAATAAGTATGTTCTATTCTCACCGACTTAAGTCGCATCGATAAATAAGATAATTAAGTTGATATTTTTAATGAAAATTTGAATTTTATATATTTTATTTAATGAGAATGATATAATTAATTTAATGTTTCTATGTATAAGAATTTAAATTTTAACAATTTTATGTAACAAAAATGTTTGCATGCCGAATGGTAAAATATGGCAGAACTCAAGAAAACCTACTACCTACTTATGTATAACCCATATTTGCAAATAAATGCTATTCTATTCTATTCTATTCTATTCTATCGATTACGGTTGTTCTAAAAAGATCCGTGTCAGTTTTAAGGTGCAGCAACCTAAATATCGACGTGTATTCAATTGCAGGGTACTGCTGATGATGCTGAGCATGGCGACGCACACGGCCTGCATCCACAATATGCTGTATCTGTACAACCCCAGGTGGCTCGAGCATGTCAGTAACTAGCATTAATAACTGAATTATTTTATCAACAACATCAAACCGTTACCGTTTGTGAGTAAGTTAGTCCGTACGCGGAAAGTCTTTATTTCTGACACCTTTTGGAATTTAAAATGGGGGCTTGTGAAATTATAAGCGCAAGACTTTGACATCATCGCAGGCAAATGAATCAGAAATCCATGTGTTCGCCGTGATGTCTCAGATAAGCGATTTTTTTTTATTGACATTGGAAATCTTGAGTGTCTCCTAGAGAATAAAAGACAGACTCATACAACTTAGTTTCAAGATAGATTGATATACATAATAATCTTTATTGAGTACCATAATCATTACAAATGAGAACTTTTAAGAGTTACTTATGGTGTTACAATGGGCGGTCTTATTGCTAAAAGCGATCTTTTACAAACAACCTTTAGATGAACTTCATGGAGAAGGAGAAATAAGAAGCAGATAATCCGTGGGTTAATATAAATTTTCTTTTGTATTATGTATAAGTACCCACACGAATAAATAGTGCCGCGCTTGTCTATATATTAGATATATGCGAGATATATAATTATGTCAAAGAATATGGGTTGGTAAGTTGGTAAGCCTTTATAAATAAATAAATAGATATTTACACATAGAATAAGTGCTTGTTATTGGTAGATATGGCGTCATCCGGTGCTGATGATCGTCCTGAACGGCACGACGGTGGTGCAGGTGTTCGTGCTGCTCTCCAACTTCCTGCTTGGCTACAACTTGCTGCTTTTCAACAAGACCAGCAAGATCTCCTACAAGTTGCTGCCCTACATCACTATTAAGAGGATAGCCAGGTATACTTACGTCTATTCTAATAATATGTATAACCTCGTGGCCACTAGCTACCCGCTCAAGTGACACGGGTCTTACCACAGCGTCTGCGGAAAAAGTCGCGTCGCAAGTCGCATCGCTCGTGATCGTGAAGGGATAAGATAAAGATTTATTGAACAAAAATGGTTGAACAATGAAAAACTTTCAAATAACACCATGCGTATACAATAATAGCGTATTACAATTATATAACCCTTAGTGTTATTATCAGTCTTTTTATGAACTCTGGTATCCAAAGAAACCTGTGTTATGGATACCAGTATTCTCACATAAATGTAATACATAATATGTAGGTTACACTGGTTGCTTCAGAAGACGATGACAAAAGTTGGGCAAGAGAGGAAGCCTTAAGTAGAATGTGTGTGAGTGCAGTGAAATGTGAAATCATAATAATGAGTGAAGAAAGATTGTGTGTTCGTGTCTGTAGGATCATCCATCGTACCAGGTTAGCGTGTGCCTACAGAAGTGATGCTTAACTTGATATCTTTATAAGATTTTCCGTTTCTTCGTAGCTCTGTGCTTGTAACCACCTTGGATGAAGAGATAGTAAACGATGTTTGTTTTCCAAACACGCATAAACAACTGAACGTATTTAAATTATATTTGGCACACAATATAGACTATGTTCTTGCTCTTTTTTTTCATATTCTTTAAACTATGTACTAAAAAGTTTGAAAATATATATTAATCTCAAGGGTACAATTTAAAAGTTAATAAATAATCCTTCTACTTCTATTCTCATGTTGGCACAAGCAAGAAATAAATAAACTCAATCAATGGTTTTTACCATTGATTGAGTTTATTTATTTCTTGACTAAGGAGCAAACTGGAGGGTCAGCAGAAAAAAAAAGAAGAAAGATGATGATAAAAGAACTTATAGAAAGTAATATTAATCAAAGTTTCCATTACCAGGATATCCCCAGTGTACCTGCTAGTGGTGGGTTACGCGGCGACGTGGTGGGCGAGTGGGAGTGATGGCCCACTGTGGGCGCCCACTGTCAGAGCCGAGAGCGAAGCCTGCAGACGCAAATTCTGGAGCCACGTCTTCTACGTCAGCAACTTGGTTGACCCCGATGATACCTGTCTCACGCAGACCTGGTGAGTTACGGGATGAGGTTATACATTTACGTTGGGAGACGCTTGTAGATGCGGTTTTCACTATAATTTAGACGATTTATTCCGTAAGGTTAATTCAAATTCAAAATTATTTATTTTGGGACAGCTAGATCCAAAGGTTAGATTAGGTTGTCACTATCCCCTAGCTTCCTCCAAAGCACCTCGTAAGACACGAGGAAATAGACCTTGGAGAGATCCTGAAAACAGGCATACATCGGTGTCTTTCGATCAGTGTAGTACTGGACAGTGTGCTTGAGACTTAAGGTTGCGCTCTCAGTAGATAGTCCGGACCCAAACTCCGAATCGTGTAGTTTAAGATACTTTTGCAAGCAAGAATCAAACAAACCGTCCAGCACCTTTGCTATCACGATCGCGAGGGACACCGGGCGGTAGTTATGTATTTTTATCCGAGATGTCACAGGTCCCGTTCTTAACTATGGGCAATACTGTGGTTTTCATTAGGTCAGCTGGAAGGTTCGCATGACTGATGCACATAGTAAACAACAGAGACAGGACCCTCAGGAGGTGCACTCCAGAATATTTCAGGTGTTCGACACTGAGCCCGTCATGCCCAGGAGATTTGCCTTTGGTCATTTCTTTAATAAGAGCACTAACTTGACTTGCTGGGGAACGCAACAGAGGCTCCTTACTTACAGAGGTTAATGTGTAGGTATAATACATTAATATTTAACTTCGATTACGCACACAGATCTTGATGATTTGACATGTCGCCATGTCGCCATTGCACCCGTGCAAAGCAGGGGTGGGTCGACAGATCAAAAATAAAAAAATACTAGTGAATTCCCGTGACATTCACCAAGTCGTCGGTCCACTTTTAAAAATAAAGATTTATTTCTTCAAAATTAGCGTTATCACTTAGCCTTTTCTAACCTGCCAGGTTCCTGGCAGTGGACATGCAGCTGTACGTGCTGGCGTCCGTGCTGACGGTGCACCTGGCGCGGCGCCGGCGCCGGGCGCTGTCCACCCTGGCGGTGCTGGTGTTCTTCTCCTGTCTGCTCAACGGAGTCCTGGCCTACGTCTTCGACTGGAAGTCCATCATGTACTTCGCGTATCCGAGGTAAGTATGAGATGAATTTGAAGAATCTTTTGTAATTTTTCGCCTTTTGCTCCTGCGAAAGTCAAGATAACATATCTGCCGCATTGCAGATATTGGTTCTGTAGTCTTGTAGTAGATAAGTATTATTTTTTTCTTTTCTTTCTCTTAGGAATTTAACAGACTCCTTTGCTTTCATCATAATAATTGCTACATAGTTTTATATCAATTGCATTTCCGTCTGTCGTCGTATCTTGCTTCCGAAAAGCGACTAAGTCGTTAATTGCTGATGCTAAAAGTAGCATGTCTGCTGAGACCCAAACGAACACAAACTTTATGGATGAATATTATATTATTGTTATACATACCCATACAGAAACTGTTGGTGTACCTTTTTTTTCTTATGATGGACACCATGGCACTTAGGTACCTTACAATTACGCAAGCTTCAAAAGCGTTTTGTATACAAAAGTATTGATAGGAATTATTATGTTACGAACATAGTCTTTTCGAAACGACACTATCATAAAATACGAGTATATACGTATTATCAAAGTCGCTTCGTTATTTTTCAGAAAAATCACTTTTGAATTTTGCGTAAGTGTAAGAAATTGATGATCGTGACTGTACAACTCATACCAGTCACATTTATTTTACGTTCCACGACTCTCCAGCAAGTTGAAGACGCTGTACTCGGGCATCTCGTCGTTTTCGCGGCTGTACCATGCGCCGTGGGGCAGCCTGCCCGCTTGCCTCATCGGGCTGTTCTTCGCCTTCCTACACTTCGAGCTGCAGGAGTCAGGGGTCAGGGTGTCCTCGTTTAAAGTGAGTCTTTTACCAACTAAATCTGTATCTGTATCTTAGAGCTCCCGCTGACATACAATTTTAAGTTGGCTAACTATCGAACGACTAGTACAAAGTTAGTTAGATGTGCCGGCTAGCATAAGTCACTATACCTATTGGTATAATCTGCGATTTAGTCGGCCAACTTTCAATTATGTGTCTGAGGTATAGTGTTATATAGTTATGACTCAACATCTTGTCGACACCACACCTCCTCGACCTCGACATCTTGTCATATTGTCCAACTAGGTTTATCTGTATCCAGGTTTCCTCACGATGTTTTCCTTCACCGATATCAGTAATGACCGAGATAACCTTAGATAGTACATATGAATTGAAAAAGACACATTGGTACATGGCCGGATTTGAAACTACAACCTCATTCATGGGAATGGAAGGCGAGGTCTTAACCATTGCGCCTTCAAGGCGAGAATTACATCAATTATTTCAGTTTTATCCCGACATAATTATGACAGTGGGCACCTAAATACAGAACGATGACCCAGGAAGCACCTGTGTGTAACTACACTCGAGAGCAATGAATCCGGGTCACTTAAAGAATCCTAAAAATCTCGGAAACTAAAAATGCTAGGTTAATGCAATAAATTGTATTTAATAGACAATGTAATACTCCTTAAATGAAGGTATTAAAACTTCTTAGTTATTGTAAAGTTATATCATAAAAAAATCAAATTTGAAAAAGGGCCACTTTCGAAGATGGAACTACGAAATTACAGCATTTGATTTTGCTTTTGTTTGTAATCTGTCATTTATGTGGGTACATAAACCATGTTGATAGTGCTCTATATTCATTATTCAAGCTGAAATTATGTCGCTTACGCCTGAAGAATGCACCAGAATACTTACAATGCTGGAAACCGGCCGGAGTCAGCGCGATACAGCCAGGACTGTCGGTGTGTCGCTGTCAACAGTACAAAGAGTTCTCCGACGTTACGAAGAAACTGGTTCTAACCTACGCAGACCAGGAACGGGCAGAACCAGGTGTACCACAGCACGAGAAGACCGATACTTGGTGAACACCATGCTTCGAAATCGCTTTCTCACAGGAACTGAACTCACAAATCAGTTTCGACGCCTCGGAGGAAGTAACCCAAGTGCATGGACAGTAAGACGTCGGCTTGCTGAATCTAACTTAAAACCCCTTAGACCTGCAAACGGCCCTAAACTGGAGCGTGGGCATCGTATTTCAAGACTAAGATATGCCCAGAGCCACGTAAATTGGAGTATTGAAGATTGGTCAAAAGTTATGTTCTCCGACGAATCAAAATTTATGCTCTACAAGCACGATGGAAGACACAGAGTGTATCGAAGACCAGGGGAAAGATTCAAGCAAGCATGCATCGAAGAAAAAGTAGCCTACGGTGGTGGGTCTGTACTTGTGTGGGCCGGAATTTCTTCTGAAAGTCGCACAGAGCTGGTGATCATAGAAAACGGCTCTTTAACTAGCGTAAGATATGTGGAAGAAATCCTCAATGATCACGTTGGTCCATTTATGGTCAATTTAGGTGAGGATGCTATATTTATGCATGACAATGCCCGACCTCATACAGGTAGGATTGTGAATGACTACCTCCAAGAGATGAACATTACTCGTATGGAGTGGCCAGCGCGCAGCCCGGATATCAACCCGATCGAGCATGCTTGGGACGAGCTAGGCAGATGCGTAAAACAACGAAACCCTCCCCCAATCACGCTTCGTGAGCTCAAAATTGCTCTCACAGAGGAATGGGAGAATATTCCCCAAAATCGTATAAGGAACTTGGTGTACAGCATGCCAAACCGCGTAAACGCAGTAATGGAAGCACGAGGAGGCAATACGAAGTATTAAAATTCAAGAAAATCGTAATAAAGTTCAAAAATTTCATGTTTCCTATTTTTGTTTTAACCGGTAAAGCCCTGGGTGACCCTCAAGCACGTCAATTAGCACGTTAATTAGTTGTTTATCAGGCCTTTAACGGTTAAGGAGAGATCAGCAGTTTTTTTCTTTATGTAATTTTGTGTTAATAAAATGTATGGTGACTCATATTTTTTTTACTTTCATTTAAGGAGTATTACATTGTCTATTAAATACAATTTATTGCATTAACCTATCATTTTTAGTTTCCGAGATTTTTAACATTCTTTAAGTGACCCGGATTCATTGCTCTCGAGTGTATATACTATAAGAGTTCATGAATGACAAATGATGATGATGATAAATTATATATATTTCAGTTAAAAAAACACGGTGAAAATCAATTGTGTTTACAATCTAGATGACGTCGGTGTTTCCTATCCGACCAGTCTGAGAAGAAAGAGCAAAACAAACTTAGAGGTCACAGTGTCTTTTAAGGTCCAGACATAATCTTAGTCAGGCAATCTGACGGGTTGGTCACAAAAGAGCCACACAGATAGCTATGCTGGAGACTATTGGGCAGAAATAGATCAATTGTGAAAACTAGTCTTTACTCTTCCAAAATGTTACCAATCTGTACCTCCCCAGTGGCTCCGCGGCCCGTACACGCTGGCGCCGCTGCTGATGGTGTCGTGGATGCTCGCCGGCAACGTGCTGCGCGAGCTGGACGCCGCGTGGTTCACCGCCACCTACGTCGCGCTCGAGCGGCCCGTGGTCAGCCTGCTGGCCGGCGGTATACTTATCGGGATGATCAACGGGCTAGAGGGTAAGTCAAACTCGAAGCATGTATTTCAAATAAACAAGCAATAAATTACAGGCACTTTTCAACTATCAAGGAGGCGGTCAGTCAGAAAGATGAAGCTAGCAATCCAAAGCGTAGATGGAGAAATAACGGGCAAAAAATTCCATGGATATTGTGGTGTTTGACAGATAGTTGACACTTGACGGTTGACTGACAGTTGATTATTGTTACAAGTGAGGGTACCCCACAGTATAAGTTCAAAGCAACGAGGAACGAAACCCACCAGTTCAATATGGACGCCAAGTAAGTACATAAGTAAGTACGTAACAACAGTGGCGACGAGATAAACGTGAAATATAGTGAATAAACCAGTTAAAAATGAGTGAAAACTGTATAAATACAATGGCTTACATAAGATTCATGTAGTGCCGTATTTTATTTAACAAAAAGAAGGTTTAGCCATGGGATCTCCACTCAGTCCCCTTATGGCAGATATTTTCATGGACCAGTTTGAAAATAAATACATTGTTGGGCAGCCTCAGGTATCTCATCTGGCTTTAAAAAGGCTAACGCGGCCAAATGACGCATTTGTGAGCAAAAGATGTCGATTCTGAGTATTGTTTGGAGAGACCAGTAGACTGGATATGCTTCCAAATATTTTGAGCCAGATGGAAGTAACAACACTTGTGTTAGGCTTTTGAAATACTAAAAGAAAAAGTATTACCCAAGGATGCCGTGAAAGTCATTGATTGGTTTTCCAAATACTACGTCAATGGTACTTATAAGAAAAGGACTACTCTAATCCTCGAAACATTAAAGACAAACTTGCAAAAAGTACCTCCATTGTTTCCGTCTAACATCTGGTCGGTAAATAGCTCGATAGGGACCACTGTTCCAATTACACAAAATGAGGTGGAATCATGGCACCACCGCTGGAACACCCTATTGGGCAGAAAGAAATGGAATTTATATAAGACCATTGAAGAGTTAAACAAGGAACAAAAACATACAGAATTAATAATTGAAAAATTAAATTCACAGGCTCAAGAAACCAAAAGAGCAAAAAAAAAAAGAAAATAGGGAAGAAAAAATTAAAAAACATTTGGAAAAAAAGGAAATAATGGACTTAACCACCTTTTTAGATGGTCTTGCATACTTGTGCTATTTTAAACGTTAACAGATTTTATTTAAGTTTTTTTTAATGTTCGATGTGGTTGATTGTATTGTCATGGAAAAACGATTGATTTGGTTGATTGACACATAATAATTATGAGATTTTTGTTCTCATATGTTTGTTTTGGTTGATTGTTATATGAATAAAGACTTTTTACGATGACTTTTCGTTTAGTTATTCGAGATCACATGACTACGGTGTTCAGTTTTTAGTGGTAGCGTGCATTCTTTGTTAAGTGTTTCGAATAGGTGAATTAGAGATTTAGTTATTCGAGATCGCATTGCTACGGCGTTAAGTTTTTCGTGGTAGCGTGCATTCGTTGTTAAGTGTTTCGTATTCGTAAACTTACGGGGACGTGATATTCGGTGTTACACATTTCTAAGTCACGTATCACACTCGATGTTTTTGTTAATAAAATCAATAGTTTGCATCCTAAAATTAAGTTTAAATTAGAATTAGAAGTTGACAGATTCCTTAACTTTTTAGATATAATTATTTCTAACAATAAACACGATTTTCAGATTTATAGAAACCCAACTTATACAGATATTACGATTCCTGCGTCATCCTTTCATCCGATTCAACATAAATTAGCACCTTATCGTAGTTTCACTCATAGATAAATGACAGTACCTCTTTCTCGAGATAATTCTATCAGAGAACTAAATATTATTTATCACATAGCTGAGAGTAACCGATACAATAAGAAAATGGTGGATGATTTGATTCAAACGAAACGTCGTAACATAGTTCGTTCCCTTTTGTACCCACTGCCTCCAGAAAGACCAAATGAATACATAGGTAGTTTGACATACTTAGGGTCAATAAGTGATAGGGTTTCAAAAACATTGTTTCGAAATGGAATTAGGGTAACTTTTAAAACAAATAATTCATTAAGACAGATTTATAACGGAAAAGACCGATTAGAAAACCATAAAAAATCAGGTGTTTACAAGTTACATTGCGATGATTGTAATGGTATATACATAGGTCAAACTGGTCGTAATTTTAAAACAAGATATAAAGGACATATTGCAGCGTACAGAAATAATTATCCAGAAATATCCCATTTTATAGATTCATGTCATTCGTTAAATAATAATAACACTTTCAAAAATTTACACACCGGTTTCAGTATGACAGTACTAGAGAGATTAGAAATTGCAAAAAATAATACAGGGAACGATACACTGTTGAATGAATTAAATACAAGTATTCCAAGGTCACCGTTATTGCGATTATTCGCAGCCCCTTATTGCGCTGATAACGATCCTAGCCGAGGTGGGCGGGGCAGTAATCCTATATAAGTGGGGTTGGCGGATGACTAACACTGCGCTCGACGCTTGACGTGTCCACACGTCTGGTCCGAGTTCAAAACAAGTCAATCGCCTTCCTGAGGATGCCTCGTTGAGAGGTAAAACGATTCGATTCGATACATTATTTCTTACAGGGTTCGATTTCTTACAGGGTCGATTTCTTTACGACTCTTTAAGAACAGTTACGCAGATAGTTACTAAATATAAGTCGTCTATTGTATTGTATTTTATTTAGGTTTGCCGTCGCGTAATTTAACAAGAAAAAACCGGCCAAGTGCATGTCGGACCACGCACAATGAAGGGTTCCGTAGTTGGGATGAATAAACCAAGAACAAACTTAACATTGTAGTTGAAAAACATGTTCTCCCATAAGGAATGTATGGGAGATCTATTTTTCAAACTCCAAATAAATTAAGTTGGTCGATTATTACTCGCTCACCTGTAAAGCCTACTTAGCTCTGATAGTTTTCCTTTTAAATTCGTTATAATACTACTGCTGTGAATTTTGTCACAAATCCAAGTACAACCATTTACCTGGCAGGGGGGGAGGACACTTATAAATAATAATAATAAAATCGTTTATTTATAAAAAAGGGGCACATTTACAAAAGTAACTTAATCATTAAAATAGAGCACAGTTGCTTATTTGCCTGAACTAGGTTGAACCTGTGTTTCAGGCTAGGAAGAGCATAAATACTTAATGTAATAAATTAACAATGAGTATTAAACTAAATTAAAATTAGGTAGGTACTTAAATAAAAGTAAAATAGCATGTTAGCGGTATTATTTGCAGACAACAAGTAGATCTTCTGTCTGCGCATAATCTATGGTTAGTAAATATTGAACTATAATTTTTTTACAGCTAAAGTAATTTAATTTATACATACTTAGTTTCCTATTTAATCTATTGTACAAGAATGGGCCTAAGAATGTAAAAAATCTTTCTACAAAGACATGTTTTGAGGTTGCATTAGATGTGCATATTATTGCTTCGGGAAGTACCTGTGTCGCATAAACAGGGAGCCGGACGCCCGGTGTCACCACTGCGTCGACTGCCGGGAGGACACGGCGCGGCACACGCTGGCAGAGTGTGCCGCTTGGGAGGAGCCGCGCCGTGCCCTCATCTCAGAAGTAGGCAGTGACTTGTCGCTGCCGGCCGTAGTGAGCGGAGGGCGGACAACGCCCTCTTCCGGCCCCCCTAAATACCCATTTAGGGGGACCCGAGTCCGTCGCCCCTGGACCCCAGGGGCGACGGACTCGGGGACGTCCGTCGCCCACCACACATCAGGACCCGAGGTGGCGGCGCGTAGTTTTCCACGCGCGCCCCTCTGAGACGTCGCGGGGGGAGTCAAACACCTCACTCCCCCCCCTGACCCGAGAGGAGGCCCGCGGTGACGAAAGAATCTTCCGCAACCCCCGGCCGGCACCGGCCGGGGGATGCGGAAGATTCTTTCGTTCCCGCGACCCCCGGCGTAGGTGTGAGTCGGAACACCGGGGTGGTTTTTAGTCAGTAAGAGTCTGACAGACCCCTCCGCCCGCCCCAGGGCGGAGGACATCCATGAGGATTTTCCACCCCGAAAAAAAAAAAAAAAAAAAGATGTACATATTATATCATTCCGTCTCTTGTTAGTATTGTCAGCAATGTAGGTAAGCATGGTGTGCTGTTTTAATACTAAGTTCATAATGAAAAGTTGGCGAACAGTCAGCACGTTGCAGGATTTATATAGCAGATCTGTGGGAAAGAAAAAGGGATGGAAGTTTGCTACCTTTAAAATTGCTCTCTGAGCTCTTTCAAGGGGAAGTAGATAGGTTTTTGGTGCGCCACCCCATGAAGTGATGCAGTATTGAATAATAGACTGACATAGGGCCAAATAGACTTGAGTGATTAATTTTGAATCTGCAAACGTTCGCAATTTTTTTAAAACATATATTAATTTGCGCACTCTTTTAACTAGACTTTCAATATGTTTTTTGAAAGACAGTGTGTCGTCCATTATTACCCCGAGGTATTTTATGCTGCTCGTTTTGAGGATAAAAGGGCAATTACACATGTTGACTGAACGGTTTCCACATTTATGGGCATATAGATGAGCGTTAGTAATGTTAAGGTGAGGCTTGCGCATGGAGAAGTGAATATATTTTGTCTTGTCAGCATTTAATGTTAGTAAATTGCTTTGAAGGCAATTAGTCACAGTATTAAAACCTAGTTGAGCAATTTCGTATAGTTCGCTACTGGTTTTTGCGGTAAATATTAACGCCGTGTCGTCAGCATATGATATAATTCTGCCGTCTTTAAGATTCAGATTACACAAGTCGTTAATATAAATCAGGAATAACGTAGGGCCCAGAATACTTCCCTGGGGAACACCAAAACCAGTACTTTTCTGCTCATCGCTCGTGATATTATCTATTCTAACACATTGGTATCGGTCATCTAAGTAGTCCGCAAATAGTTTCAGCGGCGTTCCCCTTATTCCTATGGCCTCTAATTTGTTTAGAAGAACAGAAACAGACACCGTGTCGAAGGCCTTGGCTAAATCAAGGAAGACTCCCAAGGTCTGGTTACCTTTGCCGAGTTCTTCTGAAATATAATCGGTCAGGCTATGCACCGCATCGGCTATGGATAATTTGGCTCTAAATCCAAATTGCGCTGGGGATAAGAAATTATTCTTTTCTATATAGTTAATTAGTCTGCTATTTATAATTTTCTCTAATATTTTTGATACTGAGGGAAGTATCGATATTGGCCTATAATTGTTTACTAAGTCTTTACTACCAGATTTAAAGACGGGTATTACAACTGCCTTTTTAAGACAGCTAGGGAAAATTCCTTTGGATAGACAGATTCGGTATATATGCGTTAAGGGAGGTACCAGAATATGCTTAAAAAGTTTAAGGATCTTATTGCTTATATTATCCCATCCAACTGCACAGTCATCTTTTAGTCCAGAAATTATTCGGGTTATTTCGACTTCGTCAGTGTCCAGCATAGCAAAAGATTTCAGGTTACAGCTATTACTAGATTTTAGGAAAGATGGTTGGTCACAATAATATTGTTTCGGAGTCTGTTCAGCAAGAGTTTTCCCAATATTGACAAAGAAGTTATTAACGTTATTAGCTGACAAGTGTCGTGAAGGATTAGTAAGCAGTAAACTCGAATTTGATTCACGCTGTTTAGACATATTGGTGACGTTTTTAATATGTTTCCAAAGTTGCTTGCTATTGTTGCCTGCTCTATTTAATTCATTTTATCGAAATTATTTTTTAAATTCTTTAGGAGATTGTTGCAGAAGTTCCTGTATCTTTTATAAGTGGTTTGAATTATTTGATTATCAGGGCATCTCTTAGTTCTCTGATGAAGTTTATCTCTGTGTCTTATACACCGAATTAGTCCAGGTGTAATCCAAGGTTTAATATTATAAAGTTTCTTATTCACTGTAGTAACTATCGTGTTACGTAAAATTGCTTGTTGGACATGTTTTATAAAGTACGATAAAGCCAAATTAGCGTCAGCAGTATTGTAAACTAGGCTAAAATCTACGTTGCGTAAATCATATTCGAGTTTATTTGTGTTTAATTTGCTTTTGGTCTGGGGACGATTTAGCTTAGGTAGCGTTAAATTTAATGTAAGTAGGACAGCATGATGGTCAGTAATTGTTGCGTTAGTAACAAGCGTAATATATGATAGGCTGGTTTTAATCATCATATGATCGAGACAGGAACCGCTCTGATGAGTAGGTAATATGTGAGCGGGGTGAAAACCATGGTATGAGCAGATATTAAGATAATCTTGGGTCCCTGCATCGCAGTTTTCGGAGCCAATATTTATATTTAAATCACCTGTTAGTATAACATTCTTAAACGAGCTTAACCCTTGTAAAATTTGGTTTAAGGAATTGTGAAAAGAATCCAAGTTTCTAACGGAAGGGGACCTATACATAGCGATTATCGCTGTGGTTGCACCAATTTTGATAACTAAGCAATTAATCATACAGTCTTGTAGAGTAGGTTCCTGGACTGTTACCTTTAACGAAGACTACCACCCCATCATTTTGATTGTGGTTTCTTGTGGAATGCAATAAGTTGTAACCAGGTATAACTGGGAGGTTATCGATGCGGTTAGCTAGCCAGCACTCGGTTAGTACCATTATATCGCAATCAAAGTTAAGTCTATGAAGGAAAATTTTAAAGCTATCTATGTTCTTATAAATACTACGAATGTTTTGGGTCAGTACGGTTAGTGACTTTTTACAATCGGAAAGATATTGTCTGCAATCCTCAACGTCGCATGTCTTTGACACAGTTAAAAATGTATTATCTATGTCGGTAAATAAATTATTATCCATACTAAACTAGAAAAGTAACAATAACAAAATAAGTCTAAAATATACACAAGTAAGTGGCGCTCTTAGGCGCCTTCATAGTCGATCGAGTTAATGTACCTGTATTCGGCAGCTTTTTTAGCAGGGCAATCTGGGTCTCCCGTCTTGTGGTTGGCTTGTTTTTTAAAGCGCAAACATGTAGCACATTTTGGTGCTCCGGATTTCTTTGCGCAGTCTTGAATGGTGTGGCCTTCTTCACCGCAATGTCCACATGTAGGGGCAGCAATTTTGCATGTTTTGGCTGCATGACCGTACTGCTGGCATTTGTAACATCTTGTTACTAGTGTGAAGTCTCGCACCGGGCAGGACGACCAATTTATGAATAGCCTGTCTTGTGTGATGAGGGCCTTGCGTATGACGGCTGGAACTTCTATAATAAAGTTGCAATTCTCAGCATCTTTTCTACCAGATTTGTGGCTTAGTTTTATAGAGGTCAAAAATGTATCTAGGGATATAGGGGGCAGTTTTTCAGCCAAGTTTTGTTCATAAATACATTTATAAACCTCATTTTCGGCCATTGATGTAGGAACTCCTATTACTATTAGGTCCCCACCTATGAAATCAGCGTTTTGTATGGAGAATTTTAAAGAAGTTGCTTTTTTCATACTAACATTTTCTTAATTTATATAACAACCATGAACACTAATGTTTTAAAACTTTTATGCGCTAATGTTTAAAAACTAAGATAACGTATTATGCCACTAGATTAAGCGACAAAAATAAGTTTTGGCTAAATTAAAACAAATAGTGGTCATTTCTGCTAACAAAATGAGGAGTCATTTTTAAGGTATTTTTTATGTTTATAAACTATAAGTAATAAGGTTTTTTTTACTATTGGTAGTTGTCTATGATGCCTGTAAATGGTTTAATTGAAATAAATGCTTTGAGTTTGAGTTTGAGTTTGAGGTCATTATTCGATATAATACCAAGCAATTGATGAATATTTTAATTCATAGAAGTGACAAGGTTCTCTTTTTGTGAGAAAAAAACGCCAATTTCATAGGTGGGGACCCAATATAATGCGAGGTTTGCGCTTTTTAGGTTCGTCGACAGTAAGCCCTGACGAAGCGAGTTGGACTGTTTGCTTGAGCCTGTCTAGGTCATCTTTGGTCTCAGTGCTGATTATGAGTCCTCCTTTTCCAATTTTGCGTACGCCTCGTACTTTCAGCTTCATTTCTCCAGGGCATATAATTTTTTGGACCATGTTCTTGGTTTCGACACTGGTCTTTGAGTTGTCACTGGGATAAATGGCCACGGAGCTAAGAGTATTAGGACGAACAAAGGTTTTGGACCCATTCTTCACCATAGCTGCAAAAGATGTAGAAGTTGTTTCCTGGTTCATACATGACTCCTGAATCGTCCGGTTCATCTCCATTAGACAGTCTGATAGGTCTCGAGCTTCGGTCATGGTTTTAAGGGAGGTATGGGTTTGTATGGCTTTTTGTTTTAGTGACTGGTATTGAACAGCCATTTGCGAAACTCCATGTCCAACTTTCCGGCAAAGATTGTTAATTTTTAGCTTCTGATCAGCATTTAGCTTTCCCTCAGAAGTAATAGCACAAACCTCATTCAGACACTGCTCAATAGACCCCATCCAGTTCTGAATCTCAGGAGTGGACACAACTTCAACTTTCTCATCTTGGTCCTGTCTTGGTTGTCGGGGCGATGTCGGTGCTGGTGTCGGTACCGGGGTCGGTGTCGGAGGAGGGCTGCGTCGCATCATCGAGCTCCGATTAAAGGGGCTGCCATCCATGTTTTAGTTTATAAAAATGTATTGTTCGTTTCATTATTTTAACTTATCACTATAATGTTTATTTGTATAACACGCTAATACACTGAAACTAGGTCACTATTTATGCAAGCGTTAATTTATTTTATTGATATTATGCATTGATGAGCACGTCTGTATGCGTTGAATGCAATGAATGAATCCTCTTGACTCTAACAAGAAAAAGCACTAAAGCCTAATACTCGTATTTCGCAAAAGGAATTCCTAAATTGATTCCAACGATTCCACGATAACCCCACACTTTCGGAAAGGCGAGAAAAATAAAACATCCCATCTTTACGTGTTTTACCACTTTGTCGGCATTATTAATATAATAGAATAGAATAGTTCTTTATTTGCACAGAAAGTAAGTACAAGTTACAGGTGTTAAGGTTAAAATGATCCTTATACTAACTACCTTATCTAAGGCATGCAAACGGTTTACAAATATTATTAACAAATTCAATCAAATCAATACAAGTTTACCATGTCAAGATGAAATTCAGAAAAAAAAAAACAAAATTAAAGTAGGCAATACAACACAAAATGTCAAGTTTAATCAAATTATATTTGGTTTGAATACATTCAATCAGCATGTATATGGAAGACGTAGCAATATATACTGATCATAAGCCGTGTTTGCTTGGGATTTTTTGCGTATCTGTTACTAATGACTGTATAATAAGGGGCAATCGAGTGGTCATACCGCCACCCATGCGGGAACACATGTTTACATGAGACTCACGATGGCATAGTGATATCGAAATCAATTGCTCGAAGTTATTTTTAGTGGCCAGGACTAGATCATAAGATTGAAGCGTTACCGGCAAATTGTGATAGTTGTCAGATAAATAAAAATATGCCAGCAAGCACAGGACATTCTTGGGTCACCCCTTCTAACCCATGGCAACGTTTACATATTAACTTTGCTGGTACAGTTGACAGAAGAATATATCTAATTGCCCGTGGCTTCGCCCGCGTGGATGTCGAAATATATCCCACGGGGTCGTACTACCGGGATTAAAAAATAACCTATAGGTTAATCCAGGTTATAAACGATCTGTGTGCCAAATATCATCCAAATCCGTACATCCGTTTTCCGACCAAAATTCTAAAACCTTTATTTTCGGCATCAGACTCGAATATTCAATGTAAGGTTTGACTTCGTTACTATTTTATTTTACTTCGTCTGCGTAGAGTATAAATTCTTTTTTTCTAGATAATTATACTTCTAAAAAGCACGTTAGGCTGTTGGTCCCGGCTGTCATTCGTGGATCTTTGACAGTCGTTACGGGAAGTTATAAGCCCGAAAGTCTGACAACCATTCTTACCAAAGGGTATCGTATTACCCAGTAACTGCGTTTTGGAGGTCAGATAGGCTGTCGCTCCAGGTAAAATACTGTAAAGTTAGAAATACGTGTACCTACTTATATTATTTTTACTTGAATACAAAATTTCAATTAATGAACAACTTCAATACAAAACTTCATCGCCCTTTCCAGACTCTTGTGACAAGGGTCTGGCCTTGTGGGTTGAAATTTAAAAAAAAACAACGATTTTCATTGTGTTAGTTTCCAACTATAGGCCGAAATATTAGTCATTTTAACTTAAAAAATAAATAATTTTAATTTAAAACAAAATTTCATCCCCCTTTCCCCCCCTTCAGGGTTAAAATTCTAATAACACCGTTGCAGTAGCTTCCAACCATAAGCCTAGATAGTTAAGTAATTTTTCTTCGAAAATAAAGGACTTTCAACTTCGTTCCCCTTTTAAACCCTTCGAGGGTAGAATTATCAAAAACGCTGGATTAGAATTTTCAATCGTCAGCCTAAACACAAAAGTTGAAGATCCTAACTTCAAAACTGAGGGACTTTCATATAAACTTCCATCCCCTATTTTACTCCTTTAGGGGTGGAATTCCCAAAAATCCTTTCTTAGTGAATACTTACTCTTCACAATGAACACCTCCCTCCAAGTTTCATGTCTCTAGGACCAGCGGTTTTGGCTGTGTGTTGATATATCACCCAGTCAGTCAGTCGAGTCAGTTTACCATTTTATATATATAGATTCTGGTGGATCCACACTCGAAATGGTCAGAAGTCTAATATAGTTAAATCAACATCAAGTGAATGTGCAATAAAAGCTTTAAGATAAATTTTTGCCCAACTAGGATTACTTACCACAAGTTTTAGTATGGGATAATGGAACGGCATTCACTTCTGAACAATTTAAGAATTTTATGAAATGCAATGGCATTCAATATTTACTGATTCCACCATATACACCATCGTCAAATGGCCAAGCTGAAAGATATGTGCAAACAGTAAAAAAGAAATTACATAGTTTGGCCGGAACTAACTTAGATATTAAATTACCACGTCTTTTGTTTAGTTTGAGGGTAGCGCCAAGCTCGGTTACTGGAAAGTCGCAGAATTGTTGATTAAACGTCGTTTTAGAACACGGTTTGACATCATACATCCTTTTTATAGAAACCCTGTTGCCGAAAGACAAATTGAAAGTAATATAGAAGTATCGGTGAGAACATTTACATTGAAGGACAAGTTATGGCTGCGAACTATGCAAGAGGGGAGAAGTGGGTGAAAGGAGAAGTCTTCAGAATCAGAGGTCCTGTGCGGTTTTTGGTAAAGATAAACGATGGACCAATCGATACACGACACATAAACCAACTACGACGACATGATGCTGATAACGATCCAGGTCCTAAAAATGAAATGCGGGATATACTTGGCATACCCACAGATGCAGTAGTAACTTGTGAAGGAGGCAGGTTACAAAGCAATTAAATAAGAGTGATTTAGATATTAGGATTATAAAAGTATAAATAATATTGTAACTTGAGTGAAGACTATGGGGGAAGGCATGTGGTGTTTGACAGATAGGTGACACTTGACGGTTGACTGACCGTTGATTATTGTTACGAGGAACGAGGAACGATCCCACCAGTTCAATGCGGACGCCAAATAAGTACATAACAGACCCTCTTCTAAATCTTTTTTTTTACATAATATTTGTTAAGGAGGACCCGCAGTGGTAGCCTGCGAAATTCAAATTTTCTAACGTTTTTTGCAATAACTCACTATAGAGAATTCCAGCTCTCTTTTAAAATAATAAATAAAATAAAACAAATTTAATTCAGACTATTTTTGTCCATATTTAGGTACTACCATTACATTATCACACATTATCTTAAAATTATGTTATTCATGACTCGATCAATTAATACATTAATTTAGGCTAGATGAGTCGAAATAAATAATAGAAAATAAAACAAATTAAATAAAAATATAATTGAAATAATTGATTGAAATAGAATTAAAATTAAACAAAAATTTGAATAAATTATTGAAAATGAATTAAAATAGGGTAAATAATTACAAATTAAATTAATTTAATTTAAATAAAATTTGAATTAATTGTTGAAATATAATTAAAATAAAACAAAAAGAAAGAAAGAAAAATGCGTTTCTTGGCATTACAGCGGAAAATACACCTTATAAGTAAAAAAAACCGGCCAAGTGCGTGTCGGACCACGCACAATGAAGGGTTCCGTAGTTGGGATGAATAAAATTTATCCCAAGAACAAACTTACAACTGCAAATGTAAAAAAAAAAAGGCTGGGGTAATGGTAAATTTTCATCTATTTTCTTAAATATCTTTCAAATAATTTATTTTAAATTGATTAAAAAAATGTATTTAAGATCTTCGCAATAAGCCCTTTCATTTAATTTATTTTTATTTATTTATTTTTTACTTTAACATAAAACGGCCAAAGGCCAATTACAGACATTAGATTAGTTAAAGACACAACACACTATATTAGTACAAAAAAAAACAAAAGAATACAGCTACTCGACAGTCATACGCTTATCTCACAATACTCCAGACATGTTGACAAGATCTTTTTCCATTCATCCGCGAACACATCACAGTGAGGCTTAGCGTCCAAGAGAGCGTTGAGCGCAGAGAGCGTGCGAGGGACAGGAGACTGGGCTCGAGCGACGGTTCGACTCTAAGGCACGGCGAACAATCTGTGCCTCCTGCTACGGTTATAGTTCATCGGAGCAAAAAGACGGGACAGTTCGTCATGCAATTCAGGAGCATCTGTTTTTCCTTGAAGGATCTTACACATATTAATAATTTGGTCATTTTTTCTTCTAACCTCGAGAGAGTTATAACCTAAACAGCCTAAAAGAAAGTTCGAGGGATAAATAAAAGGATAATATCCATTCAAACGTTTATATAGATACCTAAGATAAGCTTTTTGTACCTTTTCTAAGAGTAAAGTGTACTTCTTTTCGTGCGGGTTCCAGACGCATGCACCGGACTCCAGTTTGGTACGAACCAGTACATTAAAAATAGATTTAATAGCGCTGGTGTTGCTAAAATCTTTAGCATTGCGCAGAACGAAACCTAATCGCCTAAATGAATCATTTGCTACCGTTGCCATGTGATCATGAAACGTTAGCTTGTTGTCAAATGTGACACCTAGATCCTTCATTCCAGATGTTCTATTAATAGCGCTACCATTCATTTTATAAGTAAAGGTGATAGGGTTTCGTGCTCGAGTAAAACTCATGACGAAGCATTTGGAAGAGTTAAATTCCATTTTGTTCTTCACACCCCACTCCACTTAATACTAGCTGCCCGCCCCGGCTTCGCACGGGTAGCACTAAGTACTTATCTACACCTACCTACCTACCTACCTACCTACCCTACCTACCTACCTACCCTACCTACACCTACCTACCCTACCTACGCCTACCTACCCTACCTACGCCTACCTACCCTACCTACACCTACCTACCCTTCCTACATACCTACCTAATTACATAACTACCTACCTACCTATATACACCTACCTAATTGACCCGACGTCTTTTCTTTGATTTGGTTTTAGAACAGTTTGTATTGGAAAAAGAAAAGTGGGGTTTTTACGTTTTTCCGGGCAATTATTCCAAATTTTCACTTCATAAGAACCTTCCTCGAACATAATGGAATATTTAAGAGAAAAAAAAGCTAAATTGGTCCAGCCGTTCTCGAGTTTTGCGCTTAGCAACACGTTTATTGATAATTTTTTATTTATATATAATTATAGATTATTATATGATTAACCCTCTCGATCCGTGTACGTACATATTATTATACTGTAACTGTTGTTTAGCAGTGATAGCCTAGTGGTGACCGTCAGACTGCCAAGTCATAGGTCTCAAGTTCGAACCCAAGGCACGCACCTCTGACTTTTCAGATTCATGTGCGTATTGTATAATTATCACTTGCTTTAAAAACGATGAAGAAAACATCGGGAGGAAACCGGCATGCCTGAGAGATATTTCTCGACAGCATGTGAAACCAAGTCAGAGGCCCATGGGCGAATTTAAAACTCTGACACCAGGTAAGACACTAACTACATGAAAAGAAGAAGATTATACTGTTCCTCATCAAAGAGGCATATTTCGTAGAGCATCTTTGTTAGGCCGCATACTATTTAAAAGCGATTGCCGCTCGAATACGCGATCGGTCGCGATGTATATGACACTTTTTGTTCGGAAAACCGGAAAGCGCCCTCTGTCGGCGCGATCACGCGTTCAGGTTCACCGAACACAAAAGTTCGACCGATCGTGTATTCGCGCGTCGGTCGCTTTTAAATAAGACGCGGGGTGAGCAAGCTTCGTCGTGTACAAAAGCTATACGATCACCTATAACCTATAGAGTTTATACTGGATTACGTCCGCTGCGCAGGCACAGAGCATGTAACTTTATGCGCAGGGAGCCGACTGCGCGAATGAGCCGCGCGGCTACCTATGACTTTTTAAATTCATAATATCTATTGAATGGAATAGCCGATTTGAACAATTCAAAAAGTAATATACATGAATTGAAACAGTCTTGAAATCAATATGATTTATTTGGATAAGGATTTAAACAGAAGTATGAATAACATGGTCTAATTTTGTTCGGTATTTCTATCAACTTTTAAAATGTAAAAAGTGGTTATTGTGACATAACGATAATAGTTGGACATATAGTATCGCGAAGTTTTTTGTAGTTATTGATATGTTCTTTAATATTGTAGAACATACTTTTGTTCTCTCATCAATACTTTCCGCAGCGCATGCGACGAAAGGAAAAAAAATTACACCTTGGGTTACGTTACTAAAGTCTTAGTAAGGATCCCTAATCTTTTCTAGCAATAAATATAGCCTATGTTACTCAGGGTGAATGTAGCTTTCTAATGGTGAAAGTATTTTTGAAATGGGCGCAGTAGTTTTTGAGTTTATTCATTACAAACATACACACAAATCTTTCCTCTTTATAATATTAGTGTAGATGTCACACGATACAGTTCACAAAACTTTTTTTTTTAATTTTCTTTGTTGCCCCCCAAAAGTGAACCCCATATTTAAAATTTATTTATTTATATTACACGTTCGTGTTTGGGTCACAGAAATACATATGTGTACCAAATTTCAACTTAATCGGTATATTAGACTCGGAGCAAATTGGCTGTGACAGACGGACAGACAGACACACGAGTGATCCTATAAGGGTTCCGTTGTTTCCTTTTGAGGTACGGAACCCTAAAAAACGGAAAACAATGATTATAACGCCAAAAGGGCCTCAGCTCAGCATAATGTCAGATGGCAACACAAAGTGTACCACTTGACGCTCGAGCGAAGCCGAGGCGGGCAGCTAGTTTAATATAATAATAGGTTATTGTAATAGAAGACTATCTTCTTAAAAACTTGCAATTTAAATTTTTAACAAAATGCGTTCTATTATTTTTCTGGAAATATTTTAAAACTACTATAAAACTCCACGCGCAAATCGTTTCAAATTAGTCGGCCCTCCAGAGAGTGGACGTTTAGCTCGGCGCTCTGCTTGACCGCTGTTGGCCTTAGTCGTGCGTACAACGATATTTCTCGAGTATAGTATGAGCGCCAAATCTTAGTACTAAATATTTTATTAAAGTGAAAACTAATTTAGAGTGCACACAATTAGTTGAGTGAATACAATTAGTTGTCATGAACTAAAATTCACACCATCACCTCGACTTCAGGTGCAAAAACAGTACTGTATCTTTATTTTCTTTTCTTTTGCTTATATCTCGAAAATGGTGTGTGCCAACCCAAAAATAATAAAAATTTCGATCCCCTGTATAGATCCCATAAACCCTTTAAACTCAACAGGTAGGTAATAATTATTCATATTTTCCATAGAAAAGTGAAAAATTACATATAAACACGTCGAGGTTGCCGACCGCGTGCCTCCGGCTCTAAAAAAATTCACGGCGTAGGGCAAACAAGTACCATGTGGAATCGCGATTGTCAAATTCGATTTTAGTTGTGGCAAAATTATTTTTAAATTTAGAGTTTTTTTTTTGTTGAATAGTTTTATGATTCTCATAGTCAAAAATTTTTATGATAGTTTAGTTTAGTATACAAGAGAATCGGCACCAGAGAGGTCAAAATATAAATCCAAGATGGCGGCTGCGAAAATTTTGTTTGAATGGTACGTGAGAAGGAACTTTGTTCCTGACGGGGTTCCCTCGAACGCACACGTTTTTTTTAAAGTGAACTTTAGGTGCGTTGAGCGATTTTTGGTAGAGGAAAATCTTATGGGTTTGCGTCATGCTAATGTTAACAGGATCCATAATGTTGCTATGAGTATGACGTGTTGCGCTTGTTGTTGCTCGGAGTAATAATAAGATAAGATGAACATTAAAAAACAAATATGATTCATCAAATTGTTATGCCGAATGTAAAATTAACACGAGAAGAAGCGTAAGATAAATAAACTGTTTCATTTAAATATTATAATATTATTAATTAGAGGAATTATAGGATTTAACTTCCAATTAAATATTTACTATAAATGATTGGTCTAAATTGAACGGATCAAAATGGGTTAGTCTGACTATAAACAGAGCAAACGCGCCAACTCTACGAACACATGTACGCGTACTTCTGTGTTAGTGATTCTTGCAGAAAATTTACCTAAACTTGACTTGCCGCGCTAGACGTAAACGCTCTTAAGCCTCGTGCAACCTGTTGCGACGCGACACCAGTATGTCGCGTCGCGCCAGTCTGCACGTGGCTTTAACCTTAACTGTCAAGTGCAAAACATTTTAAGGTGATTTAAACTTAAAATTTCGGGTTTAGTACTCAAACAATCAAATCAAAGCACTTTATTTGTAAGTGGCACTACAAATTGGCATCCACCCACAGATACGTTTTCTAATACATTTGTTTACACTTTCCTCAGATACATTTAGAACAGACTATAACTAGGTTTTTTGTTTGTACTAATGTTCCGCTGTCCTTCCTTATCTCCTGCCTTGTTTGTAGTATATAATTTTCTAAACTTGAATGTTCTATGCTGAGTAACTACATTCCGTGTCGTGTGTCCCGTAGGTTGGCTGAAGCACGTGCTGGCGTGGCGCGGCTGGTACGCGATGGGGCGCATGTCGCTGTCGGTGCTGATGGTGCACTGGTGCATCAACCTCAGCCTCGCCGCCGCCAGGCCGCAGGCCATCACCACCTCGCTGCTCAACCTGGTCAGTTAACCATCGTTTCTGTTGTTAGTATTTCTTGTACCATTTCCGGGGGGAAATGGCATAAGAAATACAAAATACAATAAATCATATGGAGTCAAATATAGGGGTATTTGACTCCATATGAAGTGTCAACACACCAGACTTAAATTCATTCATTCTGACAGACAACGCACAGCCTAAACCTCTGGATATGAAAACATGTAATTTTGCACAAGAGTTTCATTTACTAAAGTGGAACTAAGTCAGGGTTTTTGAAAACCATTCCCTATAGGGGTTAAATACGGGATCAAAGTTTGTATGGAACTTCGTCATTTTTATTATTACAAGCTTTTATTTAACCTCTCTGCTCGACAAGATTAAAATTAAAAAGTAAACGGAGGAAGAAGTAGCGCAACAAACTTCCCAGCAGCACAGCTGTCTGTTCAGTTAGAAAAAAAAAAACTATATAATAGTATGCAAAATAATTTACATTACGCAACACAAAAGATTATTTAAATTATAAATTATAGCCAAATGTCACACGCCAAAATACCAATAAAAAACATGGAGAACTATATTCGAGCAGAGATAAAAAATACAAACTAAACGTAAACAGAATCCAAATAAGACTTTTATTTGGATTCTGTTTACGTTTAGTTTCCAGGCCATAAAGGACGTGCCCGCTTTCATATAGCTATATATAGCTGTTACTAGAAGTTATAAATGATAAACTAGGACCATCGAGGTAGAATAAAACAGTGAATTACTAATGACAATAACAAAACCACGATCAGCAAGACGACCAGGCACCACAAGCAGCGGGTGCTTCCTTCACGAGCATAACGCAAAGATCAGCCATTACCCCCCTCGCCATATTTGAGGGAAGGAGGCAACCCGACCCCCGACGCTACCACAAGCAGTGACATCTAAGGGAGCATGATGAACTTACTGCCGGTTGTTCAGGCAAAAAATGTCAACAATAACTTTAAATAAATTGACTTATAAAGTCAAATAAAATAAACAATTTAATAACCGCACACTTAAGTGCAAGATTCACCGACCAAGACATACTCTCACTATCCCAGACGACCTTAACCCTACTAGTGGAGTAGGAAACCAGTACTTTAGGACATAAAAACAAAAACCGACCGCCGTCCTTCCGTCCTCGCCGCCGCCGAGGCCCGCCGCGACGTCCCCGTCCATCCCCGCCTCGACCCTTGCTCGAGCCAACCCGCGCCGCTGAGCCTGTAGCTTTAAATTCCCTTAATAATAATATTAATCCGATCCAGCTAAGCCGAGGTTCTTATCCCACAGGGGTTGCCCTTAGCGTGTAGTCGCTTAGTTTCTAAGTTTTATGCCCTGGCTGGAATCGTTCATTTATTGGAGCAGCCACAGGAAAGTCCGGTTAAACAGCCGACAACCTGCAAGGACGACCTACAAGAAGCCATCATTTTTTTTTTAAAGTATCAAATAAAATTTAAGTAAAAGCTTGTTTTTGAATAGGTTTTTACTTAAATTTTATTGCTAATGGGAACTCCCGTCGGGCGTATGGCTGCATCTTGGAATAGGCATAAAAGCAGGAACATTCCTGTCAATCGACGTTGACCAGTCGATATTGATCGCTTCAACATATGTCACCTCTAGTTATGTCTGGAAATATGTCACGATGTCATCGATCGACCGCAGTCTACTTGAGTGAATCGATTCCCTAGGTATTAAAACATTATGTCTTGTTCCCAGATGGTAGACTTGGTGGCGACGAGCTTTTGTTCGTACTTGGTGGCAGTACCACTCACCGTGATGGTGGAGATGCCGATGCAGAGGTTCGTGACGTCACTGGTCGTGCACAAGGAGACCAAGCAGTCGTAGTAGTGTTCCTGATAATGCAGCCAGCGTGCGCGAGGCGCGCGCCTCTCGGGCCATGCGCTAGTAATATATATTTTTTCTCTTCCCGCTCTTCATACATACATACATATCATTGGAGACGAGGTGTACGAAGGAGTACCTATACGTAGATAAAATGAACGCGTTTATCGGAAAATCTCATTTGTTTGACCATAAAACCAGCGAGTCGCAAAATACTTAAACTCGACTCGGCTGAACCGCTCACGGTGCATACAAAGTAGTTTTTTTTTTCAAAACTTATTACATTTAGGAAAAAGTTTGAAGCCTGACATTTAAGCTGATATTTATACCATAATATCCACTCCTATTTTAGTAAATGGTAAGTCTGGGATGTCATGTGACATTAGTGGCTCTTTTATGTTGTTATTTTGATAAGTTTGACAAATTAAGCATTTTCTAATGAATTCTGCAATATGTTCATCTATCTTTGGCCAATAATACAAGTTACGAGCAGTTTGTTTAATTTTAGTAATGCCTAAATGTCCTTCATGCAATTTTTTTATTATTGTCATTCATTTTTTTTTTGGTATTATCAATCTGTTATTCATGAAAATTAAATTGTTATCAACTGTCATGTCTTGTCTGAATTTAAAATTATATATCCTGTAATGTGTCTGATACTAACTGTAGTTTTTGTTCCTGTGAACACTGTAAATAGGAAGACAAACCTATAAAATGCACTACTTCAAACATGTACGAGTCATCACTATCAGTTTCCTCCAGAAACGATCGAGACAACAAATCTGCAACATACATTAGTTTTCCTTTTAAATATTTAAATTCGAGATTATATTTTAATAATTTTAAATTCAGTCTCTTTAACCGTGTCGATGGTATTTCATGAATTCCCTTTTTTAATAATGTATCTAATGGTTTGTGATCATTTAGAATACATTAGTATTATCATTTAGCTTTTTTGATTCTTCCATCAATTAAATATTATAAAAACCATCAGACAGTTCAAGTACTATAAATACAGATTTATTACAAAGCTTAGTTAATATTTCTGCTTTTGGAATTAAATGGTAGTTTCTTATTAGTACCTTATTAAGCTCTATATGATCAAGACATAACCTTAAACTTTTATCTAGTTTCTGTATTATAACAAGATTGCTTACAAAGCTATCAGGCTGTTCTACTTTGTCAATAATCTGCTGATCCTCCAAGCTCCTCAGCTTTGGAGCTGAGGAGCTGAGGAGCTTGGAGGAGGTCTTATTACTGCTATGGCTCCGGGCTGAGTGTGTAGCTCCAGCGGGGATTCAAACTGTCCGACACCCTGAAAAAGTTCACCATATTTCTTAATAATCATGTCTTTGCTTTGAATGCTATTAAAATTTCTTATAATGTCTAAATCTCTTAGTGAGCTTAAGCCCAGGAGTGGTTTAACATTTTCCTTAATTATTACAAGCTCTGTGTCATACCTTTTCCCACTTTTATTATAATATGTCTTTAAGACAGTTTTACCTAATGCTAAATGTGTTCCGCCAAAAGCCTCTAAAACTATATTTGTCTCAGACCATTTAGGCCTGTCATTATTGTCAATTTTCTTTAAGTCTTTTACTGACAAGATATTCACTTGAGCTCCAGTATCACATTTGAAATCCACATTCTTTTTTACAATTCTTAATGTTTGAATCCACTCAATATTTCTAATCTTATTATGAGAACCAGTGTTATGACACACTTTTACTTGTCACAAATTGTGCACATTATTATCTGTATCCCATTGTTAGCATCCTAATTTGATTTATCAGTTTACACCTTTTTTTAAATGATTTGGTTTTTGACAATTAGAGCAAATTTTTCCATAAGCTGGAGAATTTGGCCCGTGACGTGTTCCACGTTTTTTATAATTGTAGGAATCTTTAGAGTCCTTGTTAGAAGCATACTTAACTTTGGGTTCCCGCTGACTGCTGGACATCAGTGGTCGCTTTGCTCCGGACAATATCCACCACCGTTGTCTGCTGGTGCATCATCTTACTGTGATTATTTGACAATTCTGAAGCCCTGCACATGTCCACTGCTGTTTGTAGTGTTATATTGTTTATTAAAAAAAAAAACTCTGCATATTCCGATCTTGAACATCTAATACAATACAGTCTCTGACCATTCTTTCTTCTTGTTCTTTGAATTGTAATTTTTTACAGTGTTTTTTTTAGTGTAGAACAAATCGAAGCTCTCACCTTCTTCCTGATTATCATCTACCATTTTTATGATTTGTTCATAATTAGTCGATTCCTCTGTCTTTAGCACATTAAAGTAAAGCTTCTAAATTAAAAGTCAAAGTCAAATCATTTATTTCAAATAGGCCCCTGTAAGGCACTTTTGAACGTCAAAGTTTAGAAAAAATTGAATTGATTCTAGTCGCCCCTTCCAAAAGGTAGTTGTATGGAGAAGAATGGGCAAGAAACTCCACCGTTACTCTTTTAAAAAGTGTTACAATATTTTGTATATGTAGGTACATTAGTTACATAATTATATGTGAAGAAGATGCACCTAAAAAAAAATTAAAAAATACATTACTACAATAGGTAAAAAGAAGAATTAATAAAAATGAAGCAAAGATAAATTAATTACTTATGTGATAGATGCACGGTTCTCACATATTTACAAACATTGTAAGAGTAGACGATTTTCTTAAAATTTTACAATTAATAAGTCAGTGTGTGAGGAAGTAATCACAGAATGTAAAATCAATGTCATATAATAAAAATAATAATTTATACAACTTAAATTACCAACCAGTTTGATTTTGTCTAGATTCTAGATTATCCTATGGAGCAGGACCAGCATGTTTCCAAGCATTCCTCTGCCTCCATCTTTCCGTCTCTTAAGATACAGAGTTACCTAGTTTAAGAGGCAGGTTTATAATACTCGAGTTTAGATTTAACATAGAACCAGACTTATACAATGTGTAGTAGCTATTTCATAAGGAATCACTTAGGCTCCCATCAGTATTTTTGTTTTTAGGGCAAATAAAAAAATAAAAAATAAAAATATTATTATATATCTTGAATTCTGTACTTCATAACCCACGCCATTAAGGAAAATGGCGGTTTCCGTGCCTCGGAAATTTTATCAAATCCAACCGCCGTCAAAAATACTTGAAATTATTGTTTAAATTTTACCAATTTGGGTAGCAGATCTCCCTGTGAGTCTAACCGCATGGGCTTCGGCATTCTATATTCTACACCCGCCATTGTCTCTTGTTCATCAGCCGGCGGGGGTAGCGCGGTCAACTACCCCTTAATTATACACCATTTTATCTGACATATCGCAGGAAAGAGACTTATATTTGACGTTGACATTATTATGAACCCTAGCCAGTGGCTGAGTAACAACTTAATTTCGTCGGATAATTAACAAATTGGGCAAAATCGACAAGAGTCGTTTCTTTTCGTTTTAACTTAATGCGACGTTATTTAGACATCATATTTCTTACTATTATAATCTATACTAATAATAAAGCTGAACAGTTTGTTTGTTTGAACGCGCTAATCTCTGAAACTACCAGTCGGATTAAAAAAAATATTTTTGCATTATATAGCCCTGTTCTTGCAAAAGGCTATAGACTATTTACCATCACGCTACGGCACTGAGGAGCCGAGCACAAAGAACATAATTATAGCTATGATCGCCGTGAAGAGGCGCCTACGCAAGCAGTGGCACAACTTAGATGCCCGACGCTGAAGACACAGCTCAATCGTCTTGCGGAGAAGGCGAAGGCCGAGCTATTGGCTCACACCGCCACGGGCTGGAAGGAACACTTCGATGCAACGACGGATATTTGATGTACGCAGCCCCAGCGTGGTTCGCTCTCACAAACGAGTCGAGCCGCAACAAAATCTTGCGCTCTGATCATTGTGAATGCGCCGTGAGGAACGATGTCCTCCACCGGGATCACGGGATAGAGAGCCTGGATGAGTTTGTGCGGCATCTCACGAAGGGAATGGTCGCAGAAATGGATAAAATAAGCAAGTTGACGTGGCTTAAGTATTTTAACTTTAAAAAGGCCTTCGTTCGTGTTCAAAACGACGTCCTATTTAAAAAAAAATCATCTATAGGATTTACCATTTCGGGGTAAATCCTATAGATGATTTTTTTTTGCTTCAACTCTTTGCCCCATATAACTTCCTTTGGTGCAAGCCAGGGTAGCACCTTGGGACCTACGCGGTTTATTGTAGAGGCGAAAGACCTGCCGAAGGTCGTAAGGACGACACGTGTCTCATGATTGCGGATGACTTTGACTTTAACCTGAAGTTATTTTTGGGTATTAATAGCGAGCGTGACTGTGAGGCGCTACAGAGGGACGTCGATATGGTAGTAAAATGAAGTGCAGCCAATCACTTAGAATTGAATACTTCTAAGTGTAAAACTATTTCTTTTAACCGTTTGCTTGCGCCCATTCAGCATAGCTAGCACATATCGGGAGTCCCTCTGGAGCGCGTCTGCGAAATAAAAGATCTTAGACTGACCTTAGACGTGAATATGAATAGGCCTTGCCACAGATATTATTAATCAGCACATTAATAATATCTGTGGCAAGGCCTTCCAATCACTTGGTTTTGTTATGTGCTGATGTGTGGTGTGTGCTGGTATGTGCGGCTGTGGTGACTACTTCCGTGTTTTGTGTTTGTGTAGGATTTGCTAAGAGTCGTTAATAAGAAAGGGCTTAGTATGTCTGGGCCAAACCGCGTCGTGAAGCTGTGGGCGGCTGGTCGAAGGGGCCCAGTACGCCCGGTCCACGCCACATGTTGTGTAGATGGCTGGGCGGAAGGGCCTAGTACGCCCGGTCCGCGCCGCATATTGTGTTGATGGCTGGTCGAAAGGGCCCAGTGCGCCCGGCCCATGCTGCATGTTGCGTAGATGGCTGGTCGAAGGGGCCCAGTACACCCGGTCCACGCCACATGTTGTGTAGATGGCTGGTCGGAAGGGCCTAGTACGCCCGGTCCACGCCGCATGTTATGTAGGTGGCTGGTCGACAGGGCCAAGTACGCCCGGTTCACACCGTATGGTATGATAGTAGTTGGCCGAAAGGGCCTAGCGCGCCCCATCCACACCGCATGGTATGCTAGTAGTTGGTCGAAAGGGCCTTGTATGGCCGGTCCGCACCGTATGGTATGATGGTGGTTGGTCGAAAGGGGCTTAGCGCGCCCTGTCCACACCGCATGGTAAGTTGGGGGTGAAGTCTAGTACGCCTACCTATTACAATGTGTAATCGGTGCGTTGAGCCTGTGCTGCTACTAAATGAGAGATCCTTACGTAGCATGTCGAGAATGGACGAGCGGTTGCAAATGGAGTGTTGTTTCTTCTGGTATTTGAGATGGACCATATCAGGCTGACTAAGCATACGAGGACGTGTGATAGTCAGGGTGGCCGTGACGGCGTGTCTAAAGGTTTTACGACGCTAAACTTACGGAGTTGATTTTTGAATGATTTTGACAGCCATCAACTTCACGTAACCTCGAGTAGTCCCGAGGCCGGGGTATAATTAACAGAGGTAAGTATTAACAAGCGAATTTCTAAGAAACTATAAACAGCATGTCACTAGTGATTCCTAAAATTCGTCCCTGTGACAGCGGTCTACAGCCGTGCTACTCTGTAAACACCTCACCGTGATAAAGCTTCGTGCAGACCAGCGCGACGCGACGCCGCGATGCGACTCGAACAACACAATTTCTAAGAAAACTTGACGGTATAACAATAGCCGGTGTCGCGTCGCGCTGATCTGCACGAAGCTTTACTTGGGTGAAGTGAGCTTGATGTGAGCTGTCATTGCACCTAAAGCTAGGGATTGACACTATGGACAGCTCACTTCATGCTCACTTCACCTCACTCTTCACAGTGAGATGTTTACAGAATGGATCGACAGGTCGGTGCGCCGTGGGAGTGAGTTGTGTGATGTGCGTCTATTTTGGCTAGGTAACCATCGATCACTAATAAAAAACGATGTAGGTAACGAACTTTTTTCATTTTACAATTTTTTTGATTTACGTGTTTATATTTGATTTCGCCGTAATATTCTTTTTTTCGCAGTAGCTTGTTTTATTCTGTATTTTACATAACTTTACTAACGCTAATGCTACACTATTTCGTAATTATTTTTTTTATTATTGAAAATGTACCCATGAGGCTAAAATTAAGAAAACATAAGGGGCTAGTATTAACATGGCAAAGGCAAAGAAAAGGATATTCGAAGAAAACAGCACACATAAGTCTGATTAAACTACTAAAAAGACTGTTAACTTAATAATAACAGTAAAAATGGTTTTTAATTAGAAAATCTTTAAAGATTGTTGATTTTTGTTCTTCTACGAAGAGGTTTTCGTTGAGTTTTTGTTTATGTTCATTAATATAGCTGAAATATTGTTGTTTAACGGAGTGTTTCAACTTTTAAGAATAATGTCAATTATTGTTCCACTAAGTGAACATTGTGATTATTGAAAATGATTTTTGTTATAATATAGAGAGGTTTTGTTTTGGTTTCTTTCTCTAGATACTTATATCGCTGTTGCAGGGACAAAGTGCTATATTGTTTAAGCCTTTGTAATTTTGCTTTTTTGTTTATTCATAGAGGAAAATACTTACAATGTTAATTGTTGCCCCTTTTGTTAATACTTACCTCGGAACCGTCAATTGTAGCCCCGAGCGCGGGGTAAGTATTAATTTCTGACTTTTCTGAGTAAAATCGACTTTTTTAAAAGGTACCAATTTCTTGTCAAATTAAAACCAACGATATGGTTATTGAATAATTTGGACATCATTTGACCCAAAATCATTTTAAAATGTTTAGGCGTTATGAAGCTACAACTGAAAATATAAATTTTGTTAAGTCGCGCCCCGGTCTCCTAGGAAGGCGGCCCCCGGTCAAAAGGAAAGATGGATCGAAGCCGGCATTGATTAATAATGACGGTGATATGGCGAGTGGGACAATGGTGATCATGATGATTGGTGCCTAGACTACCCTTGTAGTTTAGTGAGTTAATTGATCTGCGCTCGCGTCTTACGTACTCGGTGGAATGTCGTTTACATTATTGTTCATTCCCTAATGTGATCAGAGATTTGTGATTATTCAGAATATTATTGTGTTTCATTTAATTACATCTCCTAGCCCGCAAACCGCATAAGAGACAATAAGACCTCTTCTGATAAAGACGACGTGTTGCCTTTAAACTTATTATACTTACTAGTGCATACAAGGGCTTAACAGCTGCGATTTGTTGTGGTTTTTAAGAACTCAAAGAAAACATTTTTTTTTTAAATTCAATTAATAGGGTAGTTGATCCATTCTAAGTAGCAACATTCTCCTATAGTAATCGGCTTATTATTAGACTAAACGTCTTATCGAATTCTATTATACGCTTTGACTTAGAGCACTGATCTAACAACAGCATCTTATAAGACGACGATTTGCGCTACAAGTACTTACGATTGTAGGTATAAATAGATTTAGGTACTTTATACTATTCTTACCGGAACTTACAGTCTTATAAGCGCATATTAAAATACTAATTAGGAAAGTGTTGCTTTTAATACTAGTAGTTAGTGAGAGTAACACGTGATCACAAGTTGACACTCATATGATAAGACACTCACGACACGCCAGACAGTCACGTGATCACAGTTCGACACTCACGAGACTACAGTAAGACACTCACACTTACGCGATCTTTCCATACTTTCTTACTTTTTTTATTTATTTATCTGAACCTGCGAGTCACAGCAAAGCAAGCATAATTCAGCCGCTGCATCAGCCGAGCCGTCAATACGTGCAATAATAGAGCTGTTTTGGATTAAAACAAAAGTTGTAATGTCAGCAGCGCGGGCGTTGAGGGGGCGCAAGAGGCAGGCAGGAGGGGGATAATACACAGGACGTGAAATTAAACAATAATGTCATTAAACATGGTAACATTTGCACCACAAACAAGGTGGTTTACATTTCAGTCACCTTGCGCATAATGCCAAGTTGAAGGAGTAGCGATGATGTCACAAAGTGCGGTGAGGTTGCTCTTGATTCTGCTTAAGATCGCCGTGAAATGGTGTTCAGATCAGCTATATAATTACGCAACACATTTTCGTAAACGATTACGCCTAATCTGTTTCATTTTGACAGTTCAACAACATTCATTGCGTTATTTACGTTTTTGAGCTGATTTTTTTTCGGACTTATGAAGCAATGGATTCGCAATCTGTTTCATAACGATTCAGATTCTGATTGATCGTGTATTACGTAATTAGGGTACAGCCTGTAGATAAATTATGCAGAACTTTAGATGTTGTTAATCTTTCGTTTTCGTTCGGAAAAATGGCTTTAGTTTACGAATGGGCAACCGCAGCAACAAACCATGCGGATCTTTTACTAACAAAATGATAACAATCTTAATACGTAAATCACAAAACAACTTTGAATCGAACACATGACCTTACAAATAAGTTGATTGTCCGCAAAAGTTCAATGACCCGAAGTGCAGAGATAATTACACAATGATATTAATTAAGGTGATTAATAAACAGGGTGACTTGTAATTTCACGTATTCCTTCTAGGCCGTGATGTAAATTTGCAACATTTAAGCACACGAAAAAAATAACACGAAATCGGCAACCGAAAATTTTATTTTAGATATCAAAAATCGAGCCTTGTTATATTCCACACTACGTTTAATATTCTCTGACGTAATCTCGCGGAATACATCAATGTCGACTTCAGTCTTCAGTTAGTGTCGGGAAAGCACATCACAAAATCTAAACAAACAAACCACAAAACCTCGAGTTGGTGTTCGCTAATCGTTACGCTACATAAGATTTGTTCTGTGCTGAATACACGTGTTTGACCAATACCAGTCAACGCAACAACGTTATTAACTCGTTTGCCACTTATGAGCGTTTATTCTGAAAGTTGGCAACGTCGTAAATAGCTGTCAAATATTTACCTGTTTTGATTAATTTGGAATTAATACTGTATGGAAATAAGAAATGTGGCTAACTAAGTTACTAGAATATTGATTATGTAATGCAATTGTAATATTGAATTTGATGTTGTACCCGTCTTAGGCGTAATAAAAGCATTTGGAAACTTTCCAAATGCTTTTTTTACGACTAAAACTAAATATTCGGTGTTACAATATTAATTATTGCATATCATAATCAATATTCAAGTAACTTAGTTAGCCACATTTCTTATTTCCATACAGTAATAATTCCAAATGAATCAAAACAGGTAAATATTTGACAGCTATTTACGACGTTGCCAACTTTCAGAATAAACGCTCTTAATTTGGCTGCACAATTCTTCTTTACTAACAAGTATTCAGCAACAGAATCGTAAACAAAACAATATAGCTCACCTTTATGTTTTAGCGTGACTGAAGGTAGTTGTGCGACGCAAAGTTCCACTCGCCGTTCACTGCTGGCACACATGCTCCACCATCCGATTGGCTGCTACTGTTCGTGCACCGGGTAAGTACATGTCGTCGACCGTAGGTTCAAATTGAGGTAAGGGACAAAATACCCAAAATGAGTTGAATATACAGTTTTGTTCAGAATTTTTCGCTCTTTCGAATGGTGTATATGAAAAAATTCTAGCTTAAGAAAAATGTCCCTTAGCCTACTGATTTTCAACGAATTATCATTACGGATTACTCAGTACTTCAAAAGTGTGTACTTCATTTTCTGTCAACAATCTCTTTAAATTGTATTTTCAAAATACGTTGGTTAACAAAATACGTTGGTGTAAGGGACGTCTATTTTCTTAAATAGCTAACTTATTTAAATAAATGTTACACAGGTAGATAGACCACTAAACTACAAGATTATGTGTGAAATCAGATCCGAAAAAGGTTAATAACAAGAAAAGTTGTGGGCGGTTTAGACCGAAAAAAAAATTTGTCGGCCTCTCCTGAAAAATCGTATTTTGTCCCTTACCCCAATTGAACCTACGGTCGACGATGTACTGATTTCGCACACTTGAAGCACACTAAGGGCTTCGCTAACTGCTGCGGGTCCGCTTGGCTCGATACTGAAGACGTCGGTCGTAGATCTTCCTCTGCCGTCAATCGGCTTGGCTTGGCTGTCGCGCCCCATGATCGCGCTTGCATGTTTGTATTTTATTGTTCGAAAAAACAGCAAGCCTGTGGCGGCATCTACATCGCCACACATGACACCCGTCTGGTCGGAGGATCCTCCATTTTCTATGGTGGATGAGTGAACTTTACACCCTGTTCCTCATACCCCTAAAAGCCAACGTTCACTTTAAGCGTTTTGCTTGAACCAACACGAATCCCAATTCCGATAACGGAGTTATTATCAGCCATATTTTAATTATTGTGGTCGTACTGTAGGTAGTGTTGGATATTGCGCAATAAAAACCGTTTACATTTCAGATCAAATTATAATTTACAATCAAATTAATCACACTAGCACAATAGTTGTGTCGTTATACACTGTAGGTACACGACACAACTATAGGGAATGCGTGACAGTTCCTAAACGTGTTCACTGCTTGACCGCCACCGATGAACCCTGCTTAGTTCCGGCCGGTCCGAGCGTTATGTTGTAGACTCTGTCGAGCGCTGGCGTCCCGATTTATCCATTCAGTAACGTATTTCTGACATATATAATATATGAAATTTGCTAATTAAGCCCTTTCATTTGATACCCAACATAAAATAATTAAAAAAAAGTTAATTTTTAGTTCATGACTTTATGTCCCCCAGAGGGCGCCACATTCAATTTAACCTGACTTCATAGTCTATAACCAGTGAATGATTAAGACCCTTCCAGCGATACCTCATTTGTCAAATTATAAAGAGTATTTTAGAGGTTATCAGGGAACAAATTAACATACATACTCATACACATATCGGCCAAAATCATAACCCTGCGCCGTAGTCGGGTAGTTACAGCTAAAAGCAAATTAAGGTAGTCTTTCATTATGATTCATCTAGATTTTGACAAAAACATTATTATTGTGTCTTATTTCACAATATGAGCGTTTACGTCTAGCGCGGGAAGTCAAGATTAGGTAAATTCTTTACAAAATTCACTAACGCGCTTACATGTGTGCGAAGAGTTTGCGCGTTCGCTCTCTTTATAGTCGGATTAACCCACTTTGATCCGTTCGATTTAGAGCAATAATTGATAAAGTAAATATTTAATTGGAATTTAAATCCAACTGACTACTAGAAAAAAGAAAACGAATGAAATAAATAATTTTATAATATTAAAAAAAAATTATACGCTTCTTCTCGTGTTTATTTTACATTAGGCATAACAATTTGACGAATCATATTCATTTATTTATATCTTATCTTATTATTACTCGGAGCGACAACAAGCGCAACACGTCATACTCATAGCTACATATATTATGGGTAATGTTAACATTAGCATGTCGGTGATGCGAACCCATAATATTTTCCTCTACCAAAAATCGCTCAATGCGCCTAAAGAAATGTTCACTAAAAAAAAAACGTTTGCGTCCGGGGGAACCCCGTCATAATTTAGTACAAAAACAAAATGTTCGCAGCCACCATCTTGGATTTACATTTTGACCTCACTATCGACAAAAAACTAGAGAGAGAAAGCGAGAGAGATACCTACTTGTTGACATACTTGACAAATGACACTAACATTTCTTTTTTAATTTTTCCTGCGTTTATTTTTTATTTGACAAATGCGGTTTGATACTGGAACTTTAAAATATTTTTTCAGCAAATCTCAGAATTATCGTACGTAAGACATTCATTATCGTACATCAAACCAATACCGTGCTTTTGATACCGTGTCTGTTCCTATCTTATTGAACAAGTTCGAGAAAATAGGTATACGAGGTAAGCAGCTTAAGATTTTTGCAGACTATTTAGACAACCGCTGTCAATGTGTGAAGATTGGTAATTTTACTAGCTCAGAACTACAAAATACTTCTTTTGGAGTCCCGCAAGGAAGTATATTAGGACCAACCTTATTTCTTATTTATATAAATGACCTCTGCAGTCTCAATCTAAATTCGGGGAAAATTATATCTTATGCTGATGATACCGTACTCCTATTCTCCGCAAATACAGTACATGAAGTTTGGTTATGTGCACAGCAAGGTTTCAATATAGTTAATAGATGGTTACAACATAACTTACTGACATTAAATGCTGACAAAACTAAATACATACGCTTTTCTTTACGCAACTCAAAGACATCTATGATCATTCCAGATATTCATGCGCATGTACATATGTAGCACAGTTGCAAACTCTAAATGCAATTGCCCAACTATCCTTAATACGAAAACTATAAAATATCTTGGAGTAATTATTGACGCTACTCTTACATTTAAAAATCACGTTGAACTATTATGCAGTAGAGTCCGTAAGTTGATGTTCATATTCAAGAAAATTAGGCCTTTTGCTGACTCTAAGGTGATAAAACAGGTATATTATGCTTTGTGTCAATCGATAATTGTATTACTTCATGGGGAGGAGCGGCTAAAACAATTTTACTACCACTGGAGCGCGCGCAAAGAGCTGTTCTGAAAGTATCCACATTCCGGCCTATCCTATTCCCGACCCAAGTTTTATATAAATCTTGCAATGTTCTGACAGTGCGGCAGTTATTTATTATGAATACTTTAATAAAACAGCACTCTAAATTGCCGTACGATAGAGTTGTCACTGATAAAAGACGTAAAGACATGTGTATGGATAATTATAGATTAAGGCATTCGTTTATGTATGTATAGTTTTTTTTATATTCTTAGGCCCATTTTTGTCACGGTGGAGCATACGGTGGAGGTCTGCCCAGCTTGGGCGGAGCACCGCCGTGTCCTCACGGAGGCGATCGGCGGCGGCGATCTCTCGCGTCCGGCCCTGGTTCAGGCCATGGTCCGGAGCGAGAGTGCATGGGAGGCCGTCACCTCCTTCTGCGAAGCAGTAATGCTCGCGAAGGAGGAGGCGGAGCGCGCGAGGGAGAGGCAAAATGCGCCCCCTCGCGCCCCTAGTCGCCGCAGGAGACGCCCCGGGCGTCGGGAGTCGCGAGCCGACTTCCGGCCACCGTAGGCGCGGGCTTGCGGACGGTGAGCAATGGGTAGCTCGCCGTCCGATAGGGACCAGGCCCGGGTCGACGGCGCGTTGTGTTCCACGCGCGCCTCAAAGAGATGTCAGCACCAACTGACGGGGTCCGGAAGGGCCAATGCCTGCCGGGGTTGCGGGTTTGTCTGAAAGGGATATCGCGACCTCGGCACACAGGCAACGGAAGGAACACGGGTGGGTTTTAGTCAGTAAAAGTCTGACACGCCCTCCCGCTCCGCCCAGAGCGGGAGAAGTTATTTGATAATTTCCCATCCTCAAAAAAAAAAAAAAAAAAGGCCCATTTTTGTATAATAAAGTAAACGCAATTTTGTCTATGTCTGCATTAAAAACGTCACAATGCAAAAATGTTATTTCAACTTGGTTACATGTCTTATGATGACACAGAAAAGTTACTGGTTGTTTTAAATTAAATAATTATTTTTAATTAAGTACTGTGTTATCATTAGTCTGTTAAGTTACTCACTATTTATGTTTACCATCAATTTTAGAAAATTTTAATGTAATTTTGCACTTATGACACCTGAGATACAGGTTTATCCTAGTTCAGGTCGAACCATTATTATATACCTACCATTTTACTATAAGGCTTAATATTGTAAATATGCATTATTTAATTAAATAAATAAACATTCAAAAATAAACATTCATTAGCCAAATTATCGTACGCCCCCATAATTATCGTACGGGTTGGCAACATTGGCGTGGATTAGCGTGTGCTAGGCACAACTACACCATAGAATTTTAAATGCCAAATTGCATCCAGTGATTGATTAGTTATTATTAAATATTTAATTTTAAACGATTTTATTTGCATTTTTAAAATTACGACATACGCTTGCTCATTTCCTTACCGCCTGTACTCGTACCGCCCTAGTGGTGGTTAATATATCTTAACAAGTCAAGTACCTACGCATATGCAAAAGCATTTTTAAGAAAATGTTCTTCTATTGCAGTAACCTATTACAATATAAAATTAAGGAAGATAATATTGGTCATAAAAATCATTTTAATGACCTGAATTTATTTATAATTGCGCATTGTTTGGATTTTTATTTCTCATGTCCCTACATGAGAAATAAAAAACCCAAAAATTAGTTGTAGTAGTACCTAGTAGTTAGATAAAAAATATTGTTTGTTAGGTTGATCAGTGATTTAATATATTTTAAGCTTCTAAATTGATGCTCGAAGTAGAGTTATCAAAAGTTCTGTTCAGTTATCTTGAAAGAATTCACAAATACTCTATTAATCTAAAAATTATAAATAATAATAATAATTTATTTAGGAACATAAAGGTTTTGTAGTACCTACATGAGGGACTTACAAAGTATGCATTATTAATAACATGGTGTAGGTACAATGAATTGTTGGATGCATCGCTGCTCTCCTAGCTAGATCACCGAGTATCTGTATTTAGGAGAGACAGTTTCGACTCCCAATTTGGGTATCACAAAAATCATGTTTTTATGTTTTTGGGGATTACAGTATAAAAACACTAAAGATAAAATGTTACAATTAAAATTAGAATAAGGAGTGTAGATGTGCTGAGTCGAGTGAGTGTTTGAGTGTGTGTATATGAGTGTGTTAGAGGGAGTGTGTGTGTGTGCATTTGAATAATCGTAAATGGGGTTACCTTCATGTAAGTGACAATAAGTACTTTTCAGTCTCGTCGTAGGTTTTATTCAGGAGGAATGCACGGAGGGCGAGTTTGCATTTGTTGTATGGTAAATAAATAGATATATAAGGACGCGTTAATTTTATTATACAAGCAAGGGCCGATAGTAGAAAAATCTCTTAGTGTATTTAAACTGAGTTTGTGGAACAGTACAAATCATGTCTTTCCGTCTTTTCGTAATAGAAGTAAGAGGGGTTTTTAAGTGTTGGAGAAGAATGGTTTGTAGAATGAAATGTTGCCTTACGTTGAGAACACCACATTTTTTGTAAAATTCTGTGGTTGGAAACAGAATCGGTTGAAATGTTGCAATTTTCAGTATAGCTCTGTGGGAAATTTCCAACTAATCCCTACTAATTAATTATCCCTACCAAGTTTTTTTGTTTTGTTTTGCTAACCTGTGTTGTCCCACTGCTGGGCAACGGTCTCCCCCATATTTTTCCAGTCTTCCTTGTGTTGAGTCCTTTCCGGCCAATCGGTCAGGAACGAGTCCAAATCGTAACGCCAGCGCTTTTTTGGCCTGCCCCGGTGGCGACGTCCGTCATCAGGCACGCACTGTGTAACGAATAATTACGTAACACATTTTCGATAAACAATTGAGTCAAATTGCTTTCGGTTTGACTAGAATTGGTTTCATTTTACAACTTTCGAATTACGTAACTCTAAAATCTGTGATATCAACTGCACTCTGTTTCAGACGCTAAAGGGTGAACGATAATCATCTAAAAAGGCTATTATTCGAATTACATAACCATTTTGACATTTGAAAATGTATTTCAAACAACGAGAAATTGGCAACGAGGTAGCAATCTAAAGCGAAGGCAACCTACTGGTCGCTTTCGATTTTCTTTGCAATATTTTTGGGATTTACTCGTGTAATCTCCTTAATTATTACAAAATTATGTAAGTGAACGTCGTCTTCATTAATTGTGAATGTGTTTTTGTGTAAAACCTCAATGATAAATAAATATTAAAGTAGTCTGTAAAATATCGAAGCAGCAAGGTGGATTTTTAATAATAATTGTGAAAGTTTTCTTCTGTTACAAGTGCTTACAACCTAAACTAAAGGTATATAATATGATATTTCAGAAACGAGGTATTTTGGTGGCATTTTAAAGAAAAGACAAATTCGTACCTCGTACCGTAACAAACTTATCATAAGCCACAAGCTTAGCAACCCAGTCGAGCTTGTACTTCATTGGAAAAGCTAATATAATAGAGGAAGAACCAATATTATAATATAGTTTGAAGCATTTTATGGCAATGGATTCTGTAAGGACATCAATGAACATACTCTCCACACCACCATACATAGATCTATTTCCACATCATTGTCTGTTTAAGGTACCTACTTAATATCAATATTATTTCCTTTCTTAGAAACATTGTGGAACATTGAATGTGTGTTTGGCACAGCAACGATGTTACACACAATCATACTGTTTGTTGTTGAATACGAAATGCACCATCAAACGTAAACTTACCATACATTTAAATAAAGTCAATTTTATTGTAGGCACCTAATTGTTGTTTATAGTAGAATATTGCTGTTCTATAAAGTAGATAGATCGTGTATTGAAGTGTTTAAGGGAGAGGCCTATTAGACTTTGTGGATGGATGTAATGGATCATGGAATATATTGAGGATTTACTTAAATTCTTTTTTTTTATTTCAGGTGTCAGTCACATTCTACAACGACATGATTTAGGAAAAATTTTAACTCTCTCATGCGCTAACAGCAAGAATTAGCAAGCAGTACGTACATAATCCATGATGACTTTCACAGAAAGACATTAGATCCCAAATTCCACTAATCCTTATAATATATTATTTGTTCCTATTTCTTTTTGCCCCATGTCCAAATAATTCATAATAATGTGAATAAATGCTATTGAAGATATAATAAAAGTTGTTTTTGTTAACCATAATTTATTTCTCTCTATTTACTGTTACCTAATGAACGAAAACGACAGTTAATTTAGCCAAATACCTCTAAAGAGTATCAATATAATAATCAATTGGCTGTTTATAAAAAGCATAGTATTCAATTCTTAAATATTTCTTAACAAGTAATTTTTATTTGTACCTCTATAGTTGATAATTAAAACACTTTATTAAAGTTTACACTGTTATCAATTAACAAAATAGGAACACACATTTATACCGCTGTCGTACAAGACAGAACAGTAAAAAAAAAAAAGATGATTATCGTTCATCATCAATCTTCAGTTTCTACTTTAGTTCTTGAGAAGCTTGATAACTGAAGTAGCAGAGCAACGGGACAACGCAGCATGGGCGACATCATTCATGCTGCCTTTATGACTTCATAGGTGAAACGCCCCAGGAACTCTAGTTTTAAAACAAAATCTTATTATTTTCTGCTCAAATAAAGTGCTTAAACATTATGTGGAAAGGTAAAGTAGGCATATCAACTAGGCCTTCATTAGGCCCATGGCTGGACAAAAGCCATCAGCCTAGTCATTGCTGCTGGATGTATAATGTCTTCTTTATTTAGGGCTGATATTTCAGTCTCCAGATATTACCTATATAATTAAAAAAAATTGTAGTAACCATTAGTTAGGTATACACAAAATATATGATGTGTCTATGTAGTAAGTTCGGCCAAGGAAATATATTCATAATTTTATAATTAAGTCACTTGCTATGCTTGATTCTTAACTATGTGTCAAAAAGCTTACCTTCAATGATTAATACAGAATATTGGTTATCCAATCCATGTTTGATCAACAATATTGATGTTGTGTAGCGTTCTATTCTTGTATTTTCAGCTCTAGCTCCGCCTGTGAAAATATTAGGTCTTTACCTATGAAATTGGCGTTCTGCAGTACTGGCTATTTCAAATCAAAATAATTTTTGTTTGGCTAAGAATTCTAATTTCAAATTTATTTTATTTTAAAAACATGGTTTTTTTTTTCCAAAAGTAGTCATTTGTTTATTGATTAGTGTTAAATTTTCATCGCATTTCAATCTTTTTCGTCATCATGGATACGTTAAAAATTCGAGTAATTATGGAATATAATAATAATAATAATAATAATAATCGTTTATTTCGAGCAACAAGACTCATAAGTGTTAGTAACAAAATTCTTACAACCTATGTTAGTAATTAATACACTTACAAAAAACAAAACTTACTTAATTTACTTAATTTAAGTATTTACCGCCCTCTGGGGCCCCGGGCACACGCACTTGTGCTTGAACCCAGTGTCCCAGTAGGGGGCTGTCCAGCTTGTGGCTTAGCACTTTCAGGATGGTGTTGGCGCTCCCACGCGTGCGGAACATCAGCGAAGCGATGCGGCGCCGCAGCACAGTGTGAAAGCCGTCTGTGTGCGCTTGCGCAAACATCGCAGACGCACTACAGTAGCGTGGGAGCCCCACCAGCACCCTGAACGCGTTATTATATTGTATTCGGAGAGCGTTGATGGCCCGCTGCGTGTAGTTGACCCACAGATTGCAGGTGTAGAGAGTTTGGCAGAATGCTTTAAACAGAGTGATCTTCACCTCTAGACTACACCTCGCAAATCTGCGTGCCAACATGTTACAGCGGACCGCCATCGCTCTCCTCTCTCTTTCTATGTCCCCATCGTCTTTTAAATCCTCGGTAACCACATGGCCGAGGTATTTAAACTCACTCACTTTTCGAAGAGCGACACCATTAAGCAGCACAGGTGCCACATCCCCGAGTTTACGACCCCTGGCTTGAAATACTAAGAGCTCGCTTTTCTGTACATTATAAAGGAGACCGTGTACCCTCGCATACTCCTCACATACGCCTATCAGCTTTCTGAGCGCGGCTATTGATGGGCTGAGCAACACCATATCATCTGCATAACTAATACTGTTAATACAGTGACCATCGATCGAGCACCCTACTCCAATGTCGCTCAGCTCACCAATCAGGCCGTTCACATACAAGTTGAAGAGTGAAGGAGATGTTAATCCCCCCTGTCTCACTCCGCACTCCAACCTGTACTCGTCAGAAAGTTCGCCGTGCCATTTGACCTGGTTAGTTTGGTGGTCATACCAATATTTAAAAATATTAATTATCTCACCCGGCACACCTGTATCCTTCAATTTACGCCAGAGAATATCATACCTAACCAGGTCAAATGCCCTGGAGAGATCAAGAAAGGCTGCATACACAGGCGTGCTCCTATCTGTGTAATACCTGACAGTCTGCTTGAGAGACATAACCGCACATTCTGTCGACAGTCCTGGTCTAAAACCGAACTGTGCATCGTTTAAATTTAGGTGTTCTTTAAGCTGTCTCTCAAGCAGGCTATCAAGCACCTTAGATGTGGTTGTAGCTAATGATATCGGGCGGTAGTTGCACTTGTCGGAATTATCTCCAGTCTTGTTTTTAATTATAGGCACTACCACCGTCTTCATCATTTCATTTGGCAGATAGGAATGCCTAATACATAGCGTAAACAATAGTCCCAAGAGCCTCTGGAGGTGTGGCCCCGCATGCTGAAAATGTTCGATGCTAAGGCCGTCGTGTCCGGGAGACTTCCCTCGAGTCATGCCCTTTATTATTAGAGCAACTTGTTTTGCTGTGACACGCTCGGGCACCGCTGACACGACAACCCCCGCATCCACGGTCTGCTCACCTTTCAGCGGAGACTCCACTTGAAAGTGACATCTAAACATATTAGCAATCTCTTTTGGTTCACTTATGTCGTTGACACTCAACGGGACGCTAGGTTTTGGGTTCAACTTTTTTGTTTGCTGCCAAAATCCTTTAAAATCTTTATTTTTGTGTTTTGTAGCTAAAATATTCATTTTTATTAATTCTTGGTTATTCTGACAATAACGTAATCTGCTTTTGAATTTGTTTTTAGATTCATACATTTCACTATAAATGTTCCCACTGTTAGGTCGACCATACCACACCCAGGTTAAAAACTTCTGCCTAGCGTCCCCGTGAGCATCACGAACATACTTGTTCCAGCCGACAATATGACGACCGCGGTGCTGTCTGCCGCTACCCCCAAGACCAACATAACTATCAACCGCAGCCTTCTGCAACGTTATTACAATGTCACCATAAAGCGCGTCTATCGCTGCCAAGTGATCCCTTCCACTATCATTACACATGCTATCACAACACTGGTGGAATTCATGAGGGAAGGCAAATTCCCTTAGTTTATCATTACAACATTTGGTATATTTTTCTATTTGGCTTAAGTCCCTGTCTCCCCATAGAACTTTATTTGCTTTGGTAAGCGGTGGCTTAATGGTTCGACAAACTGATACTAAGTTACACTGAATCTCTACTGGATAGTGATCAGACCAGAAAATGTCATAGCGTACCTTAACCGATGAAACCGTCTTTAATGCAGCGTCAGTAACAATACAGTGGTCAAGCCACCTGCAGCTGCCGTGCGCCTCACTCACAAAAGTATAGGTATTAGAATTCGAGCCCAACATCTGCATGTCCACGCATGTCCAGTTTTGCTCATTACAAAAATTTTGGAGTTCATTACCAAACAATGCCCCCGGATGAGCGTTAAAGTCCCCCATGATGAATACATTTTCAATATTGTTACTCTCAACTACTGACGTAATTTCGCTTAAACATTGAACAAATTCCAACAGATTGTCTGATGAGTCGGTAGGCATATAGATAGAAAAAACGAGTACCGACCGTTCCGACACACACACTTTAATTGCACTTATTCGGTTACTTTCACACGGAATCACAGACACATAATTACACTTGCTGTTTCTCCATAGAAGTGCTACGCCGCCATAAGGCCGCCCGCGCAGTATACCGCTCGTTAGGTCTACCGCTGACTTGCCGCAGAATCCAAAGTCATTGCTTATTTTACCAAGTTCGGGTATCTCGTGTGGCAAGAGCCAAGTTTCTTGCAGTGCAATAATATCAGCAGTTTGGCAGAGCTGTCTTACACACTCAGAGGATCTTTTAAAAGACTTACAATTGAAACTGATGAATTTTAAACTTTCATTGTTTGTTGTACTATCCATTTAGATTTATTTTTGCACCAGTATCAGATTTCTTACGTCTGTCTAAATCTCGTCTGCGGAACTCCACGAAACGGCGGAAAGTTATTCCATCAGGCCATAAACTGCAGTCCAAAAACAAACTCAGTTTCTCCCTAGGAACATAAATTTTATATGAGTTGTATTCCTTTCGCTGCTTGGGTTCGATCTTCTCTAATGTGATTTCAACATTTGTTTTGCTTTTTATGTAGGCAACTATATGATTCTCGCAAGCTTCCTTATGCACGTTATTTATAAATAAAGGGACACTGATATTTGCAGCCTTAAAACTTTCAACAATTTCAGTGCACGTTCCTTTTTTACCCATAAATCGATTCCTGTATCTTTTTCTTTGTACAACTTGCCATCCTTCGTCTGCGCTCGGCCTAAGTAAAGCGCTCTGCGGCTGGGGCGCTCGAATCAGCTGATTGTTCGCTGCGCCTACACGTACCGAGGTATTAGTCACCGCGCTAGTCGAGGTGTCTTGTGTTTGTTTCACAGTGAGCACCACTACGCGCGGAACATCTTGGCTGTGTCCGACAGATAAATCGTCACAAGACGGCGGCGCGCGCGAGCGAGACGGTGACAGTGACTGCTGCGCTTGCGCACGTTGATCCACCTCCTTATCAATAATTGTGGATTGATTATTATCACTCACCGGCTCCTGCGTAACATGTATAAATCCAGTGGGGCCACTTTCGCAGTTGAAATCCGAACTGTGTAATATGCGATTCGAACCTCGTTTTCTGTTGACAAAGTTGTCCCGTTCAAAATTATTGACTATCGATGTTTGCTGTAAATTAATTAATTCACTTTGTAGCCTTTTAAACTGGTCCACTGGTGTATATGTCTCTTTAATAATCTCAATCTCATGTTTGAGTGTAATAAGGTCCTTCAATAACCGAGTCGCGTCCAAATGATCAAAAGTGACCGGGGGTAGTTTTTGTAGGTCACGGGCGACAAAAACCGGCATCTCTTCAGGATCTTTCTGTTTTATTAGTGTGATTATGTCTTCTAGTTCTCTTTGCGTCTTTCCGTCTCTTTTTCGGTTGATATTTCTTCCCGTTGTCTTAACTGAGTTAAATAAAAGATTTTTTGCTGCACTAATTTCTTCCGATTTAAACGCCGTGGTACACAGTCTGATCATTGAATCCTCGTCCATCACATCACACTTGTTCTGAATAAAGGACAGAACCTCGTTTATAACTAAGTTACAGTTCGCGCACTTTAACATTTTAGAGGTCGTTGACCCGTTCTCATCAGCCATTGCTAACGTTCGCGCACTGTGACGCGCCCCGCGAGACTGTGAGTACCGTCGTGGCAGCAACGCGGCGCAAGCGGCTCGCAACATCAAAGACGTTTACGGAGCTAACACTACAAACCAACGCACCACCTGTTATTGGTTTTCTCGCTTCCGTTCTGGAAATTTCGACCTGAAAAATGAACCTCGCGGTCGTCCGAAGACTTTGGTCGACAACGACGAATTAAAGGCGATTGTGGAAGCTGATGATACACAATCTACGGCTGAATTAGCAGCAGATTTCGACGTTAGCGTCAAAACAATATTGGTCCATTTGCGTCAAATTGGCAAGGTAAAAGAGCTTGACAAATGGGTGCCCCACGAACTCAATGATCGCCAGCGCAAAATACGCGTCGAGACGTGCCTTGCACTGCTCAACAGTCACACAAATGAAGGAATTTTGAACCGCATTGTTACCTGCGATGAAAAATGGATTCTGTTTGATAACCGCAAGCGCTCAGCAAGTTGGTTGGATCCTGGTTCAGCACCTAAACAATGCCCTAAACGAAAACTTACCCCTAGAAAAGTGATGGTCACTGTTTGGTGGTCTAGCGCCGGTGTGATTCATCACAGCTTCTTAACAAACGGGGTGAGCATTACTGTAGATGTGTACTGTGAAGAACTGAACACAATGATGGAGAAGCTGGCACATCTCCAACCAGCATTGGTCAATTGCTCGTCTCCGCTGCTACTGCACGACAACGCGCGACCTCATACTGCACAGCAGACGGTCTCCAAGTTGCAAGAACTGGGGTTGGAAGCTCTCCTTCATCCGCCCTACTCACCAGACCTTGCGCCTACAGACTACTACTTTTTCTAGAATTTGGATAACTTCTTGGCGGGAAAAAAATTCAATACCCGAGAGGCAGTACAAAATGCCTTTGAAGAATTAGTTGCCTCCCGTCCAGGTGATTTCTTTAAGAAGGGCATCAATAAACTGCCACTGCGTTGGCAAAGATGCATTGATTGCATGGGTGATTACTTCGATTAATACAAATAAAAAATACATGAAAAAAATTCGTTTAAATTTTTTCATACAAAACGTCAATTTCATAGGTAAAGACCTATTATTATAAATATGTTTTTTAGTTAGTTGTTGTATTTGGTTAGTGGTTATAATAGTTTATTCCAACATCTACTTATGTACATAAATATCAATTAAAAAATTCAGTTAGAATGTGAGGTTGACGGACATGGTAGAGATACTTAATAATTATTTTAATCACAATAAATAGTTAACCTCGCTTAAGATGCTTGTGTCTACGCAACAAAGGAATGATTGTCCATAGGTAGATTCACCAATAAAGTACCTACAGCTACAATATTCTAATGAGATACGAAGGTATACAGGTTACACAGGTTATTCCTATTTATATTGGCTTACTTACTTGTAGTGATAATATCCACTCAGGTACTTTCAACTCGCTATTGAGCAAAACGGCCTATGAAAGTCTTAGTGCAGCCAGTAGAAAACGAAAACAGAGCACGCAGTGTCTTGAACGAGAGATTTAAAAAATATAAAACATTCAAGGCAAAACAATGCATAAACAATTACAGTACCGAAATCAATAAAACCAAAAGGCATCGCCATGATTGATAGCGTATCCTCCACAGACTTCAAAGAATGATCATTCCAGCGCCGATTATTTCCCAATGTTTAACATGTGATGTTATATGCCCGTCCTGTCACTGATAAAGTTAGAGCAGCAAAGGTATACTTTAGCCAGGCAATATTTCGCATTAAATTCGACTCTGAACACGTCGTTTCAATGAAACGGCAGATATATCCCGGGCGCAATAACTTGACACCTGGCTCGAAACTCGACTCCCCTCCCGCTAACCCGCGCGAGGCCCCGTTCTCGTCCTTCAGGACGCGAGCGGGGCCTCGCGCGGGTTAGCGGGAGGGGAGTCGAGTTTCGAGCCAGGTGTCAAGTTATTGCGCCCGGGTTGTAGTTCAAGAGGATTTCAACTTTTACTCAGTGCTGCCAATTTTTAACATGCTTTTATTAGGTCGACCTGTATGTATGTAACTATGTAATCAAATCTAAGAAAACGAATTTAACCATCTTCAAAAGATCGTAGCGTTATGAAAATTGGCAGTTGTATGTGATTTTGATGACAATACAATAACATTTTACTGTCGAGCTGATCTGATGATGGAGCCGGAAGATATGAGCTGGAACTTCATGATGGATGATCGTATCATAGCCGTGTTTGGACTTGTTGGAAAGGTCTTGTAATGAACTTTGACCACGATTAGGTTTAAAGGTCTGAATACGCCTATAGGTGCACGGAAAAGCGTGCTTTTTAGTGTTTTTTAAACTATTAATATTTTTCCCTGAGTCCATTATTGGCATGCGTCAGATACATCAAAACGAATTTAAAATCCGATTTTAGTCACAAATCAATTTGTGTCGAATCGATTAGTGTTAAAGTATCGATTATCCGAACTAGACAAACCGATTTCACAAAACCACGGCAAGAGTAGCTTTGCGTAAGGAAGTATTTGTTTATGTTTGAATAGTTTTGATCGATGCACTTACAACCGAATAATATTACTAGAGACGATCGAAACTGCGAGCCAGAGCCTCTCCTGAAATCGATTTATAAAAACCGATTTTGAAAACGATTTCAAAATCTGAAATAGGATATTTAACCGTTTGCGTAAAAATCCAGAAACGCCCATGTCTAGTCCACTAGCGGTAGTTCTTCAAACCACCACAAATCAATTATACTCGATTATAATAATATAAGATTAGACATTTAAATAAACCATTTTTACAGTCCGTTCAACCGATTTTGACTTCTATTGCGTTGGTGGCATGACAAATGGCAGCCGCAGCATAATTAATGAAAAGATGTTTGTTTTCAAACGGCTTAGCGGCAGATTTTTTTATCCTGGAAGTATGTTCCCGTGGGAGTTGAAATTACGTTGTTTTTCGATCTCCACTCGGGCGGAGCCTCTGTGTTGCTTCAAAATATTCGTCATGCTGTGTCAGTCTTCCCACATCAGCGTTCGAATCCGCAGTGGTTCGCGGCATTTGAAAGAAATAAATCGATAAATCACTGACACAGGTTTTACACAAACAATAAAACATGCCATTAACGGGTTATTTTAATATTTTCTCGAGTTAAAGTTTTAGTAATTGATTATATTGTTTTCTAAAAATTTAATAAACTAACCACTAGACAAAACCACCGGCCACTGAAAGCATAATTTCTCCGCCAGTAGGGGTGTCCAAACCCCCAGGTTTAGTGGAAATCCCACTAAGTTGACAACACTGCTTTTCTACGATTTTGTCATATTAAGTTTACGACTGAAAGACTTGTATCTATGGTCATGAATAAAAATTATAAAAAAAAACGATTTTTTCATTGGCCACAGATAACAAAAACGTGAAAAAAAAACGTTTTGTTATGTATTGCATTTATGGTAGTTTTTGGTAGAAAGTGTTTTAAAAATTGGTTTTTGGTTCTTCGGCAATCATTGTATATTTTTATTTTTAAGCACTAGTAGAGCAATGTCCGTGAACTTGGCAGATCATTTCCCAGCAGAGCACAAAAAAAAATGAGTTCTATTGGCATGCGGGTGAGTTCTAGAGTTCCTCATACTTAAAAAAAATAGTTCTGGCTTTTTTGCCCGAAAAAAGTCGAATGAAAATATGCTCTGCTAACTTCCGCTAGCAGATCATTTCTTCCAAAATTTAAATTAAAAAACTGATTTAGGTGCACAGTGGTGAGCTCTATAGTTCCTTATACTTTTCCGAAAGAGTTCTGCTGACCTAAATTAAAAAAAAAAAAAAAAAAAATATTGACCTGTTACTAGAAAAAGACAATCATTTTGGAAAAATTGCCGTAAATGACGTAATTTCAAGATTTTCGTACAATCTTCGGGCAAAGATTAATAATCAAGGATCCAGTAACAGAAAAAAAACTAAAAGAAAGCAGAAGTCTCACAAAATTATCAGTAGAGCCTTATCAAAAAGATAGGCTAGGAGAAATCGAGATTTAATTCAGTATTAGTAGTAGTAGTAGTATTTAGGAGTTCCGGCTCTTCAGTGCTAGTCTAATATTTTTTTGATCCTTCTTACTGAAACACTGAATTAAATCTCGATTTCAACCTATTGAAACTTTTACCCATGCTCTGCTGATATCTGAGTGAGAGTTCTGGATTACTTTTTCATGTTTTCGTATTGTCCTATTATGGGTGCATCAGGAAACGAGGAGTTCCAGCTCCTCAGTGCTGGTCTAATATTTTTTTGATCCTTCTTACTGAAACACTGAATTAAATCTCGGTTTCAACTTAATGAAACTTTTACCCATGCTCTGCTGATATCTGAGTGAGAGTTCTGGGTTCCTTTTCCATGATTTCGTATAGTCCTATTATGGATGCATCAGGAAACGAGGAGTTCCGGCTCTTCAGTACTAGTCTAATATTTTTTTGATACTTTTTACTGAAACACTGAATTAAATCTCGATTTCAACCTATTGAAACTTTTACCCATGCTCTGCTGATATCTGAGTGAGAGTTCTGGGTTCTTTTTCCATGTTTTCGTATTGTCCTATTATGGGTGCATCAGGAAACGAGGAGTTCCAGCTCCTCGGTGCTAGTCTAATATTTTTTTGATCCTTCTTACCGAAACACTAAACTAAACATTTATTTCAACTTACTGAAATCTTTACCCATGCTCTGCTGATATCTGAGTGAGAGTTCTGGATTCTTTTACCATGATTTCTGATAGTCCTTTTATAGATGTATAAGGAAATCAAGAGTTCCGGTTCCTCAATGAAACCGATTTTTTTAAATTATTTTTCTTTCCGATACACTAAATTAAACATTTATTTTAACTTACTGAAATCTTTACCCATGCTCTGCTGATATCTGAGTGAGAGTTCTGGCTTACTTTTTCATGTTTACGTATAGTCCTATTATGGTTGCATCAGGAAACGAGGAGTTCTGGCTCCTCAGTGCTGGTCTAATATTATTTTGATCTTTCTTACTGAAACACTGAATTAAATCTCGATTTCAACTTATTGAAACTTTTACCCATGCTCTGCTGATATGTGAGTGAGAGTTCTGGGTTACTTTTTCATGATTTCGTATAGTCCTATTATGGTTGCATCAGGAAACGAGGAGTTCCAGATCCTCAGTGCTAGTCTAATATTTTTGTGATTCTTCTTACCGAAACACTAAACTAAACATTTATTTCAACTTACTGAAATCTTTACCCATGCTCTGCTGATATCTGAGTGAGAGTTCTGGGTTACTATTTCATGTTTTCGTATAGTCCTATTATGGTTGCATCAGGAAACGAGGAGTTCCAGCTCCTCAGTGCTGGTCTAATATTTTTTTGATACTTTTTACTGAAACACTGAATTAAATCTCGATTTCAACTTATTGAAACTTTTACCCATGCTCTGCTGATATCTGCGTGAGAGTTCTGGATTACTTTATCATGTTTTCGTATAGTCCTATTATGGGTGCATCAGGAAACGAGGAGTTCCGGCTCCTCAGTGCTAGTCTAATATTTTTTTGATCCTTCTTACCGAAACACTAAACTAAACATTTATTTCAACTTACTGAAATCTTTACCCATGCTCTGCTGATATCTGAGTGAGAGTTCTGGGTTCCTTTTTCATGATTTCTGATAGTCCTTTTATAGATGTATCAGGAAACCAAGAGTTCCGGTTCCTCAATGAAACCAATTTTTTTTTTTTTCTGATACACTAAATTAAACATTAATTTCAACGTACCGAAATCTTTACCCATGCTCTGCTTATATCTGAGTGAGAGTTCTAGATTACTTTATCATGTTTTCGTATAGTCCTATTATGGCTGCATCAGAAAACGAGGAGTTCCAGCTCCTCAGTGCTAGTCTAATATTTTTTTGATCCTTCTTACTGAAACACTGAATTAAATCTTGATTTCAACTTAATGAAACTTTTACCCATGCTCTGCTGATATCTGAGTGAGAGTTCTGGATAACTTTATCATGTTTTCGTATTGTCCTATTATGGATGCATCAGGAAACGAGAAGTTCCGGCTCTTCAGTGCTAGTCTAATATTTTTTTGATCCTTCTTACTGAAACACTGAATTAAATCTCGATTTCAACTTATTAAAACTATTACCCATGCTCTGCTGATATCTGAGTGACAGTTCTGGGTTACTTTTTCATGTTTTCGTATAGTCCTATTATGGTTGCATCAGGAAACGAGGAGTTCTAGCTCCTCAGTGTTAGTATAATATTTTTTTGATCCGAAATCGAGATTTAATTCAGTGTTTCAGTAACAAACTGAAACACTGAATTAAATCTCGATTTCTCCTAACCTATCTTTTTGATAAGGCTCTACTGATAATTCTGTGAGACTTCTGCTTTCTTTTAGTTTTTTTTCTGTTACTGGATCCTTGTTTATTAATCTTTGCCAGAAGAATGTACGAAAATCTTGAAATTACGTCATTTACGGCAATTTTTCCAAAATGATTGTCTTTTTCTAGTAACAGGTCAATATTTTACTTTTTTTTTTTTTTAATTTAGGTCAGCAGAACTCTTTCGGAAAAGTATAAGGAACTATAGAGCTCACCACTGTGCACCTAAATCAGTTTTTAAATTTAAATTTTGGAAGAAATGATCTGCTAGCGGAAGTTAGCAGAGCATATTTTCATTCGACTTTTTTCGGGCAAAAAAGCCAGAACTATTTTTTTTAAGTATAAGGAACTCTAGAACTCACCTGCATGCCAATAGAACTCAATTTTTTTCGTGCTCTGCTGGGAAATGATCTGCCAAGTTCACGGACATAGTAGAGCATCAGTTGTAATGAAAACAAAATTAAATTATAGCACAATAATTTGGAAATTAATCATTCCTCTAATTTATGATGTAACAAAACACAGGGCCCTATCAGAATACCAGCGCTGCGGTATTTATTTTTTAAATATCGCCGCATTATGCTGAGATAGGAGCTTTTTGGCCTCGCACAGGTCGTTATAATCCTTTTTTTTGTTTTTTTTTTATATTTTTTTTTTATTTTTTATTTTTGTTCTTACCTACTTATTGTTTGTATTTCCTGTGCGTGTCCCAAATAAAATATTTTTCTTTCTTTCTTTCTTTCTTTCTTTCAAGCAAACAAATTATAGCCAATTGGGTAGAACAACCCTATCCAATTTCCGTCGATTGGTACAAAATGTTCATCGTAATTCGAATTATGGCATGCGTAATTAGACTGCTGTTTTGATGCATCCTATAGGTGTGACCCGTCCAGTCCCATTTCAGCCTCGCAGACTTATCGCCAACATCGGCGACACCTGTCTTGGAGCGTACGAGTATTATGGTGTTGCAAATTTTGTGGGTGAGTTTGGTTTTTTAAATGCTACGCTCCATTGCTCTTTGGCAAACCTTGAGTTTGGACTCCTGACCCTCGGTCAAAGTACAACTCTGAGCGCCATAGGTTAGGATAGGCAGGATACACATGTCGATGAGCTTGCGCTTTAATGAGATTCGAAGGTCGTCATTAGCGCCTTCATGGACCAGTAGCTCCTCTAGGGATTTTCGACTCGACGTAAGAAGTACTTACCTATTCAGACAACAATATTTACTAAAATGATTAGTAATGAATATTATTTTAAAATAATGTTTGATGTATATTAACTGGGTCGAAAATAGTGTTTTTGAGCCAAACAGCGCACGGATGGCGTAAACGCTCTTAAATACCATTATTAATTGACACCCAATTATTAATAACTTACGGTTACGAAACAGTGATCTGTGGACTGTGAGTTAAAAATATAAGGATTATGTTATTTGTTTAATTGTGTTGTCACTAGGTTGTCACTATTCACTCGTGTCGTGTAGGTAGAGTACGTCACAATCTTAGACCAAAAAGTTTTCTAAATATTTTTTTCTAGATATTGGTTACATCCATTTGGCATATGATATAATGGCTTATGTAACACCTATTAAAACATCCTCTTTTCCAAATACATGTGAACACCAAAACTATCGATATTGACAAGGATACACTGCCATATTAGACGGGGAACCACTACGATATGCCTTATTATGGACCACTCTAGATGAACGCCACCCTTGAACTAGATTACATAAATACTAAAATCATGCTTTATTTTGATCTTTTAGTTACGTTTGAATGTCAAGTCTGAAAACAAATATAGTGTTGTTATGACGTAAGCACAAGGTTGTTCATAAGGAAATGTCGAATACTAAGACTTTTATTTTCTTCAGTAACAACACACGAGACATAGAGACAGAATTGACTTGAAATTCCAATGGCTATTTTTGTCTTTATAATCTCCGTCTTTGTTAAGCCCTTACGTACCTACCTATCTAATATGTTAATCAGACTTGACATAAAGGTAACTGTTTAAACTTACCTTTTATGAAAGCTACGACACTAGAACAAAAGTACCTACGTCAACATGTTTGTCATATGCACAATATGCACTTCATTCTTATTTTATTTTAGTAATATGATTCTATCAGCTCAATACAAGTACTGCGCAAAATGCACTCGAGTCTGCAGGAATAAAACAAATCAGAGATAAGAATCAGAAGAAGAAGACATATGTGCCGACTATGTAGATAAACTTATAACATAACAACACCCCTGTATGCCCCAGAGGGTTAGGCAGAGGTGTACCTATCTATAGTATAACCACAGGGGGTGAGCCTGTGGCGGCATCTACATCGCCACATGCGTACTGCGCATTACACTGGCATCACGCAAGCGGAGTTTACCGCGCGACTGGCATATATATAATGTCCCGACCACAATCGTCTGGCAGTTGCCCACCAGACACAATACCTGTCTGGTCGGAGACTCCTCTCTTTTTTATAGAGGATGAGTGAACTTTACACCCTGTTTCTCATATCTCTATTTAAGCCAATTAGCATCAAATGGGCACAAATCCAGACTCCGGACTGATAGTGAGAAATTCCTGATGAAAAAACCTAGTAACACTTTAACTACTAGATAAACATTTTATTTTCTTGAACCACATGCAGCAGAAACTGTTGTCGACCGCGATAGGCCCAGAATTATCTCAAATGTCACGAACAAGGCCTATTAACAATAAATGATTAAATAATGGAATCGGTCGTACTTTGCGGAAATCCGTGTTTTACGAAATTGCAATACCCATAATTTTATTCATGTGTTGTGGTAAACCCGTAAACTATTCGTTTATCACATTTGGAACTTCCAGCAAAATTCAACGTAAAACGCAACAGGTGATACCGATACGATAGGTTTTTCGGGTGTTTACATTTTACAAGTTGAAATTTTTCTCGATGGTCGGTCGAGGTCTCAATCATTAACGTAAATAGATTTGCCCAAATACGGGAGCCAAGTATTCGACCTTGATCACAAAAGGCATTAGCCAAATTTTTGATTCTGTGATTCGTCTTTCACCTTGCACTTAAGGAATCAACCTACATCAACTAACTTAATTAAAAACCCGACTTTTAAGACATATCCTTCGCAAACAATAAGGTAAATCATATTACCAGTAGATCCATTAAGGAATCATAAATTAAAGACAGTAGTAAAAATCGATGTTTAAGTAAAACCCTGCATACATTACCTCTTCACCTCAGTGAAGGTCATCAGCTGTAGCAGCCAGCCCGCAATGGAACGCGCGTGAGGTGTCGTTTCAGTCAGGGCATAGGAAGTAGGTTGCAGTCGCAAGTCGGTGACATTGTCCTCGGTCAATGACAAGCTTTTGACCGATTTTTACTTGTTTACGAAGTTAAACGATTTTTCTGTAGTGTTCCAGTTTATTACATGCGAATTCGATGATCACTGCGAAGGTCGTTTTGTGCAAGGAAGTATTCTGTAATTGGCAAACTGATCGGATAAGTTGGTATTAGAATGGCACACAAAATGAAAATTGATGAGACATCCCTGCAATAAGAATGTTTGTTTAAAATTAAAGATTCGGGAGGTACACTCGTTTCAGTTCTCGTACAAGAACCCCGCTAAACTTAGGTAACATTTTTAATTTTTGTTTTGCTTATTTTGTTACGGCATGTCAAAAGTTGATTTATTCGTCTATCATATTCGTCCAGTGCGATCTATTGTCACGTTTAGAGACCGCAATATCTGTTTCAATAAGGATCATTATACCAATAATCTCGTCCTCTTGATTGTTCCCTTCCATGGTGTTAATAACTAGACTTGCAATATTTTGTTTGTCTAACAATTATCTAATAGCATAATTCTAATAGCCTTCTGAAATCACCAACTAATCAACCACCGACCGTCTTGAGCAAGCGTGGTGACCATTGCTCGTGCCTTCTCTGTATGAGAACAGACTTTTGCCCTGCAGTGGGACTGTAATATGCTGATATTATTATAACAGTCTTTTAAATATGTTTTTTTTAACCCAACCCCTACCTAATTGGGTTGAACCACCGTACTCACCAGCAACTGATCAAGGTGGTTCAGTGGTTGCTCCGGTGGTCGCTGACGACAAACTGTGAACATTCACACATAAGTGCTACATTCCTAATGTGAACTGTACCTATGAATGTAATCATCCAGATTGTTGATTTCCTCATTTCTGCTAATTTATGCATTAATAACAATGTACAATGTTGCACTCATATCAGCTGACGCTCGCAATGTTTATTCATTTCCGTATGTTAATTGAGTGCAAGTTTAAATGTTACTTCGCGGTCATTATACGTTTCTGACGATAGGCCGGACTGGGAATCTAATCACCTCCACGACAGTCTACACGAGTGGTTATATACCTACAGTCCTTACACAGTTATATTTTCACCTCTGACAGCAGCATCCCAACAGCAACCGTGTTGCAACGATAATATAGATCACTGTGATTTTGACAGTTATACAAAATCGGAAGTAAAATAACTGTGAAAGGACTACTCGATGTATATGCACCTAGAGCAATGAGCCCCGCTACAACTGCTGACTGGCTAGTACTATGTACAGCGCCGCTACCACTGCTGACTGGCTAGTACTATGTACAGCGCCGCTACCACTGCTGACTGGCTAGTACTATGTACAGCGCCGCTACCACTGCTGATTGGCTAGTACTATGTACAGCGCCGCTACCACTGCTGACTGGCTAGTACTATGTACAGCGCCGCTACCACTGCTGACTGGCTAGTACTATGTACAGCGCCGCTACCACTGCTGACTGGCTAGTACTATGTACAGCGCCGCTACCACTGCTGACTGGCTAGTACTATGTACAGCGCCGCTACCACTGCTGACTGGCTAGTACTATGTACAGCGCCGCTACCACTGCTGACTGGCTAGTACTATGTACAGCGCCGCTACCACTGCTGACTGGCTAGTACTATGTACAGCGCCGCTACCACTGCTGATTGGCTAGTACTGTGTACAGCGCCGCTACCACTGCTGAGTGGCTAATACTATGTGCAGCGCCGCTACCACTGCTGACTGGCTATGACCTACTTAGATTCCGTGCAAATAAGTAGTTATTAATGATTAAATATTGCATTCTTAGAAATTTTACAATAACTGAATTGAATTATTGTACATATATACGGACTGATTTTTTAGTAGAGAACTTTAGTTATTGTACAAACTATGTTTTTTTAGAGAATATAATAATAATTTTTTTAGTTTAATATGTAATTAAAGTTTTAATTATTGTATTTACGAACTGTGACTTTAGGAGGTTAGATAAACGAATGGTTCTTTCCAACGAGCGTATAATATCTATGATGTTTATTAATGTTAATTCTATTTTATAAATGTTGAAAAAACTCCTAATTTTTATACCTGACGCAACGCACGGTATTTACATGTGCGACGATGTATGACGTTTATGCCAGCTGCTCCACCCCGTATTATGACTGAATAAAAATAAATAAAAATAATAGTAGCACTTTTCTTACCATCATTACTTTTGCGCCTTCTAGCTATACATGTAGGTAGATATAATACGGCCCGGGCGAGTTCGAACAACGGATGAATACGGACGAAGCCGTTTTTCAATATTCTGGATTAGTAGAATGATAATGTTTGTTGTTTGTAATATTATTACCATTCTCTAATAATAATTTTATTGTAATAGATTAACCAACGTTATCATTCTTCTAAGTTGATTATGATAAGTTTTGCCGTATTGTTGTTTTCGTTGTTTCGTGGATACTGATTAAGTAATCTTATCTTGTAATGCTGCTCCATTTTGGAATGTTTTTAAGCACAGATTGCTTATCCCAAAAAAAAAAAAAAAACCGGCCAAGTGCGTGTCGGACCACACACAATGAAAGGTTCCGTAGTTGGGATGAATTTATCCCAAGAACAAACTTAACATTGTAGCTGAGAAATATTTTCTCCCATATCTTCATATCAATATGTACACCCATGCCAAATTACAGCTTTCTACTACTAACCGTCACTGAGCTAAGCCGCGGACAGACTGACAGACAGACAGACAGACAGACGGACATGGCGCAACTATAAGGGTTCCTTGTTTACTACGGAATCCTAAAAAAAACAAGAAATTAAAACGTAAATGTTTTTTAAGCACAATCTAAACGATCAAAATAATTTATATAGTTACCTACTAATATAAATTATTTTGGTCGTTTTTCTTCTTCACAAGAAAGTCATAACTATTTGTTAAATAAAATAACAAGCAACATTTTTGCTCATCACTGTCTTTTATTTAATTTCAATCGAATGTAGTTATAATTTATAGCACGGAAATTTTACGAGGTTGTGGGTCCTTGGTCAGAAAGGCACCAGGGCGATGTCCTTCTCACAGAACGTGATTCTGTGAACTGGCTTGAAAAGTGAACCAGCCCTATGAGGCTGTGACAAACAGACAGTCGGCGTAGACTTAGCAATGTTCCGTGGACACCCTTTGTTGGTGTCATTGGACCGCACACGTGCCTAGATGCTAGTAATCTATGCATTCTGCACAAAAAGTTAATTATATTTATATTAAAATTTAATTAGTTTATTTTTGCCTCGCTGTTAGCCACTCAGCCAAGTATGAACTGAATTACGTAAAACATACAAAAAATTATATGTGAAATTAATGTAAATAATGAGACCAACGTGCAGAAAATACTGACTGCTTAATTTCAATAAAAAAGATTTAACGAGAAAATTTATGGCTGAACAAGCATAAAAATCGCCCTTCTGTATAGAGCTCGTTCACACGTGCCACCTCATTGAGGATTACTCGAAAAAAAAAACGATACGTCATGACGGATGCACGTTCACGTTTCATACGGAAACGAGTTTTTTCGCGATTCGTCAAAATATCCGAATAGATGTTAAAAACGAAAACAGATAGATGAAATCGATATCGATCATATCGATATAGATGTTGGAAACTTGAGTCGTGATTCAGAGTCAGTCTTGGACGAGCATTTCAGCGGATCCATCACAAATACGAACGTGATTTTTAAAAGACATACTATGTACGTGATTTAAGACGTATCCGTAATTTTTCACGATTCGTGATGCGTGTGAACACGGGCGTTCAAAAAAGGGAATTAGTCCAGTCAATATAGACATTCCAGTTTGCATTAATTCCCAACAAGCTGGATTTTTGTGCAGGCCTTGAATACGTCATTACAAATGATATGTCAAAAGTCCCCATCGATCCCGTTTGTGCGTTGTTTTTTATTCGAGGTCAAAGGTCACAAATTTGCGTTTTTTGCGTATATCTCTGAAACAATGAGAGCTACCGAAAAATAGTTCAAATAAAGTTTGTAGATCGTAAAATTGTCTACAAAAAAGATCTCATCACTTTTCTTCTACAAAGCATCGCTTTCGAGATATCGTGACTTTAGACCGCAGGAAAGTCGTATTTTCGACTATATGCACACATTTCCGCACCACTTCTGAGGTAGTGTACACGGCGCTTTTCTTTTAACGAATAGGAATACTCAGTAGGAATACTCCACAATATATTTTAATCGAGAGAATGTAATGGGACACTATTTTATTAATGAAATTTTTATTTATTTAAATTTAACGAAAATTTTAACAGCAAGAAAATTACATCATCATTCATCATCAAATTCTTCATAGTCACTCGTTTCTTCCTCTTCACTGTCTTCTTCCTCTTCTTGCTCTATTTGTATAGACTGCTCCAAGAAGAGAGATATATCAGTTATATCCTCATCAATTTCGAAACGATCTCCATCTGTTGCATTTGATTTAATGTTGGTGCAAGATTGGCCTCGGCAATTGGTACATACCAATGAACAATACAATCCAACTTTTCTGCACCCGCAATTGTTTGTGCAGCCTTTTTTGCAATTACAAAAAATTGTATTGAGTAATTTTTCTGGAGCAGGTGGCAGTAAAGTCTGGATTGGCTCCAAACTATTATTCATCAATTTCCAGCCCCAATCTTCAGGATTTAGATCATTGCCTAGCCACACTTGCACTTGGTAGAACACACGAAACAAGTGTTGATAAGCAGAAGCAGATGTTGGAGGGAGACAAGATAACTGCACTCTCTTATTGTTTCTTGTATTTTTCTGTGTCTATCGATTCCATTTTTTTTGGAGTCCATACATAGCAAGGAGAACACGAATTTCATTGGTGAAGATAACATCTGCTGACGAGCTAATATTTGGAAATACTTTTGCATTATCAATCAAGTCTTCACGTTTTTCAAACAATTTGAATACTGTATTTTTGCCTCTTTTGAAAATTGCTGATGTCGTATCACAGCCAGTTATCGCATGAAGGAATAATATATGAGGCTGACATTTTGGATATGCAGTTAAACTTTGTGAAGAATATATTTTTGTTTGAACTTGAGCTCTCCCAGGTTTTAAAAAGTAAATGATCTTATCACTAGATGTTCGTGCAGTTAATATTATTAACAAATCTACATCTTCTCCAACAACGATAGTTGGATTGGTGCTACTGAATTGTTCAATCGCGGTTTCAATAATGAGGACATCAGCGTCATTTTGAGCTTGTTTCACAACAATATTGGCAGCTGCAAATTCTTCACATAACATCGAAATTAAACGAGATTTATTATGAGTATTAGCAAGAAACTGCTGTTGCTTTGTCGGAGCAGTCATTGATCGATCAAAAACGGTATCAGACGATGAAGATGTTCTAATATTTTTTGTTCAAATGGTTAACCCGATGATGCATACTGGCCACGTATGAGTGCATATTCGTATTTTTTATGTTTAAAATAGCCATAATTCGAGAACAGTGCACCGTAGAAGAAAAAGTGTTGAGATCTTTTTTGTAGACAATTTTACGATCTACAAACTTTGTTTGAACTATTTTTCGGTAGCTCTCATTGTTTCAGAGATGTACGCAAAAAACGCAAATTTGTGACCTTTGACCTCGAATAAAAAACAACGCACAAGCGGGATCGATGGGGACTTTTGACATATCATTTGTAATGACGTATTCAAGGCCTGCACAAAAATCCAGCTTGTTGGGAATTAATGCAAACTGGAATCATAATTTAATCTATTTTGACTGGACTAAATAGTAAAAAATAACAATTTAGTGTAACTAAGCTCCTAAACTAATAGCAAAAGTAACAAATTTTGGGGCGTCGCCACACAAACAAATTGATTACTTATAGCGTCAATTGGTAGCTTGATGGATCTTCGTTGAATGTGTATTTGGCGCCGCCTCAAAATTATTAGTTTAGGAGCTTAGTTACACTAAAGGGTTATTTTTTATTTTTCGCTTATCAATTTCTTTTTCATCGGTTTAAGTTTTTGTAAATAAGTATTTTTATTTTTCGCTTATGAGTTACCATTTAATTTTATTATTTTCCTTGAGTAAGGAATTACCTCAACAGCCTTCCGTCTCCATCGTCAGACCCTCGATGACAGTCATACCCCAGCTAGGTCTAAAGTTTTCATCAAGGTGAATGAAATAAGCCCAAACACGATGTAGCTGCTGTAAACTGCTGAGGAGCTCTCGCGACTATCTTCCGTCTACATCATCAGACCTGGAGATGATTCTCCAGGTCTTTTATTATGTGGTTGTGTCATCAGAACTACATTATGAACGCGAAATTAGTTCGCAGTTGAAAATTCAGTAAGTAGGTGAAAAATTAATCAACCCTAATATTTTTTTACCCCTACACTCCTTTTTTTTCGTCGGTTAAAACGAACAAGCCCTTAATTATCCGAAGACGTATTCTCAAGATATAATTATTAATTAAATTAATGAGGTAATTAATACCCAATTTTTATTTGTCTATGTCTAATAAATAATAAATTTCATTAATACTACGTACCTACCAGACAGGCTAAGTTACGTTATTATCTAAAACGTCGACTTAGATATTTATTTCTATATAAAACTACACCAACAGCTTCTGTATATAATATATCTTAAACGCTCTCGCAGACAGGTGCGACGCGACTCTAGCAGAACAATTTTCATGAAGTTGTGATAGAAATTGTTCTAGTAGAGTCGCGTCGCGCATGTCTGCAAGAGCCTCGGACTTACACTGTGTCGACATTTACAGGTTAACCGGTATCTCAGAAATAAGTATATATATGATAACACATACAAATAGGAAAACTAATGGGTCTAGGATTTAGTTTTGACAAAATACTTAACAAAGCAATCAATATTCCCAAACACAATATTCCAAAAAATACGAGTATATAAAACCCAACTCCGACAAAAAAGTCATCTAAAACCCAAGACATCACACACAGACAAATTAAAGATCCGGAGTCACACGTAAATCGAACAGATTACTACTTTTATTTTTATTATTTTGGGGTTATAATATACACTCGAGAGCAATGAATCCGGGTCACTTAAAGAATGTTAAAAATCTCGGAAACTAAAAATGATAGGTTAATGCAATAAATTGTATTTAATAGACAATGTAATACTCATTAAATGAAAGTAAAAAAAATATGAGTCACCATACATTTTATTAACACAAAATTACATAAAGAAAAAAACTGCTGATCTCTCCTTAAAACAAAAATAGGAAACATGAAATTTTTGAACTTTATTACGATTTTCTTGAATTTTAATACTTCGTATTGCCTCCTCGTGCTTCCATTACTGCGTTTACGCGGTTTGGCATGCTGTACACCAAGTTCCTTATACGATTTTGGGGAATATTCTCCCATTCCTCTGTGAGAGCAATTTTGAGCTCACGAAGCGTGATTGGGGGAGGGTTTCGTTGTTTTACGCATCTGCCTAGCTCGTCCCAAGCATGCTCGATCGGGTTGATATCCGGGCTGCGCGCTGGCCACTCCATACGAGTAATGTTCATCCCTTGGAGGTAGTCATTCACAATCCTACCTGTATGAGGTCGGGCATTGTCATGCATAAATATAGCATCCTCACCTAAATTGACCATAAATGGACCAACGTGATCATTGAGGATTTCTTCCACATATCTTACGCTAGTTAAAGAGCCGTTTTCTATGATCACCAGCTCTGTGCGACTTTCAGAAGAAATTCCGGCCCACACAAGTACAGACCCACCACCGTAGGCTACTTTTTCTTCGATGCATGCTTGCTTGAATCTTTCTCCTGGTCTTCGATACACTCTGTGTCTTCCATCGTGCTTGTAGAGCATAAATTTTGATTCGTCGGAGAACATAACTTTTGACCAATCTTCAATACTCCAATTTACGTGGCTCTGGGCATATCTTAGTCTTGAAATACGATGCCCACGCTCCAGTTTAGGGCCGTTTGCAGGTCTAAGGGGTTTTAAGTTAGATTCAGCAAGCCGACGTCTTACTGTCCATGCACTTGGGTTACTTCCTCCGAGGCGTCGAAACTGATTTGTGAGTTCAGTTCCTGTGAGAAAGCGATTTCGAAGCATGGTGTTCACCAAGTATCGGTCTTCTCGTGCTGTGGTACACCTGGTTCTGCCCGTTCCTGGTCTGCGTAGGTTAGAACCAGTTTCTTCGTAACGTCGGAGAACTCTTTGTACTGTTGACAGCGACACACCGACAGTCCTGGCTGTATCGCGCTGACTCCGGCCGGTTTCCAGCATTGTAAGTATTCTGGTGCATTCTTCAGGCGTAAGCGACATAATTTCAGCTTGAATAATGAATATAGAGCACTATCAACATGGTTTATGTACCCACATAAATGACAGATTACAAACAAAAGCAAAACCAAATGCTGTAATTTCGTAGTTCCATCTTCGAAAGTGGCCCTTTTTCAAATTTGATTTTTTTATGATATAACTTTACAATAACTAAGAAGTTTTAATACCTTCATTTAAGGAGTATTACATTGTCTATTAAATACAATTTATTGCATTAACCTAGCATTTTTAGTTTCCGAGATTTTTAGGATTCTTTAAGTGACCCGGATTCATTGCTCTCGAGTGTAGTATGTCGTGGCCAGCTCTTAGAATTGATCAATTCAAAGTCAAATCAAAAATTCACGCCGCTTGTGGCACCCCGACCAAATGGGTAAAAAATAAAAAAAGTAGTTATATTATCAACATCAGGCACGGATTTTGTTAAATAAGTCGTCCCTCTACCGAGTCTGTTTGGCGATTTGTAAGTGCAAGTGGGGTCGACTCGAAATGGAGGTAAACTAAAAAAGTCATTGACAATGACATTGGAGCGCTCGATTGTTGCATTTCACGAGCGCGGCTTCTTTCACCTTGCTACAACATGTTGTGGAGTGGCTGCAGAGTGTCGTGTCCGTGGTTGACCATTCAAAAGTAAATAAAAAGTAAGCATAAATTAAAAAAAAAAGTTACGGCTTAATATCGATATAAAAAGTATTGCAAGTGACTGAGAACATGGAAGTGTTATGTTTATAAAAAAAGGTTTTTCCAAAATATTCGACTACTTACCAACAAGTCTTTACCATAAACACTGTCACTCAATGTAATTTTTTTGATAAAACACTGTGTTTCTTATCGAAGCAGTTTTAAATTTGGGACGAGTCGCGGTTGTCCCTTTAGTAGAAGTTGAGCATTCAAGCAGGGTGTACCAATAGCAAGCCTGGGACAGACTTGACACAGGAGATGCTAACTCTGTGGTGGTTGCTGCTGCTGGCGGCGCCGGCGGCGCTGGCTAGAGATGTTACAGGTATGTTTCAGTTAGTTAATTTTTTTGCGAGATTTCAGTTTAAATCAGTTTAAAAAATAACGGATTATAATTATCTTGTTATTCACTAGATGTTTAGTTTAATGTTTATTGAAAACTGTGTGTATTTCCGATTGCAGTACCTAAGCTTTTTAGCTCAAAAGAATACCCCTTTTTATACGGGATTTTCTGTTTAAGTAATCTTATAATAAGTTATATCAGTGGATACTTCTCCTGGTTAATAGCGTGACTTCTGTTCCTGATAAACCCGTAACGGTATTTAATAGATGTTTAGAGTAAGTGTTTTTAAATTTTTTATGAAAACATGTTTTAAATCAGAACAGTGGTGGTCCAGTGGAAACGACCGCGACTTATGAGTTGTAGGTCGTAGGTTCGAACCTAGACAGGGATTATACTTTGTGAAAATAATTTGGTGACGAAATTATTTTCACAAAGTAGCCTGCTCTCAAAACGGTGAAGACAAACATCGTACCCCACGACCCCTGCACCGCTACATGCACACATGCACCCGTCAGCACAAGTTTTCGCAAAAGATTGTGCTTACGGGTGCATGTTGCGCGATGCCGTAAATAGCGATTTTATTTTTCACACCAAAAATAAAAGTCGTTTCCCACCAATTATTTTTGTAAAATGTTACTTATTTCGATGTACAGAATGCGTAGATGACGGCTTCGTGATGGGCCTTTTTACACCAAGTATGTATATATACAAGTTATATCAAATGTCAAGAAATTATCTCACGCCGCCCGCGCCGTGCTAGCTTTTAAGACGATACGGTTTTATCGCCCAAACTGTGATAAAATGTGTGACTCAAGCCATGTCAGACAGTTCCTCCATTTTTAATTACATCGATGTTAATCATACTATGAGCCGATAACGTACAACGACCGTACAGTTCAAACTATCATCCATCAATTAATGAAGGACCTAGGATCAGTGACATTCTTATTATACTAGTACTTTACCATCGACTTTGTCCGCAATTTCCCATACAAACTTCAACACCTCATTGGAATTGGGTGTTAAAATTTTTCAACCTCTATGTATACCAAATTTCATAAAAATCGGCTCTGTAGTTTAGCAGAGAGTAAGTTATAGACAGAGACACTTCCGCATTTATTATTGGTTGGGTATCTCAGAGGCTTATGTATGTGTTTAGTCGATGTCTCTTCAGCTGATAAATGATTTATTTCCAATAAATTATAGGTTTTAGAAAAAATCTATTATGTTTTAAATTAGATAAACTTTGCAATAGCTAATAATCTTATAGCTATCGTTTAAAGAAACTCCGAGTCCGGTTCGACCAGCTCATCATCATTCGGCCCATGTCCACTGCTGGACATAGGCCTCCCCAAACATCGTCACGTCGACCGGTCCTGTGCTTCCTGCATTCCCAGTGATTCCCGCAACCGTACCATTGTTCAATAAACTTATGAGACTGCGGACTATTAGCCCCACATCTGTGATGTCGGTGGGAACACCTCGTAACTAATGTTATGACATGGAGGATGAACTGGTTAAGGACTTCTGCCAAAGCTCACTGTTGTCTTCTTTGTAGAAGTTCCGTCTGAAAAACTGAAAACCAGCTCTAAGTGTTCACACACAATTGAATAAGTACCTAATAAAGCTTTATTGAATTCAACGTTTATTTATATAAAATAGCCGCTGAAGTTGACGAGATCATAAAACGGTACCTACAGATTAAATAAAATTACGCGTATCAGCATAATGACCTTATAAATAATTCGGTTTAGTATTCCGTACTGAATTGAAAAAAACTTTTACAGAATTTTAGTCTCAATAGATTTATCCACTTCTGATTCTGGGTTTCGCTATTTTTTTGTGATATTTTTGTCCCTGTTCTATTACATACGCATTCCTGGGTTCTCTGGTCATCTGACCATATGTAGGTTTTTGCTACATAGCTATTATTATGTAGCAAATATATTTTTACCATCACAAAAAAAAGATTAAAACCTTTTAAAAAGCCTTCGTATATCGTTTTGGGCTAGATCACAAACGCTGAACATCATCATGACTTTTTTCTAAAAACGGAGAATCCAAAACTTTATGACAACATTAAAATGTTTAGACGGACAGAGCCACCCGTGCTTCCTGCATCCAGAGGATCCCCAAATTAAGTATACGGAATTCGCACAGATTAAGTTCGACTCACATTCGCTTTGGTTTTGGTCAGCCCTCGGCCTTAACATTCTCGGTCACAGTTTCCATTTTCGATACAATTTTGTATTACATAAATGGTATTATCCTTTTGAGAAACAAGGTCGTGAACTTGACTGGCTTACTACGGATTCTGTTGGATTAGGCTACGACCTTTGTGGCGCGGGACATACACAAGTGGCGGGAGGCGCGGGCGTGGCGCCACCCGTTTCATATTTCATACAAAATGTATAGGAATGACGTGGCGCTGAACATACACACAACGCTCGCGCCGCACCGTCGTCGCCTCGCCCGCGCCACTCGCCTCTTGTGTATGTCCCGCGCCTTAGGTCAACTAATGACTTATGTACGTAAGTTCTTCACAATCTAACCCTGGACATAGGCCCTTTTTAGGGTTCCGTAGTAAACAAGGAACCCTTATAGTTTGGCCATGTCCGTCTGTCTGTCCGCGGCTTAGCTCAGAGACGTTAGTACTAGAAAGTTGTAAGTTGGCATATGTATACATACTAATCATGCCAACAAAGTGGTAAAATAACATCAAGAAAAATATTTTCTTAGGGTACATCCGCTACACGTAAAGTGGGGATGTTATTTTTTTTCTCATCTACCCAATGTTGTGGGGTATCGTTAGAAAGGTCGTTCAAAAATATTGTGAGTTTGTAAAACCGTTTTTGGATTCAGGGATCCGTTTGCGAAATATTAAGCTATTTACTGAAATGTTTTGTTAGAGTCAAGTGTCCCCCCCCCTGTCAACTAAATAGTTGTGCTTGGATTTGTGAAAAAATTCACAGCAGTAGTATACCTATATAACGAAATTAAAAGGAACACTATCAGAGCTAAGTAGTCTGTACAGGTTAACGAGCAATAATCAACCAACTTAAATTTGCAGTTTGAAAAACATGACCTCCCACATTACATACATTTTGTATGGGAGAACATGTTTTTCAACTACAATGTTAAGTTTCTTCTTGGGATAAATTCATCCCAACTACGGAACCCTTCATTGTGCGGGGTCCGACGCGCACTTGGCCGGTTTTTTTGTATCTGTACAACTTAAACGTCGCTCAAACGGTGATCTAAACCACGATCATCTTGGCAATAGAGCAAGAAATTAATGTCATCAAATTATAGAAAATCTTTAACAGGGATTCCCATCTTTTTCTTTTCGTATCAACGGTACATCTATGTATTTTGCTTATGCGATTTGAGCCCAGTAAATGCAATGGCCACATTAATTGCGGAGTCAGAGGTGTTGTTCAGATCGTCAAGGGTACAGGTGAACGGACAATTGGGACACTCTAGCAGCTGGGCCATAATCTGTTCAGGAGCACCGCATTCGCACTGAACGTTGGGTGGATCGATAATGCCCCAATTCGCCAGATTATGTTTGCAGCGGCTTACTCGGTAACCAATCCATTAAGTGCTTTCCAAATAGGCCACTGCATTTTGGGGCTCTACGAAGCCTTGAGGTGGTGAATACTTCACTTCACACAATTTACTTCGCTCTTTGGGTAACACAGGCGATCCAAGACAGGCCGTTTTGGATCGCGCGTGTGGACCGTAAGGAACTCCTGGGATTTTTTAGTCTACTCGGAGTAGTCGTGTAGTCGTAGAGGGGATGTCGGGAAGGATTCCCATAAAAAACTTTGCTATGCATATTTTCACGTGTGTAGCTTTTTAGTAAATAACTTTTATAATGATCTTATTTTTATATTCGCAGCAAGAATAAAAACATTGCTCGTATTTTGGGTTGCTACACTTAACAGTAGTCGAGATATACATAATAATAATTCCTCCATGGTCTGTGAGTCTATTACAGAAATGTGTTTATCTACTGAAACTTTGTAACGGTCAATGTTTCTGTACTCTAAATGCCAGGGAATTAGTTGCTTAGATATTATTGATAATATTTACGGCTTTACTATACTCACGTGAATTTGCCCAAATTCACACCAAAATTCGGGTCTGCTCAATACTCAATTTTACTTCACGGCGATCTGAAATATAATGATTAACAAAGTAGTATTCTCTAATACACTCCGTCTAACATCGCGTTTTTTTAGAGATGAAATATTGTGAATATTTGTTAAATAGGATTATCTTCCTCGTTCATTGGTAACACCTAACTGTCATTTTCGAGCATGAAGGCTGCGAGACAGCCTTACTTAACCCTGCACATTGTCTGTTTGATATATTTAAACTTGCAAAAGCATTATACTCCCTATAGTGAGTGCGGGATTCTACCCCACTAACTGGATTGTTATCAGCGAGTACGGGTTAGGTACTCTTAACAACTTAGATTGTATGTTGTTAGCTGGTACATATTTGGCGTAGTGTGCACATGCTTAGCATGAGATGATCATAACATGTTAACCATGTGTGATCTAACTTGCCATCAAGGATAATAATATTATGGAAGCACAGTCCGCCTTTACTGATTACTCCTTATCAGCTAATGTTACACATATCTGTTACTGATATAAACACCAGCCCATTAAAATGCTATTATACTTATATTCATGGATATACTGCTGAGTTACTATTTTTAACAAACAAATTAAAAATAATTAAAAGAAATCACCATGTACAAGATACTCAGTGTCCTACCTAAGCACTAGGTGGCTTAATTATCCTGAGATAAATTGATAAATGATATCTATTTTGAAAATTAAATCAATTAAGCAAAATTGTGTAATTTTACACTCATACATTCAAATACTAGTACAAGATACTGTGTTAAAATTATTCTGTGATACAATGGCTGATGACAGATGAATCATGGACCAAAGCCCTACAAAGCACTATTCCATGCTCATACTTATTCATAAGGCATATGCCTTACTCCCAGATTCCCCTAAACTGAGGGAACAAGGGATTGAGATATTCCAGAACCAAATTGCACTGGTGACCTCTGTCTTACCTGTTAAGCGAAGTCTTGATTCTAATTTTATGAACGGCGATCTGAAATATAATTACCCACCCGCCAGTAGCAAACAGCCCAAAAGCTGCAATAATTAGTGTATCTAATTCTCTTATCCTTTCAGGAAAACCTAGTGAATGTATATGCGGAACTACTCTGTACAGAAAACAGAGCTTGTTCCTCATCTTAAGGATCTCTAAAAATAAGTGACAGTTAGGTGTTGCCAACGAACGAGGAAGATAATCCTATTTAAAAAATATTTACCATATTTTATCTCTAAAAAAACGCGATGTTAGACGGTGTGCATTAGAGAATACTACTTTGTTACTAATTATATTTCAGATCGCCGTTCATAAAATTAGAATCAAGACTTCGCTTAACAGGTAAGCTCGTTTGATTCCCAATTATATTGCATTCCACAATGTGTATGCGCTCGGGACTCGTTTATTTTCTAACTCGATTCATAATAACTTTATAATATTTTAGATTCCGATCTACTGCAATCTATTTGTCCTCCCGACATGGTGTGTAATTATTAGAAAACTGAGCAACATGTTGCGATACCACAACACTCCCCATGCGTGCGCGCCGGTAGAGCTGGGTCACGCGGTGTTTTTAAATTTTAAATGTCATTTTTCTCTTCATGTACAGACAGGGAAACAAATTGCTTCGCAGCTTAAATTGTCCCCATATTTAGATCTCAACTGTCATTCTTTACAGCCGTATGGAATGGCCTTATGACAGCTTTAAGTAACAGATCGTTGATCGATCGTCATGGTTCGTTTATCCATCTGCCAAACATTTCCCTGACTGGACTTATCCACGTGATCTTGTTTGGATAAGGTGAAAATAATTCTGAATTTCTGATGAATAACACACTGTGTTCACCAGAAAAGAGATCATTTATTTGTAATATAATGATGGAGTCTGTGCTCTGCGCTAGAGCATACATTATGTGATCAGCGGCTCGGCATTGACCCGGATGAACCGGTTTGGGCAATTTGTAAACTATCCAACGATAGATTATCACTTTCGATGAAATTATTAATAGGCGTGATATATTTTGCACAAATTTGATGTGTCGAAGTCACTCTTAGATTTATTTTATAAGTTTCTTTGTCCGCGTTGATTATATTAACTGTCGCTTTGCATTGATTGGGCCGCAGGTCTATTGTCTTTCATTATTGAGGGCTATTAAAGTGTCATTATTAGAACAAAAGGTGGTACAATGGAGTACAAGTTGCTCTAATACATCTTCAAGAACTAACTGCGTATGCGCACTTGGACAAATCGACAGGATTTCATTGTAAGCGCGAGAGTACGCCCCTGACATCGGTCGTAGATCGTTAACATTCGTTTTGTCCGTTACTTAACACAAACCGAGTAAGTCTGCGGACTCTAGGATGTTCTTGTTCTTGGCAATGAATTCACAAAGACAACACTGTCCAAGGATTTACGAAATGCCGGCATTTTATGGCAATTTCTTAAGTTTATTATTATTATTATTATTTAATACTTCAAGCACAGAAATGTACAGAGGCGGACTTAATGCCATAGGCATTTTCTACCAGTCAACCTTTGGGTGATAGAGAGAAACAGTGGTAGGTGCAATAACGAAAAAATTTGGAAAAAATTAATATATAAAGATACACATATACCTATTACAAACTATAAATATAATAGATATGTCTGATTATACAAGCAAGCAAGCATTTTTGGTCTAATTAACCAGATAATAATTATGTCGTGCATGAGATTTGCAACAAATCTGGTTAGGTATACCTACTATTTTCGAAGTCAACTTTTACCATTTCTGTAAAATTCGCGTTTGTAAATTATTGGTGAAAAGGTAACGTCATTTTGTGTAAAAATGAATAAATAAGTATCTAGCTCACCAGTATCAGTAGTAGTATGTGGTGTATCTAGTAGTTATACAACTCTATACAAGACTATACAATTGGTTGAGCCGCTGGTTGTTATACAGTAAGATATTATTATTATTCCCCAAGCTATTTGCGTCAACCAACTGTTCCACAGATCGTAAAAAAAAATGTAAGCTATTTTTGTCAAGTTTTTTGTTTGTTATCAGAATCAGAAAATCATTTATTTGCAAAGAATGTAGGTATCTTATATATTATATTTAAGGAATCGCAGGGGCTCGTGGCCGTAATATGATAACAGCCACTCGCGCGGGTCGAACGAAGGTTAAGTCGCAGATCCAGCCAGTGACCCATCAAGGAGCGCTGTTCCCAATTTGACGCATTATTAATTTATTACACAAAACACAAAAGGTATTTTAATAAAACACTTAAGTATATAAAATATCAATGATTAAATTATGTTTAAAATGGTGAAGGTTTCAGGAAAATACGCTTGATATATTTTGCGTGATTCTTAGTATTTATCCTCGTTAGACATAACTTTAAAAATGTATTTTACGATAATTATTTTAATTTACTTTTTTATTTTATTTTAATTTACAAATGACATAATCTTTTTATTATTTGACATTGTATATTTACAATATATTAAATTTGATTTGTTACAGCAGTAGTGGCAACCATTATCATTTGGTTTAAATAGGTTTTTATTTTTATTAGGAATTTCATTTGTCTTTTATATAGCTTATTTTCTTTTAAATTTTGTGAATGAGAGAACGTTGTAGACATAACAGACTGTAGATCGGTGGACCATTTAATATTTTGCTAAGTACCTGGTACTTGCTGATGGGCCTACACTGTCCTCTCATACCTTTTAACACTGTAACTTGGAAACATTGTAAAAACCATTTACTTTTAAAAGAGTAACCGTGGAGTTTCTTGCCGGCTCTTCTCCATAGGAAACGACCAATTGGAACCGTGCACCTAGCTTCTGACGTTTCATAAGTGCCCTTGTAGGTTTATGTGAAATAAAAATAATTGGATTTTTTTTTTAATTGTTTTTATGAACATTCCATTCATTCAATGTAACATGAACATAATCTAAAGTATTTATAGGTATAATAAGTTATTAAGAAAATGCTCTTATTTAACATATCTATATTTTTCCAAAACATTAACACTACTCGTTTAGACGTGATCTTTATTATAAAATCATTAAAAGTCGGTTTCGTCGCCTTAAGCTACGGTTTGTTAAAGACGCAGTGCGAGTGGAAATTTTCTTACTTTTATTATGTTGTTTTTCTAAATGGTAGAATAATATCGGACCGGTCTGCAAGGGTTTATTGTAAGGGTCAACAAGTGCGTCATAGCGCGCCTCGAAAGCAACCTCACTCGCATTTTTTCCTCCATTCTTTTTGCTTTATTTTACAAACATGATTAGTTTATGTAGCGGTTCAGTTCCTAATATAAATTTAAAAAACATTGTATGTATTTACAAAATAAATATTTGTTAGCTTTTTGTTCCTATTAATTATCATGGGCTTGATTTTTTAAAGTAAGTACTATTTTATGTGTGGACTAGACCGCTTCTTTATGATGTAATAGTCTTGATCTACTGAAGGTTTATAAGCTAATTTATATTTGCCTACCTATTGTGAAAGCTTCTCTGTAATGTAAGTAGGTAGTGTAGGTACTCTTAGCACAAAGGCGACAGCAGTGAAATTTATATTATTGGCGATGGTGGGTCTTGTTCAAACAATTTTCATATTCCTTCCACGGTCAGAAAGATTTATGACGTTCTATTCTTAGGGACTATTTAAATACTTTTAATTAATAAACACATACTTTTCCTTACATCTGTACATATTATAAAACAAAGTCGCTTTTCACGTTTGTCTGTATGTCCGCGTTGTTCTTCTAAACCACGCAACAGATTTTGATGAGGTTTTCACCATCGTTTAGAGAATTTATTCCGGGAGGTTTATGTGTATAATACGTTAATATTAAAGTTAAGTTTACCTATGCAATGTCGATGTTTTGTCAAGTCGTAAAAGCCGTGCGAAGAAGGAGCGGGTCGCTAGTATTATACAGGGTGTTAAAGTAATTGCGTGCCATAGCTTCAGGTTGAGTTCAGAGTCGATAAAGGAACCCATAAAAAATAAATACACTTAAAAAAAAGTTTTAAAAAAATCGAAAATTATCATAAGATGAACCTAAAGTAGTACCTACTAATTAAATAGCAATCTTGTAGAATTGATTAAAAAATTGCTTAAAATAACTTTTTATTTTGTTTAAATGCTAATAAATAATTTCTTAGAGTTACCAACCTACTATCGAACGCAATGAAAGTAAATAATTAAAGTATTTAAACAAATAAAATAATTTTACTTCTAAACGATTGCTATTTTAAGTTAGTAGGTACTAAATTAGATTGATGTTGCAATTTTTTTATTCTTTTTTTTCCTGGGTTCCTTTACTTTTTTAAGATATTTTTTTTTCCTGGGTTCCTTTATCGACTCTGAACTCACCCTGAAGCTATGGCACGCAATTACTTTAACACCCTGTATAGAACCTTGCATATTCCGCTTCCCTGTTATTTTCGTGCTTTGTTTTTTGTTGCGTCATGTGTAACGCAAAGAAACGTATTTTCTTTCTTTCTATATTATAAAACAAACTCCCCCGCCGTGTCTGTCTGTCTGAACGCGATAAACTCAGAAACTACCGAACGGATTTTCAAATGGATTTCACCTATGGACGGAGTGATTAATGAGGAAGGTTTAAGTATATTATAACTCTATACGCAGATGACACATTTCTATTATATTTCAATAAATCTATTCATGATATTATAACGGACGCACAAAGCGACCTTAACCTGCTGAACAAATGGCTAAAATGTAATTTACTTACTATTAACGCCGCAAAAACATCTTTCATGATTTTTTGCGCCAAAAACAAACCGTTACCAGAGTTCACACCACTCACAATAGATAAAGAAGTTCTCAAACGGTCAACCTATGAAAAATACCTAGGATTACATGTAGACGACAAACTAACTTGGAAACATCACATCAACCATATCAAAACAAAATTGATGTCATTACTGGCAGCACTGCGTAAAGTTTCAAACTGCATTCCAAAAAAGTACGTAAAATAATATATAACTCTCTGGTTAAATCTCATCTTGAATATTTAGTTGAGCTATGGGGGTCAGCTGCGAAAACTTACCTAGACCCACTACAAAGAACACAAAACAAAATTATAAAAAACATTATTTCACTATCACTATTTAACTCCGACAAGAATACTATACATAAAAACCAAACTCCTAAATATAACTCATCTTTATAAATACTACACATGCATTCTTATTAAAAAAAACATCACCAAATCTGTTCAATCAAACATACAACTACATATGAAAAACATAACTTATAACGTAAGGAATAAAAACAAAATCCAGATAAAACCAGCGCACGCTCGCACTAATTATGGTAAAAAAACGATATTGGTTGAAGGCGCACAGCTGCGGCTGTTCAATAGTTTACCGGAGGATTTGAAAAAATGTGACAATATAAACACATTCAAACGCAGATTGGGGCAATACATCGCAGCATCCGAGATGAACTGAAAGTTTTAGTTTATTCTAGGTGTTGCGGTGTGTTGCCATAATCTGTGTCTTAGAATGCAAACATCCGATTCCTTTTTTAGAAGTCGATTAATAATAATATGTCTCCAACACCCTAGAAGTAACTAATATTAATGGTACCTACTAGTTATAATCACTAATATAATGTCTCCAACACCCTAGAGGTAACTAACTAATGTACTGTATAGTTATAATCACTAAGTATCTCATTGTAAGCGAACTGTTAAGTTCTTATGAGAAATAAAGTTCTTTAAACCTATATAATTCATTAAGGTTTTGTGTAAATTGGCTGAAATAATACGCTAATATGACGATTATTGTTGAAGGTGTCGGAAAAAATCATGCCCATTAGGAGCTTTAGTGGCGTGCGCCGCGTGAACCAATAGAGTTAGGTATATGTAAACAATGTTTTACGGAATGAATACATTGTTTACCTGGATTATCAGCTATGGTACTTCTAATCCTGGTAGTATATTCCCGAGGGAAGCCGCAGGCAAAACCTATTTAAAAAATTTGGGTTGGGCCGAACGTGGTCTGAACCGAATACGAACTTAAGCTGAATATTCGTTGAAAATTTAATGTTCGGCCAAACTTCGGTTATTTTCAGTAGGAAATCTGTAGGCACGAACAAAAACGTAACAGACCCCTATCAGATAACGCTGAGTCTTGTATTTGTTACACACCTGTGACCTGCCCTTGGTATAATGGTAATAAGATTTCAAGTAACACTTTAATAAAAACATTTTTATTTTGGGCAATAATTATTACAATGTTTAAGTAGATGTAAAAATTCTGATAATGTTTAGAATCAATATTTTAGTTCACTAGTTAGCCACATTTCATATTTCCATACAATATTGTTGCCAAATTAATCAAACAGGTAAATATTTGACAGCTATTTGCGACTTTGCCAACTTTTAGGATAAACGCTCTTAATAACCTTCACTATACACAATTTTATGTAAACAAAAGAGATTACTTGCCATTACAGGGAAATGTTAAATACAGTAGTTTTATTCTTCTTGGATTGTCACTTATAACTTAAGATGCAACCTTTTCATTCTGCAACTGCACATGATAACGAAATGTCAAACGTTGACAATTTCCTATATTCAAAGAGTACCTAGTACAATATTACAGTAAGTAGATAATAATTATCTGTCCGTAACCAGCAGAACCACACAAATGTATGTTTAATAAATAAGCCAACATAAGCACAAATATTTTAACGAGTCACTAGTTATTATTTGCGGAAATAGGCCTGCATTGCTGCATACATGTCATTATATTGTGTTTACTTAGTATTTAATTATTAGATTGAGGTTGCATTATTTACAATTGAAAACAAAGAAATTGTGTCGTATATTCTCACTGCTAGTTATGGACGGGTTACACAGGGTGTTGTTAAAGGGCAGTAGTGTTCATTTATATAATTAATGAATATTAATAACAATTAATAATTTAGCTTATAAGGAGCTTCACAAACGCTTCTATCGGGCTCTTCATGAGCCCGGTGTAGATTTGTTATCGTCCGTATCCTGGCTACGTTTTGGTGTCTTTTTCGGGGAAACTGAAGGTTTCGTCTGTGCAATTATGGACGAAGTTATCTTGACGAATAACTACCGGAGACATATTATGAAGGACGGAACGGCTGACGTGTTTCGGGTATGGCACCGTCCGGGATATTTATCACTGCTTATTTGTTGTAATTTATATCAAAATGTATCTACTACCGACACCTATGTTATAGAATGTGTGTATGTGAATGTGAACCTTTTAGGTCATTCTGAATGTACTACATGTGAAGGTATATTTATAATAAAGTCACTCTGCACTGAATAACCGACGCGTTCGGCTAACGGCGTTTACTTGCACAGGCATTTAAACCATGTGGCCAGGATTATCTACCAGCAACTTGCTATGAAATATAAACATGTGGATTGTCAGGTACCGTATTACAAGTATGTGCCCGACCCAGTACTCGAAAATGACCCATGTCACGTTGTACTTGGATCCGTCTAACATTATTGACAGGACTATTTTTGCCAATAAGCCTGATATAGTGGAGATAGACCGATTAGCGCGCCGCGCAACGATATTTGATGTTACCATTCCACATGACGAGAACGTGGTCAAAGCTGAGAAAGACTAACAAATAAAATATCTTTACTTAGCATACGAGGTTGTCAAGGGTTGTCGACATGTGAAATGTGACTTCGGCTATCATTGTGCCGATTGTCGTAACGGCGAATGACCTGATGGCCGAAAGCATCGACCAACATCTCTCGAGGCTCTCGTTAGGCGCTTGGACCAGTACTCCTCGATACGCCTCGCATTGTGAGGAGGTTCCTGTCTCTGCAGCCCTAACCACCGGTAGCTTGGACCCTGCTCCTGATACCGGCGGACCACATAAATTTTTTATTTTTGAATGTTTGTTTTAATTATTTTTATAAAAATATTTAAAAACGTATTTAATAAGTATGAAAATAAATAAACGAGATAATAATTTAGCTTTTCCACATCGCAAGCTGTCTTATTTTAGACGCAAGGTACGTGTCCTGATTTTTTTATTAAAAAAAATACCTACTCCCACCACATTTACCCATTTCTGCTGATAGGTAGCGTTGCATATTCGGGTCTGAAGGGTAGGCAGTAGGCGGGTCCCGGTGAAATTACAGGCACATTTGTGACAATTCAGGTTTATATCTGGGCTGGCAAAGCACCAGCGATGCCTCGGCCTCAGTGGGCCGTCGTCTTGTTTCCCATTGTTCACCAGCGCCCTAATTACTGCCCTGCGAAGCCAAAAGGCGGTATCTCTGAGATACGCCCTTTTAGTTTTTTTTATAACATTCAATAGCTATACCGCCACATACCGCTATCTAACTTAAAACATTTATAAAAACCACTCAGAAGTTCTTTATATCCTTATGTTCCTTAAATTACAATTTACAAAAAGTCAATTTTCTCAAAACTTACTCCGATTGAAATATCGCCTTTCGGCTTAGCACGGCAGATTACGTAACACAATTTCAATCACAATCTGAATGAATTTGAAGGATATCGCTAATCCATTATTTGCTTCATATTTTCGAAAAAAATATCTGCTCAACAACGTATATAACGCAATTAATGTTGTTGAAGTGCCAAAATGAAAGCCATTGCTACTGTAAGTGTGTTACGCAATTACTCTGATATTTCAGACGAGGAGTACGCCAGGTTCCCGCGGCTCTACCACCTGGACGACTACAGCGCGTGCCTGGCGCAGCCCGGAGGGCTGTACTGCCTCGGCTCCTTCCACGTCGCACCGCTGAAACAGCCGCACCCGGTCTACAGCATGCTCAAGGTCAGTCTCACCACCTAGTTGACTACAGCGCGTGCCTGGCGCAGCCCGGCGGCGGCGAGCCGTACTACCTCGGTAACGTGTGAAGTGTGAAGCTGTTCCATCATATTAGCCGCCTTTGAATCCTATTTTACTCCAAATTCTCTCTAGCCAGATTGGCTCGTGTAGGTGTAGGTACGCGCATACTTTAAGTAGGATGTGCATATTGTGCATAGTTGCAGACGTGGGGGGCTACCCCGTAGTTCATGTACTTGATAGATTAATCTCGTACTTGCTGCAAAATTAATAGTCATTGATTCGATTATCACCATGTTCCTTCTTTCTTTATTTTGGGGTAGGCCATCATATTAGATGCTTAAAGCGTAACTTTTATTAAACTTACGTTTAATAAGTTTTAGGCCTGCCTCAATAAGTAGTACCAGTGGTATATTACTAAGACTGTCAATGAAATCTAGTGAGAATAACGACCTCAATTAATATCTCTGTATAATATGTTGCATACTGCTAATAGTAAAGTACTCAGACCCATTGCTAACGTAGGTGTTTGCCTAAAGAGCGCGTTAATTGCTGATCACCATTAGGACCACTTATAAGTCACTTAATAATATCGTACGGCAGGAAATTCCGGCTCGACGGCCAAGAAAAGTGCAAGGTTAGGGTTGTTTGTAGAAAACTTGCAAGTCGCATTGAAATGCATTTTAGTAATTACTGAAAAGCTTTAAATTTCCGTGTCACTGCTTCAATTAAAATCAATTGACTTTTAGTTTTGTTCTGTCTTGTAGATACCATTATGTTTGACCTATAGATAAATGTTAACTATTGCAAGTTGCGGAGGGAAATTCCGTAGTTAACTTATTGGTTTATGAGGTCCTTTTGGTTTAAACTGTCAGTTTCACACTAACAATAGCAATTACATATATCATCTCTGACAGGTAGAGTAATAATTCCAGTTTATTGCAATTATCAGAAAGGAAGCAGCCTACCTAACTGAGGGCTAGGTAAAGGACTCATACATGGATTTTCTACACCGACCTAAGTTTTCTAAACGCTTTAACCTATTGTTCTCCAGGAGTACTCTCAAGACCGCCACAACTTCAACCGCACGGAACTGCACCGCGGCTACTGCGTGAGCTCGCGCTGTCCCGGCATGGCCGAGCGCAACGCGTCGCTGCGCTTCGAGCGCTGCGCGTCGCACTGGGCGCGGCGCCTGGCACTGCGCACCAGTCTGGCGCAGCTCGGCTACTGCCGCACGCACGCGCAGGAGATCGCACAGGCGCACAGCCCCGCGCCCGTGGACATGGCGCAGAAAGTGTTCCTGTATGTAGTGGCGGTACTCGTGGCGCTCAATGTAGTGGGGACCATCTATGATGTTGTTACTGGGGATAATGCTAAGAGTAAGTTGGTTATTAATTTATTTTGTTGGAGAGAGGGAAATAAGAAAATATGTGAAAAGTGTGTAGATTATTTTTATGATTGAAACAAATAATGTTTTACATGTCGGGTAGAGTGTGTTTGAACTACTTTTACAATGTTTACATCTTATTTTATACAAAAAAAAAGAAAAATGTACAGTTATGTGGAACTACAGCCTTCCTACATAAACTAAACATAAAAAAACAACGACTTAATTCTATATTTTACAAATGACTGATTATATTATTGATTATTTTACTTACATTACCAAGATCAAAAATAACATTATAAACTCTTATCATTCAAAAAATCTCGTATAGAATAGTAACATTTATCTATTAGTAAGGATGTTAGCCTCTTTAATATACTAAATGCTTCTTGTTTTTAGGCAAGAGGTATTTTATCATAGATGAGGGGCCCGCCGGGTTGTATAAAATTGATAAACATTAGATTTTTGTATTGCGACCTAACAGATCCCGGACGTGTTCTAATATCGTCCATTAGGGTATAAAGGTGTATGTTTGTTCTAACAAATATTGCAACTTCAAGTACATACAAAGACGGAAAGGTGAGTAATTTTAGAAACTTGAAAACCGGTGCACATCTGTCGGTATTTTTAAGACTAGTCATTGGATCTCATGCAACGTGTTCGAGCACAGTTACCCCAGAATATAACGCCGATGCCAATGCTTACTTTTTTTACCAGGATATAAAGTACGTATGCTAACTTGCTTAACTTCTTACATACAGCCTCTGAATGCGGTTTCCAGGTCAGTTTGTTATCAATTAGAATACTAAGGAATTTTGTAACATATATAGAGTCTACTTTTGTCCATTAAATTCAACATCATAATTGTCAGCTCCTAGACGCATAACTTTTGTTTTCTGAATATTTATAGTTAGATTATTTTTATTAAGCTAATTTATTATGCCTGCAATTTATAATACCATGGGTTGTTGAATTTGGCGAGACAAGTCAAAAGAAACAATAAAGGTTCAAGTACACTACCATGCGGAACGCCATATTTGACTGTAGCCAGATATATATTTATGTTCTTGTTTAGTATTCACACATATCCTTGATATTTCTGTATATTGCTTTCGATTAGTGAGGTATGACTTCATTAGATTAAAGATGTTTCCTCTAATGCCGTACCTACGTGTAAAGTTTATTTATAAGAGCGTCATGGTTTACGTAATCGAATGCTTTCCTCATATAAGTATATATGGCGCATGAAGGTATTTTATGGTCCACACTTGGCATTAAGTTATTCATTCGATCATTCAAAAAATAAAAATATTAATATGGCAATATACAGATCGTATATTGCCATTAAAATATTTTTATTTTTTGTGAACCCCTTTTGTTCGTCACTTAAGATTTTATTTAACTTATAAACTGTCTCGTATATATTTTTTTTAGGAATCCTCTGCAATATAATATTCAGTCAGTGGGTCGTCTTACGGGTGCTATTTTCCACAGAGTCAACGGGACACAGTATGCGTTTGTTGTGCAGATTGACATGGAATGTAAATATTCCTGTAGCCAAATCTCCATAATGAATTAACAGGTTCAATACTTTCTTGTCATTAATAGGCACTTTCCTCAAACTACATCTAGATGGTTTGACTGAAACAAGCGAAAAAACAATGCGTTTACAAGTTACCGCACATCTGCAGCAGTCTCTGACAATGTCTTAGCAGATTGCGTTGAAATTTTACTGAACAATTAACACAACTTCCTTCTGGAGTAAATGCTATACCATCCTGATACCTCCATATTCATTATAATACTTCAATTACACACAGGGAAATAGAAAGATCACGTTATTGCAATTCAAAAGAAACGGAAAAAATAAAATGAATGAATTGTTGTTGTCACTTGACACTTGTCTTTCTAACTGTGTCAGTGCTGCGGTTTGATTTTAACTCGTTACTCCAGTAAATAAAATAAAGGCTCGAGTCCTTTTTTCTCGAGGTGCCATTCAATGTAGTCGAGATTAGATAAATATCACCAACACTGCCACACACTAGTTAACTGTAATTCTTAATTCTTTAATTCAATACGTATAGGTAGGTAATAAACCACGGAAACACCGTCAAAATACTGTAATGTACAGAGTCACAAAATTTTAATAAGAGTGAAAATACTTGTTTTGTGGGTTAGTGCTGTCATCGTATCGTATCGTGCGTTGTTTCATGTGTCGTGTGTCGTGTATCGTATCGTATTGATTTATTAGATTGACAGTGGAATTTGAGGAGGAGAAAACGCTTTTTACAATGTCGAACAAAGCCGATCTTAGCCAAATGTCACGGACTGAAACCCCAATATACCAATATTGAACAGTTTCAAACGTCCAAAGCTGTTGGGAACCTCCCTCTCTATTACCTACCTTAGATTCAACTTGAATTGAGTTTTCGAATTACATTATCGGGACAATCAAGTGCCTGACCGTTAATGACTAAGTAACATCAGTAGAGTCAAACTGAGAAGCAACCAATAAATACAATCCATTTCACGTTGATTTTCAAACCACTTTTTTCACGATTTTGAGTTTTGTATTTTTTTCAAAACACATGTGGCTACCTCGAATTAGTTAGGTTATAATAATTTGTATTTTTTCATAAAATCGTTAAAAACGCTTCAGAATAATACATGCATTTATGACATCACTGGAATTGATCAATTGAGTGCACTGACAAAACATTTTATTTTTATTAGGATTTCGTGATTCCAACTAGATAAAAGAAAACTACTAGCATTTTAAATGATAAATTGCTTACTTTTTTAAAAGTATAATACGATTAATAGACGTTATAATACAGGGAACCCAAAAAAACTATCTCCTTTATACTTGTAGTGCAGTCTTTATATTTTTTTAAATCACATCTATTTAAAAAGAACTAGTTTATTCTTCGTAATAGGGACTAAAATAGCTTTTTAATCCCTTGGGACTATAAATGATTTGATTTTGGAATGTGGATATTGTTAGTAAAAGTTTCAATTACCAAAGAGATCAATCACGAACATTGTATGAACAAGTAACAAGCTGGCAAGAGAGCGAGAAAGTGTGAATTTCATCAAAATGTAAATCCAAAATGGCGGCTCTGAAATTTTTCAAATTTAATCATGGGTTACGTATTCATGGTTTTCAAGGGTGCCGTAGCCGATAGTGAGGTCAAAATGAAAATCCAATATGGCGGCTGTACAAAAGTAGTTTTTACGTGAGAAGGAACTTCGGTCCTGACGGGGGTCGGACCGCACAAATTTCTTTTTCTCGTAGAGGGTGTGAGTAAAAGTAGTTTTCACCTCGGGACCAATATTATTCTAAGCTCGAGTGACGTACTTTGAATCCCTCGCTGCGCTCTGGATTCAAAGAAACACTCTCGCCTTAAAAATAATTGTTTGCTCTCAAGGCAAACAATCCACAGGCATTATTGTAGGGATATTGAACAAATGTATAACTGACTTATGTATGACTTATATGTAGAAAAGGTGTTAAGGAAGATGTTAATTAAAAGGACTGAAAGTTAACGTTACAGCGGAAAATGGATGAAGATTTTTTTTTTTTTTTTCTCAAAATAATATGCTGTTGATTGCAGAGAGCCCGCTGCTGACCTCGTGGTCGGTGCGCGGCAACTGGCGGCGCCTGACGGCGTCCTACGAGGACGGAGACCCACGGCTCGCGGCGTTGACGCCTGTGCAAGGAGTCCGGTATGTTCCAACGTTTCGTTTCGTCATGATCATCGTTCATGCCTATACCTTGGCGTTTTTTTTGTAGTTGGGTTTTAGTTTTTATAACTTTTATTTTTGTTTAAATCATTTTAGGGTAATTTTTTTTTTTATGTGCCAATTAAGCCCTTTCATTTGATAGAACATGGCAACATAAAAAAATAACGGTCGTTCTAAAATATCCGTTTCAGTTTAAAGGTGCAGCAAACCTAAATATCAACGTGTATTCCATTGCAGGGTACTGCTGCTGGTGCTGACCATGGCGACGCACAGCGGCTGCATCCACGACATGCTGTATCTGTACAACCCCAGGTGGCTCGAGCAGGTCAGCAACTAGCATTTATAACTGAATTATTTCATCAACAACATTATACCGTTTTGCGACTAAGATCCGTAAATTCAAAAATTCAAATTCAAAAGTCATTTATTCAAACTAGGCTGATAATCAGCACTTTTCGAACGTCAAAATTACATAAGACAGTCCCCCAAAACGCCCACCCTTCACCACTTCCTAGTGCGTTAGCTGGGAAGAAGAAGTGGCGCAACAAACCCCCCAGCAGCACAGCTGTCTGTTCAGTTAGAAAGAAAAAAAATGACTCTATATAATAGTATTCAACATACTTAATTAACCTAATTTAAATTATTATCCATATGTTAGCTAGCACACGCCAATATACCAAACAAAATCATCGAGAACTATACTCGGGCAGAAATAAAAACTAAACGTAAACAAAACTTAACGTCTTAATAAAAGCCTCCAGGCATAAAGGGCGTGCCCGCTTACATAAAGCTGTAACTGGAAGTTATAAATGATAAACTAGGACCATCGAGGTAAAATAAATAAACAGTTAATTACTAATAACAATAAATAATATGATCTATTGTCGAGGTCACTAGTTACATATTGCAATACAACTCATTAAAAAAAAACATTGTAATGAGTAGATTATGTCAACAATAAATTAAAATTAAATTAAAATAAACAATTATATGAACTCATATAACCTGTACGCGGAAAGTCTCTATTTCTAACAACTTTTGGCAATTAAAAGGTATTGGGGCTTGTGAAATTATAAACGCAAGACTTTCAACACCATCGCAGGCAAATGGATCAGCAAACTATATGTTGGCCGTGATGTCTTAGATATGCGAAAAAACTTTATGGACATTGGAAATCTTGAATGAGTTTTCACTCCTAGAGAATAAAAGACAGATACACCTTAGTTTCAAGATAAATTTATATAAAAATAAAAATAATTTATTTCAGGTCCTTGGCCCATATTAAATACAAAAACAATACTCACAATAATCTTTATTGAGTACCATAAAAATTACAAATAAGAACTTTTAAGATTACTTAGGGTGTTACGATAGGCGGTCTTATTTGGTTAAAGCGATCTTTTACAAACAACCTTTGGATGGACTTGATAGAGATTTTCTTTTATTTTGTATAATGTACAAGTACCTACGCTAATTAAAAGTGCCGTGCTTGCCTATAATTTAGATACATAATTATGTCAAAGATTATGAGTTAATGCTATTTGTATTTAGTTGGTAAGCCTCTATACATATTTTTAAAATTTTTATGAATTTTATAATATTCACCAAAATAAGAACATGTTTTACAAAATTGAATAATAGCAATATACAGTAAATAATGGCTTTGTAATATACAAAGTTTGAGACTATCTGCCTCCGAACTAACTGCTTAACCGGTATCTCGGATTACAGTTGAATAAACACAAGAATAAAATGCTTGTTATTGGCAGATATCGCGTCACCCGGTACTGATGATCTTCCTGAACGGCACGTCAGTGGTGCAGGTGTTCGTGCTGCTCTCCAACTTCTTGCTCGGCTACAACCTCCTGCTCCACACCAAGACCTACAAGATCTCCTACAAACTGCTGCCGTACATCACTATCAAGAGGATAGCCAGGTATACTTACTATCTACACTAAATAATATGTACAACCCCGTGGCCACTAGCTATACGCTCAAGCGCCACGCGTCAGCGCACGAGCATGTCACACGCGCGACATCGAGCGAGCGCCTGCGGGAAAAACAAATTAAAGAAGTTGTTTAAGGAGCATGCGCATGCAAACAGGAGATGCGCGCGCGTGTCGCTTGACGGAAGTCGTATAGCTAGTTTCATCGCTCGTGGTCGGGAAAGAAAATAAGAGATAATGTAAAGATGTTGTTTGTAATCTTTAGAAATAAATGAATTCATTCAGTATGTTTGTTTTCCCAACACGCATAAATAACTGAACATATTTCAATGATATTTGGCGATCCGTGATTTGCTTTTCTTTTTCAAATTCCCTAGACTACCAATAAAAAGTTTGAAAACCTAATCTCAAGGGTACAATTAAAAGTTAAGTATCCTTCTTCTTCTATTCTCGTGTTGGTACAAGCCATAGGAAGATATTAACTCATTCAATGGTAAAAACATTAAGTAATCAGCAGGTCAATAGGAAAAAAATAATAGAAAGATGTTGATGAATTAATGTATGTATATAAATGTAATGTAATGTAATCTTTCCCCCAGGATATCCCCAGTGTACCTGCTAGTGGTGGGATACGCGGCGACGTGGTGGGTGAGTGGCAATGCTGGCCCACTGTGGGCGCCCACTGTCGGAGCCGAGAGCGAAGCCTGCAGGCGCAAGTTCTGGAGTCATGTCTTCTACGTCAACAACCTGGTCGACCCTGAGGATATCTGTCTCGTGCAGACCTGGTGAGTTACGGAAAATGAGGATAAACATTGACGCCTGAAGTTGCTAGTGATTCATGAATAGTTTTGTTTGCCAATAATACTGTAGGTGACTCACATTATATTTACAATATATACATAATATATTTATACGTCCTACACTAATAAACACAAACACACAATATACATTATATTAATAAACATAAAACACTAAATAATAATTAGTAGCATTTAATATAAAACATTATCACGTTTACCGTATGGTCCGTCCGTCATTAATATAATAGTAGTACACTGGACACACGCGTCGCCTGCTGAGTCCCTTGGTTCAAAGCGCGTGAGGTTACCTGCGCGTGCGCATTTCTTTCCTTTACCGCGCATTCGAAATTATGCGGGTCGCCAGTCAAGATCTACCTATGACGTCGGACGCACGCTCGCTTGCGCTATTTATTACGATATCGATGTACCCGCGCTTAATCGCTGTGTCATTCTAATTCTCCGAACTGATCTATGCTTACTGCTTACATGTGCAAACTTGCTATTTACTGTGCCTTCCTAACATTTCAACAGTGTTGTGTACCTAGTGTGTGGAACATTAAAGTGTTGGACTACCGATTGGACTATCTTTTCTTCAGACCCAGTAAGTCTACCCCCACACACAACCGACATAACCAAACTGGTGACCCCGTTCAGAACATTTGAGAATAGTGAGTGCAGTGAGAGTTATTAGTTATCATGAGCAGCGACGGTAGCGAAACAGAAACATCGCAGCGCAGCCAGCACCCCGGCCGCCGGCCGAGTAAATGTGCGCGCGTTTCCACTGACCCGGAACCTGAACATCCGTCATCGGAGTTATTTCGTGTAGGCGTTCGCATGCCACCATTTTGGCCTGAAAAGCCCACTATATGGTTTTGCCAAATAGAAGGCCAATTCAAGCTGGCCAGAATAACAGACGACTACACCAAGTTCCATTACGTCATCGCTCACCTGGATCGGCAATACTCCGTGGAAGTCGAAGATATTATAACTGCGCCTCCTGCAACCGGCGCGTACGAGAAACTGAAGAGTGAGCTGATCAAGCGCCTGTCAGTCTCAAAAGAAAAGAAGGTGAAACAGCTTCTTCAGTCAGAGGAACTAGGTGACCGCAAACCGTCTCAGTTCTTGCGGCACCTACAACACCTAGCGGGGCCAACGATCCCAGAGGATTTCCTCCGCACCATATGGACGAGTCGCTTACCAGGTAACCTGCAGACAATCATCGCATCGCAGATGACCTTGACCCTTACCGATCTCGCAGACCTCGCTGATAGAGTTCACGACATGGCGCCTCCTATTCCGCAAGTCGCAGCAGCATCCACATCGCAAGCTGATCCACAGACGGACATGATGAAGCTGATCATGGAGCTAACGAGGAAGGTCGACGCGCTGACCACTGAAAGGTACGATCGGTCCCGCCCACGTACTAGGCAGAGCTCTAGCCATAGAAGTCGCAGCCCATCACAAAGATCGCACTCCAACTACAAAAAGTTTCCGCGGTGTTGGTACCACTACAAATTCGGCAGCCGCGCGAAGAAATGCATCCGCCCGTGTGATTACAAGTCGGGAAACGAAACGGGCAGTCAATAATGGCGACGGAAGATTGCCCTTCCACAACTGGTCGCCTGTTCGTGACAGACCGCAGGTCGAAAGTCCAATTTCTAGTGGACACTGGAAGCGACTTATGCGTCTTCCCTCGATCTGCGCTCCCACAACATCGTCGTGCGAAGACCGATTACCAGCTGTGTGCGGCCAACGGTTCAACAATCGACACCTACGGCTACCTCCAGGTTGTGCTAAATTTAGGCCTTCGTAGGGATTTCCCATGGCGCTTTATTGTTGCTGACGTCACTAAAGCCATTATTGGAGTAGATTTCTTATCATTTTTTAATTTAATCGTAGATATTCGCAACAAACGCATAATCGATGGCACCACTAACTTGTCAGCTGTAGCATCTATCGCCTCTCCCGATAGCTTAATCTCTAGTGTAAAGGTCGTGACTGGCGAATGCAAATACCGAAAACTCCTATCCGAATTTCAGGAAATAACACAGCACACCACATTCGCACCACATCAGGCCCCCCAGTATCTTGTTCCCCACGCAGACTAGCCCCGGATAAAATGAAAATCGCCAAGGCAGAGTTCGAGGCAATGTTGGCAAACGGTACAGCTCGACCGTCAGAGAGCCCTTGGTCGTCGCCTCTCCACCTCGCCCCAAAGAAAGACAATAGCTGGCGTCCTTGTGGTGATTATAGGCTGCTCAACGCAAGGACAGTAGCAGATAAGTACCCAATCAGGCACATACATGACTTTGCCCATAGTCTATCTGGTTGTAAGATCTTTTCCACTATCGACCTTGTTAAAGCTTATAACCAGATTCCGGTATTTGAGCAGGACATTCCAAAGACCGCCATCACAACACCCTTCGGACTTTTCGAGTTTCCGTTTATGACGTTCGGTCTGAGGAACGCCGGGCAGACTTTCCAAAGGTTTGTTGACGAAATGACTCGTGGCCAGGAGTTCTGTTACCCATATTTGGACGATTTCCTGGTGTACTCTAGGGACGAGGCAGAGCATGAAGAGCACCTTCGCCAACTCTTCACAAGGATGAAGGATTACGGTATGCTAATCAACACCGCCAAATGCGTATTTGGTGCACCAGAGGTAACATTTTTAGGCTACCATATCTCGCAGCACGGAACGAAGCCTTTGGAAAGCAAGGTGCAAGCAATTAGGGAGTTCCCAGTGCCTAAAACAGCTAGGCAACTAAGAAGGTTCCTGGGCATGATTAACTTTTACCGTAGGTTTCTACCACGGGCTGCCCAGACGCACGCGCCTTTACATGCTCTACTGACCGGTAACGTGAAAGCCTCTCAGCCTGTCGATATAACCGGAACCTCGTTACAGGCCTTCCAAGAGTGTAAGGATAGCCTTTGTAGTGCGGCTATGCTGGCACATCCTGACTCAAATGCCAAACTGGGCCTAGTCACGGATGCGTCTGATTTTGCCATCGGTGGAGTCTTGCAGCAGTTCAAAGACGGTAACTGGCAACCGTTAGCATTTTTCACCCGTAAGCTGAGCACATCACAACAGAAACACTCACCGTACGATAGAGAGCTCCTTGCTATCTACGAAAGCATTAAGTACTTCCAACATTGGCTAGCCGCTACCACCTTTACCATCTATACTGACCATAAGCCGCTATGTTACGCTTTCCAACAGCGGAAAAGTAACTGCTCGCCACGTCAGTATAGACATTTAGACTATATATCACAATTCTCGACCGACATTCAACACATCGCCGGAAAAGACAACGTCGTAGCCGACACACTTTCCCGTATCGAAGAATTGCAAAGCCCAGTAGATTTAGATGTACTAGCCAAAGCACAAGACATCGACCCTGAACTTGCTCAATTACTCACAGGAGATTCTTCCCTGCAGATTAAAAAAATGATAATTCCTGGAAGTCGTATTGAATTATACTGCGATGTCAGCACAGCGACTTCCAGACCCATCATTCCCCAACCATTACGCAAACAAATTTTTGACTCGTTGCACTCGCTAAGCCATCCTGGTGCAAACGCAAGTGCTAAACTTGTAGCACAGCGCTATGTTTGGCCACAGATGCGGAAAGACTGTCGCGATTGGTCTAAGGCATGTTTGGCATGCCAGCGCACGAAGGTGAATCGACACGTTTTCACCCCAGTGGGTACCCTCGATCTGCCTTCAGCGCGATTCAAATATGTCCACCTAGACCTCATCGGCCCATTGCCCCCATCCAATGAATACCGGTATTGTCTGACACTCGTCGATCGCTTCACGCGATGGGCTGAAGTCGTCCCTATTACCGATATTACAGCGGAAACTGTGGCCAAAGCGTTTCTGTCAGGATGGGTAGCACGATTTGGTTGCCCAACCGATATTGTCACTGATCGTGGTAGACAATTCGAGTCTGGAATTTTCCAACACCTCGCAAAATCAATTGGGTTTAGGCATCGCAAGACCACTGCATATCACCCTCAGTGCAACGGTTTAGTCGAAAGATTTCACCGGCAGCTTAAAGCAGCAATCAAGTGCCATGCCGATAGCAGCTGGACTGAATCCTTGCCATTTGTACTGCTCGGCATTAGAAGTTCCTTCAAAGAAGACCTTCAATCGTCTTCCGCCGAGTTAGTATACGGCGAACCTTTAAGGCTGCCGGGTGAATTTTTTGGCCATAAGGTTGACAAATGTACGACTGATATAACGGACTTCACAGCCCGTATCAGATCATTTGCCAACAATTTACAGCCAGTTCCCACGTCGCACCACTCAAGAAAAGAGAAAGTCTTTGTCCACAAAGATCTGTCATCTTGTTCACATGTCTTTCTTCGGGACGATGCGTTGAGGGGTGCACTCCACCCAGCATACACCGGTCCCTATGAGGTGATCGAAAGAGGTCCCAAAGTCTACAAAATTAAAGTAAAGGGTAAATCCGTCACAGTATCTTTAGACCGTTTAAAACCAGCCTACATACTGTCCGACACCAATGACACCCCTATCCCAAATAAACCAGTTCCCGAGCCACCACCACCCATTCCAGCAGTTAAAACCACTCGTTCCGGCAGAAGAGTCCACTTTCCGGACTACTATCGCCCGTAGCACGGTCTCTGGAGGGGAGTGATGTAGGTGACTCACATTATATTTACAATATATACATAATATATTTATACGTCCTACACTAATAAACACAAACACACAATATACATTATATTAATAAACATAAAACACTAAATAATAATTAGTAGCATTTAATATAAAACATTATCACGTTTACCGTATGGTCCGTCCGTCATTAATATAATAGTAGTACACTGGACACACGCGTCGCCTGCTGAGTCCCTTGGTTCAAAGCGCGTGAGGTTACCTGCGCGTGCGCATTTCTTTCCTTTACCGCGCATTCGAAATTATGCGGGTCGCCAGTCAAGATCTACCTATGACGTCGGACGCACGCTCGCTTGCGCTATTTATTACGATATCGATGTACCCGCGCTTAATCGCTGTGTCATTCTAATTCTCCGAACTGATCTATGCTTACTGCTTACATGTGCAAACTTGCTATTTACTGTGCCTTCCTAACATTTCAACAGTGTTGTGTACCTAGTGTGTGGAACATTAAAGTGTTGGACTACCGATTGGACTATCTTTTCTTCAGACCCAGTAAGTCTACCCCCACACACAACCGACATAACCAAAATACTATGGAATTAAATATGGCGAGGAGTCTTTGTAACAGAAATGATGATTAAGTAAATCTATACAAATACTTATGTATAAAGCAAAGTCGGTTTTAGTGTCTGTCTATTGACCGTTTAGATCTTCTAAACTGCACATTGGTTTTTGATGCCGTGTCACCACCATTTAGAGACTTTATTTCGGTGGTTTTATGTGTAGGTATTATACATTAATATATAATTTAGATTAAGCACACAAACATTGATGATTTGACATGTGGCCATTGCCCCCGTGCGAAGTAGGGGTGGGTCGACAGTTCAAATATATAAAAATAAAACCTGTGAATTCCCGTGACCATTACCAAGTCGTCGGTCCACTTTTAAAAATAAAGAGTTCTTTCTTCAAAATCAGTGTTATCACTAAGCCTTTTCTAACCTGCCAGGTTCCTGGCAGTGGACATGCAGCTGTACGTGCTGGCGTCCGTGCTGACGGTGCACCTGGCGCGGCGCCGGCGCCGGGCGCTGTCCACCCTGGCGGTGCTGGTACTCCTCTCCTGCCTGCTCAACGGAGTCCTGGCCTACGTCTTCGACTGGAAGTCCATCATGTACTTCGCGTATCCGAGGTAAGAAATGAATTTAAAGAATATTTCGTAATTTTTTCGCCTTTTGCTCCTTCGAAAGTAAAGCTAACATGTCTGCCGCTTCGCAGATGCTATAGTAGAACAGTATTGGTTTTTGTTTACTTTCTTTCTATAAGGGGATTTAACAGACTTCTTTGCTCACATCAAAATTGCATTATAGTTTTATATTAATTGCTTTTCTGTCTGTCGTCATATATTCCTTCTGAAAAGCGACTAAGTCGCTAATTAATGCTAAAAGTAGCATGTCTGCTAAGAATACAAACTTTATGAATGAATATTGTATTATTGTTATACATACATAAACAAAAGCTGTTAACGTTTACCTTTTTTATTCTTTTAATGACGGATACCTACCAGTGCAGGTACTCACGAGCATATAGCTTACAATTACGCAAGATTCAAAGCGATCTGTCTTATAGTATTGGTAGGTGATACGCACAGATTGGTTACGCACAGTCTTTTCAAAACTGAAATGATGAAATATGTATTTTTTCAAAGTCGCAATCGTTATTTTACAAGAACATCGCTTTTGAATTTTGCATAAGTATAAGATATTGATGATGGTGTGGTGTCTACAAATTATACCAGTCTTATTTATTTTTTACTTTCCGCGACTCTCCAGCAAGTTAAAGACGATGTACTCGGGCATCTCGTCGTTCTCGCGTCTGTACCAGGCGCCATGGGGCAGCCTGCCCGCTTGCCTCATCGGGCTGTTCGTCGCCTTCCTGCACTTCGAGCTGCAGGAGTCAGGAGTTAAGGTGTCCTCGTTCAAAGTGGGTATTGACAAGATGACTCCAGTCTTGTTCGACTCTTTTGTATCCTACACTTTTTCGTTACACCACCTTTTCACGATGAGAGTTAGATCAATTATTTTAGCTTTATTCCTTCTTATTATTCCTTCTTGATACATGACAGTGGGTTCTTAAATAAAGAATGATGTCACCTTCGCTGCAGACCCGGGAAGCACCTGTGTGCCTATAACTGTATAGGTACTATAAGAGTTCATGATAATAAATTATATTTATTTATGGTAATTAAAAACAAATAGTTTACGCGACATAACCTTGGTCGGGCAATCTGACGGGTTGGTCACAAAAGGGCCACACAGATAGCTATGCCGGAGACTATTGGGCAGCAATAGATCAATTGTGAAAACTATTTTTTCTCTTCCAAAATGTTACCAATCTGTACCTCCCCAGTGGCTGCGCGGCCCGTACACGCTGGCGCCGCTGCTGATGGTGTCGTGGATGCTCGCCGGCAACGTGCTGCGCGAGCTGGACGCCGCGTGGTTCACCGCCGCCTACGTCGCGCTCGAGCGGTTCTCGCTCGGCGTGCTGGCCGGCGGGATACTGCTTGGAATGATCAACGGGCTGGACGGTGAGTCTCAAACTCAAACTCGTCAAGTCAAGTCACGTCAAGGAGTCGGTCAATCAAAAAGATAAAGCTAGTTAGTTGCCCATTCTAAAGCGTACCTAACAGGTTCCTATGGAGAAGAACGGGCAAGACACTTCATAGACAAATCAAAATATTGTTACTAAATATTTGTTATATCATTGATGTTGAAATTATACATGTGAGAATGATGTGAAGAATGAAGAATGAAAGTCGTGTACGTTAAAAGCGTCCCTAGTAAACAATTTAATCATTAAAATCATCCGTGGCAGCTAAGAGACGACATAAAGTACGGTCTGTAGCGTTTAATTTTATTTCTCCAGTACTGAATTATAAAATAGAATACCACCGATACCAAGCATCTTGAATATTCGCTTAAACTCGAACTCAATTTAAACAGACAGACACACCCACACAACAGATTCCCTCAATGAGACGAGGCTTATTGTGTCGTGTGTGTGTAGTGAGAAAATTGGACGCTATCTTTGAACTCAACCAGCAAGTGCTGATTTGGAATAGAAAATGTTTATTTGCATGTCATGTAGGTATACAGCTGAGTTGTTATAAAACAATATTTGGTTCCAGGTACATTCTACGCTTATCTACCCTGTGGCATACAAAACGCAACCTGGCATAAACCTTTCTTGTTGGTTAAGCTCGTCAGCGCATTAAGTTAGCTTTTCTGTTTGTTTGTATTCATATTTCGCTATTGTCTTCTTCCTTGTTTGAAGTACCTAGTGTATAATTATTTTCCATACTCGAATGTTCTATGCTGAATAATTATATTACATGTCCCGTGTCCATTGCAGGTTGGCTGAAGCACGTGCTGGCGTGGCGCGGCTGGTACGCGATGGGGCGCATGTCGCTGTCGGTGCTGATGGTGCACTGGTGCATCAACCTCAGCCTCGCCGCCGCCAGGCCGCAGGCCATCACCACCTCGCTGCTCAACCTGGTCAGTTAACCATCCTTTCTGTTGAGCCCTTCTTATGCATTTTTCCCCTATTTACAACACTAGGAAGTGGTGTGGAGTATTTATTTGATTCCATATGGAGTGTAAACACGCAAAACTTCGGTATTAATCGGAAACCTCGTATCCTTAAAAATCTACTATGGAATTCTTAAATTCATTCACTCACTAACAGACAACGCACAACCTAAACCGCTAGCTCTAGAAACATGTAGTTTTGAACAAGAGTTTATTTTATACCTAAAGTGGAACTAAGGACGGATTTTTGAAAAATCATTCCCTAATGGGGTTAAGTAAATACGGGATCAAAGTTTGTATGGAGCTTCGTCATTTTTGCTAATGGATTTCCCATTAGCAAAAATGACAAAGCTCCATACAAACTTTGTTCCATCGGACATTATAGTTTGTATCTTGGAATAGACATAAAGTTGTATTAACATTGCAGTCAGTCCGACCTCGAAGATGTAGGCAAATGCCTAGTTCGGGAATCACCGTCCAATACGAATAAACAAGAAAAAAATAACTCTGGAAATCTGTCACGATGTTATCGATCGACCACCGTGTACTTGAGTGAATCGTTTTCCAAGGTATTCAAACATTATGTTTTGTTCCCAGATGGTAGACTTGGTGGCGACGATCTTTTGCTCGTACTTGGTGGCAGTACCACTCACCGTGATGGTGGAAATGCCGATGCAGAGGTTCGTGACGTCACTGGTCGTGCACAAGGAGACCAAGCAGTCGTAGTTGTGTTCCGCCGACCTTTTACAAAGATAAGCTAGCTATCTTCTAGCAAACGTGTAATAGATTGAAGACCAAGAGTAAACCTACGACATAACCACAGTCTAAGTAAAGAAACTTGGCTTCAAGCCCTTTGGTGGACTGTATGGTTCTCTTAGACTGTGACATAATTCTGGACTGGCTTTATAGCTAAGACTTGCGCCGGATCATAGGCCAGATGTTGATTGTGTCATCAACTTGCGCTAAAAATCTTTGAAAACATAGTTCTCTTGGCTTTTCAGCAGCTTAAAGAAAAACCGGCCAAGTGCGTGTCTGACCACGTACAATGAAGGGTTTCGTATTTGGGATGATTTTATCCCAAAAATAAACTTAACATTGTAGTTGAAAAACATGTCCATGTGCAAATGTAAGCTTGTACGCACAATACACACACACACACAGTCCTCCAGACCATATTTCGGCCATGGCGGTCAATCTCAACGTAGACTAGCCTACACGCACGCACAAAATAGTATTATTTTAACATGTTATTTTAAGACCACAGACTTCTTATAGGTTTTCCTGCAACCTATAGTAAAGAACCAATCTCTGTATTTTTTATTTTATTTTAGGCTCAGTAGTTTCGGAGATAAGGAGGAAGGGAATGGTTAATATTCGAAATATCTTTAAAAGTATTTATATGCAAATTAAAAAAAAAATGATTCGTGATATAATCTCTTAAAAAGCTAGCTAGGTAAAGCCCTTCATTAGATATATCACACGGTACAGTTTGCAAAACTTCTTTTTATTGTTTTTTATTTGCCCCCTATAAGTGACCCCCATATTCAAAATTCTTTTATTTACATTACACGTCCGTGTTTGGGTCACAGAAATACATATGTGTACCAAATTTCAACTTAATCGGTCCATTACATTCGAAGCAAATTGACAAAGCTGTGACAGACGGACGGACAGACAGACAGACATACGAGTGTTCCTATAAGGGTTCCGTTTTTTCCTTTAGGTACGGACCCCTAAAAGCCCCTCAAAAGATGCAATTCTTGCCTCAATGACTCAACATTGTTGGTGGTGAATGGTGTTCTGATTTGTGAGTAAATCTGATTGTAACAGATTGACCACCGAGTTATATTAATTTTTGTTGTAAAGTCAGTTAAACCGATTCAACTCATTTGATTATAATTAACATTCACAAGTATCATAATTTATAAAAAAACGTAAGTATTTTGTCTAAGAATAATCACATGAGAATAATATTAATATGAGGAGCTCGTGGCTAAGTAATAACTGCCGCACGGGTCGATCCATCAGGTTAAGCTACGCTTGCCGGGGTTGGTCTGTGGATGGGTGACCATCTTTATATACGCTAAGTAATAACTGCCGCACGGGTCGATCCATCAGGTTAAGCTTCGCTTGCCGGGGTTGGTCTGTGCATGGGTGACCATCTTTATATACCGAGACTCCTGCGTGCCTCGGAAAGCACGGGATCTTTGACAGTCCTAACGGATCGTCAGAAGCCCGAAAGACTGACAACCAGTATTACCAAGGGGTATCGTATTACCCAATTACTGGGTTGTGGAATTCAGATAGGCAGTCGCTCCATGTACTGATATTCCGCTGCATCCGGTTAGACTGGAAGCCGACCCCAACATAGTTGCGAAAAGGCAGATTGATTTTTTGAGAATAATATTAATATACCTAATAATATTGTGCGTCACTTTTTATGATAAGAAGAGGAATCCAAAATAATTTTCCGATATATATAACGATAAGAATGTTGCTTGAAGTAACCTATGTTTTAAGATTATAAATTATTACTTTACTTGATGTTAGGACAAACACAAAGTGGGCTTAAGCCTTTTTTGTGCTCTCCTTGCTGAATATGAAATATTTCTTCCTTTTACTAGTGGTTACAATAGATAATAGAATGGAAGCATTAAGTGATATATAGGTTTTTTAAGAACACTTAGTTTTAAGTTAGTTTTGTAAATAAAAGCGAAAATAAAATAAGAATATAAACAGTGAATAATATTTTATTTGACCCCCCTATCTACTACACACTCTTTTTCTCTTTCTATGAGCGGACGTATGACCGCGAACTGAGCAAGAAGAGCAAGGATCGTAGCACATGACTTCTACAATGCCTTCCTTTACGAGAGAAAGTGGTATTAGATTAGCTCTGCTGACTCCATCGAAACCCTTCTGATCAATATCACAAACCTTTTCCTAGGTCTCTCCATGAACGAAGCGGCAGCATCACGAGCATCATCAGCATGAGCAAAGTACAGCACGCAGTCGTTAATATGGCACTTCGCGTTTTATACAAAGTCTGGCTGTGTACAGCAGCATCTCTGTCAATCGGAGATCATGACAAACACTGATATGACAGTACAATCATTCAAATTCAAATTCGAAAATACAATTTCTAAGAAAACTTTACGGTATAACAATAACCAGTGTAGTGTCGCGCTGTCGCGTCGCGCTAGTCTGCACGTAGCTTTAGCCGCGTGGTTCATTTGTTGATTTGCCAGCCACACGTAGCGTAGCCGTGGGTCGTAGCGGGCGATCCCATATTCATTTTAATACAAAACGAAACTAAATAAATCAGCACAGCGACTGCTGTGGAGCGGCGCCTTTGAGGTTGTTGATATAAATAAGTACACCAAAAACAGCACGGCGCCGAGTATGCTGCCTTGTTGTGGTGATTAAGGCTCCGTGCACGAAAAAATGCCCTTTTTCGTAACTAACTTATCTATTTGTAAGAAAGTGTGACTGTACCTAAATTACCCTAGGCTGATAAAATTTTCGTTTTTCCTAATTATGTTAATATTAGTGTTTAAGTCGGTTCCCCCCTTAGGGGGAAGGGCCGCACTCCTCCGCCGTACGGCCCTGTAGAGCTCGTCTCCGGACTGGACACTCTCCCACCGACATAAGAAAGAGAAGCATTCCCATAAACTAAACTATTTTGCCCCGTCTTCGAAAAGCTAGGGGGCGGGAAAGGTACAAGATGAAGTTAATATTGGGAATTGACAGTTAGTAAACAAAACTATTATATAATATGAAGCTAAGAAGACAAGAGGGTATGCAAAAGTATATGTTTTAGTATTATATATGTTGGAACGCCAACGTCTCCTCCTCTCGCAGTTGAGCACCAATATCTGCAATACAGCCTAGATAAGGTGAAGGGGTAGAGGGACCGTTACGCTTGCGCTTTAAATATGTCTACGTAATACTACGTTAATTTGTCTGTTTACTATGTACCCACTTCAGTGAGACCGGGAACCGTTTTACAACGTTTGCCTCATAGTACGTGTCCTGCTAGACCTAACGCATAGAACCTCTGAGGAACTAATACGATTCTAACGGAACACGCTCCCTAAGCATTAAATAAATGTTTTACTCAATCCTAAGACAGAGTACTGCGAAGTCCAACTGTTATTGAGGGAAACAAGTTTAATATTGAATAGTTCTAATCGCGTACTTATATGAAAGACACCATTACGGCAGCCTAGCCCATTTTTACTAAGTTAACACAAAACTAGCACAAGCGCACCGTAGACTCAGTCTCTAGCAGAATACATTACGATCGTACCTGGTGAACGCCGAAGTGGTAGCTCGTCACTTCATATTTCCTTAATCTGCCCCATTTAGAGGATGCGGTGCGGCTGTTAGCGGCATTGCGTCCCAATAGCGTGTCTCAATAAATAGTGTCGATTCAGTAATAGGCCTACAAACAGCCTTGTGGGGGTTTTAATGAGACACGGTCCCTAGCGTTCTTAGAACGTCTACCAATTCAGTTTGGGGTACTTGGTGATGCCTAACCCCACTCCCTGGAAATATGCGTCAACAATTTCACGCAAAGTATTCTGTGGTAAGACCTTTGTGGAAACAGAAATCATCACTAACGTTTGGTTGTTTTGTAATGCAATTACAGATTGGCTTTATAGCCTAGATCAATTCCAAATGACCTGTGAGTATTTTATGGCTCTGCCTTCCAAATGTCGTGCTCAAGGTTAGTAGTTGTCAAAAGTCAGGAGCATTAGTGCTCGGAGTCAAGTATGGTGGAAGGCCTTCGCCATTTCCCTATAGCCAACTGCTAGTGACGATAATCTGCCAAGGTACGGATTAGGATATGGACACGTAATACACGAGCATGTAACATTAGTTATAAACAAGATACTAAATAAGTGTTGAGTTACAAGAACTTTGATTATATTACCAGCCTAGGATAATTATTATAATGGAAGACTCACCGTGTCACACCAACACTCACACACACATATTTTACATTAATTACTAAATTATTCTAATCTGGGCTTGAACCCAACTATGTATAACTTAATAAATAATAGTCGCTATCCTGCGACAGCCCATTTGGACCTGGCATCTTAAATGCACCAAGCCTTTTAACTTAACTGGCCTAGACTCGGACGTCCGTAGTCTTTCGTGATTCAGAACCTCCTCTAACTTAACTAGCCTGGCTACGGACTCTGATGTCTGTCACCTTTCGCGACTCAAAACCAACTGCCTTGCTTGTTTTACAATATTCGTCCTCCCCATTCCTAAAATATTCCATGCTGAACATCGAATTCTCAGCCCCTTTACAAGTTTTTGCAACAAAGACTTAAAATCTCTTAATTATTTCTAATGGCCCGAATAGGTCGGGTATCGGGACATTTATGATAGCCAGATGTGGCTGTATTACTGTCCATTGCTTTGGGTCCACGGAATGTCAATCTTTTGCAATGGATAAGTCAAAGTTATAGTTTATATTGTATTATATAAAACATACAATTATGTTTTTAGTACAAAACCTATTCAAGTGTTTTAGCTAGCTGCTAGAATGATAAAACAATTAATCCAATATCATAACTACAGTTATAGGATAATAGATAGATCCATCAATGGGAACGTCGGCTTTGCATGCCTATTGAATGGTTCATAAGTTATTCTTTTAAGTTTCAAGCATGATTCTAGATTTTTATTTGTTTGTTGGTTTCTTTACCTTACATAATTACATGTAAGCGCACGCTTGTTCGCCCTAACTTTGAGAGCCGCATGTTAACTATTTGGAGGGTTCCGCAGAATAGACTTATGGCTGTTTTTACAATTTCTCAATTGTGTTAAAAGGGTCCTTAAAGTGCCTGAGCCCGACTAAATGATTACCAGATGCTGACACTAGTATTGTGAGTAGAGATTAGAAATTGGATATTTTTCTAATTTCTTTAGAATTCGTAAAGTTATTGTATCCGACCTTTTTGCGGTACGTGTCAATAGTTTGTTTCCCATAAAATAGAGAATTTATGTCTTTCTAAGTTGTCCGAACCATTTGTCGGTTTTAAAATCAGTATAATTATTTGTTATTAAATTATAGTATATGACACACAGTCACAAAAGCTTAATTGAAACATTAAGTCTGTGTCACTATAAAAGTACAGTTTTCGTGGTGGTAAACCATTCTCGTGTCAGTCACAGCACCTGTTAATAGTTGCATCACTTAACTGTTGCACTCTCGAAAATATGGTTTATTTCGCCTTTGATTTACTTAATGAAGATATTGTATAATCATAAAATATTTTTTTATTATATTTCAAGGATAGCTGAAGACTAATGTGTGATTTTTAAATTTCTTGATATGGTTTGCTCAATAATAAGAAAAACATATTTTATATCGAAGTTGAAAATAGTGGTTAAGCCACATGCAATAAGGCCATATAACGATGTTGATGATATGTTTAAATGTTCAAAATCAAAAGTAGTTTCTTGTAAAAAAAGTGATCAAACGTCAGTCTTGCGTCATTTTTCGGAAAACTTGTTGCGAATATTTGTAATTAATTTTTTCATACCAAGCAGCACCAAGAGCCACCAGTGTACACCCAAAGATCGCCAGTTAAGTTGAAGTCCTAGTGAACTGGAAGCGAGTCTATTGCCATTAACTGGGCTGCTATTTAAAAATTCCTAATGGAAAAACTCTCTAACACTGCTTTAATTAAGGATCGAAACCGGGAACTGAGCAGTTGCGATTGTTGTTAATTCACAGGGAAGTTACGCCGAATATTAGGCTAACTTTGCATTAATTTAAAACAGCGATTTTTTTCATTTAACGTGTAGGATATGGATAAGGGAGTATGTTAAAATGAATACCGCGAAAAGTTCACCCCCGCGTGTACGTTTTTATTAAGAAAACATCTAATTTCAATTTTACGTGGTAGAAAAAATTATTAACATATGGAGTGTTTGTCGAAGAGATTAGGTATCACAAGTAGGTCAAGAAACGTAATATTTTCGTCCACTAAAATTTACATAAAAATAATAAAACTATTTTTTTAAATTGTACTTCAAGCAACATTATTAACAACAGTTCTTTGACACAAAAAAGCACAAACACACACACAATAAAGCATTAAAATATTTAATTATTTTAATGCTTTTGATAAAGGGTTCAGGATAAAGCGGGAGGAAACGCCCGGGTGTCACCACTGTGTGGATCGCACTGAGGACACGGTGGAGCATACGGTGGAGGTCTGCCCAGCTTGGGCGGAGCACCGCCGTGTCCTCACGGAGGCGATCGGCGGCGGCGTTCTCTCGCGTCCGGCCCTGGTTCAGGCCATGGTCCGGAGCGAGAGTGCATGGGAGGCCGTCACCTCCTTCTGCGAAGCAGTAATGCTTGCGAAAGAGGAGGCGGAGCGCGCGAGGGAGAGGCAAGATTCGCGCCCTCACGCCCCTAGTCGCCGCAGGAGACGCCCCGGGCGTCGGGAGTCGAGAGCCGACTTCCGGCCACCGTAAAGAGATGTCAGACGGGGTCCGGAAGGGCCAATGCCTGCCGGGGTTGCGGGTTTGTCTGAAAGGGATATCGCGACCTCGGCACACAGGCAACGGAAGGAACACGGGTGGGTTTTAGTCAGTAAAAGTCTGACACGCCCTCCCGCTCCACCCAGAGCGGGAGAAGTTATTTGATAATTTCCCATCCGAAAAAAAAAAAAAAAAAAAAAAAAAAGGTACTTCAAAACTAGATTTTAGAACCGTTTCGTATACTACCTAATCAAATGTGATAAAAGTTATGGTTAGCCATAGTGATATAGATAATATAATCATAATTATAATCGTTTATTTATAAAAAGGGCACATTTACAATAAGTAACTTAAGGCGGGGTTAACCCGAACGCAGTAGGCATTCAACGCTTACCCCAGCCCCCGCAACGAGTTGCGATACGTAACAAATTACGATGCGCGGGTGACCCGCGCGCCAGGCGCACCGCTCATAAGTTCATGAACTCGAGTAGGTACGATTCAAAATGCGCGCCGAGCGCTATTCGACTTTCGAACTTCGACTATGATGCGACATCTTCGTGCTACAGTCTAAAAAATCAAGTAGTATTTAGGCACATTTCATTTAGGAGAATTGTATTACAATTATTGAATAACAATATCAATATTGTATTGGGGTAGGTGGGGCGTGTATTTAATTAATTTATGTATTTTTTAAGGTGTTACAATAACGAGCAAACAAACTCCCAATATTTTTGAACGACCTTTCTAACGATACCCCATACCATGGGGTAGATGAGAAAAAAAAAATCCCCACTTTACGTGTAGGGGAGGCACCCTAAAAAATAATATTTTTCTTGATTTTATTTTACCACTTTGTCGGCGTGATTAATATGTATACATATGCCAAATTACAGCTTTCTAGTACGAACCGTCTCCGAGCTAAGCTGCGGACAGACGGACGGACGGACAGACAGACGGACATGGCGAAACTATAAGGGTTCCTTGTGTACTACGGAACCCTAAAAACTTACTCGTTATCCACTGAATCATTAGTTGATACATACGCTCTGCCCTTGGCCTGCAACTGCATTGCTCTAAAACATTGAAAACCGACGTAAACATTTCAAGCGAAGTTTTTTTTATTATTTTATTTCTTCTTTTATTTATTTAACTTCTTCTAGCGGGAGGGCGTGTCAGACAAATTTACTGACTAAAACCCAGCCGTGTTCCTGTACGGTGCCAGGGGCTACGGTATCCCTTTCGGACTTTCCCGCGACCTCGGCAGGTACAGACCCCTTCAGTTGTGCTGACATCTCTTTGAGGCGCGCGTGAAACACAACGCGCCGTCAACCTGGTCCTTGTCCTTATCGGACTTATCAGATGGCGAGCTACCTATTGCTTGCCGTCCGTGAACCTGCGCCTACGGCGGCCGGGAATCGGCCTGCGCTTCCCGACGCTCAGGGCGTCCTGCGGCGACTAGGGGCATGAGGGCGCGAAATTTGCCTCTCCCTCACGCGTTCCGCCTCCTCCTTCGCGAGTATTACTGCTTCGCAGAAGGAGGTGGCGGCTTCCTACTCCCTCGCTCCGTACCATGGCCTGGACCTGGGCCGGACGCGAGAGAACACTGCCACCGATCGCCTCCACGGGACGGCACGGGACACGGTGGTGCCCCGCCCAAGCCGGGCAGACCTCCACCGTATGCTCCACCGTATCCTCCTGGCGATCCACATAGTGGTGACACCCGGGCGTTTCCTCCCGCCTTATACGAAACAACCATGTCCAGTGAGGAGGTGAATAAGTACAGCTCAGGCTAAGGGATTATGTTTTAGCCTGAGCTGTACTTACTTACGAAACGATCCTGAAATCTGAATTGTTCCCAGACCTCGCAGCAGTTCAATTTTACCAAAAACTTGACTTTGCCACGATTTTATTATAATATGTATAGATATTATATAGGTACAAGAGTTCCCTTCATAACGAAGGTGAACATAAATGAAGGAATATAAAAAAAAACATATTCACGTTAATAGGGGATGTAAGTTTGTGAGGAACTTCGAAATTTTTGCCGATAGGAAATCCCATAGGCACACGACTTATCTAAAACCAAAGACATAGTGTATTTAATCGTCTTTGCAGAATGTCGGAGCTCCACAGTACTAATAAGTGACGTTTTACAATATTATTATTGTTTTTTATATTACCCTCAATGTGTAAAGAGTAAATTAAGTGTCACCTTGTCCGTACTTGTCCTGCTCATCACCTACCCTGCAGACCTTGCCAGGTGCCAGGCTGATCAATTGATCGATGTTTCTTTTTTTATTATTAGAATACATTTATAATAATACAATACAATACATTGTAATAGTACAATAAAAGCCTTTGTTTCACTACTTATGAGCTCAATAAAATGTGTGAACCATCAGTTGTGTCAATATTTAGGTAATTATACTCCACAATGGGGCGATCCAAAAAAATATGTAGAACTAACATGTCATGTATTGGAGTATAAACGAGCATGAGATCGTTGCTGAAACATCATTCGTCTTCTAAATTGTTACTGGCCAGCGACGGCCCCACTCAAGAAAACACTCATAAATTATATTAATTCTGTAAGTATCTAATTTCAGAAGTACACAGAACACTGTACAATTGCACATAAAGGATATAATAGATACCGAATATGTTAAGCTCATTCACTAAATGCGTATTTGTGTTAGGATCAGAACGCAATGTCCATGAGCTTTATTTCGAGCGAATGAGGGAGAGATCTTTGCAATGTTTCTTGCATTGACGAGTTGCTACATAGCTATGATCTTGGAGTTATCACATCTCGAGTGAATAGGTTAATTCTAGGCTAGTGTGCACCATTGTCGACCGCATCTTCACTTACCTTCAAAAAAAGGCTGCTTCATGCATTTTTTGTGCATCTAGCAACTGCAATAACCAGACGGTGATGTTGTTAAGCAACGTATAAAAGAAAGTACAGACAAACAAGTTTGTTTTATTTATGAAAACCATTTATTGCTATATCTGAAAAAAATATTCTGTTAGTGTCATAACTATGTATCTCCGCATCCATTTGTGACTATCTTCCTGACTTTGTAACAAAATAAATAATAATATGATGCTGTAGGTGCATTATGGTTGCCCAGCGGTTGCCCTTTAATTTTGGCAATATAACAATATTTATTGCGAAGATTACCGATTGCCCTTTCAGAATTCTTCGATTCTTCTTGTGTAGAATACGTATACACCATACGATGTAAATATATCAATTTTAATAGAATGTTACCTATGGGGACACAATGGGCTGTCTTATCGCTAAAAGCGATCTTCTACTTCTTCTTTCTTTCAGGTTGAGTGCTGAGCTCTTACGAGTACTGTTTTCAACCAAGAAACGACATCATCGCTTAGCATCAGGTGAGATGACATGGGGCAACGCGAGCACCTAAAATAAATAAATAAAATACTCTGCAAGTAAAGATTTGACGGACTGTTGTATTAGGAGTGCCCTCAATGTGAGCATTTGAAGAGGCCTATGTCCAGCAGAGGACTACGACAGGTTGAGTTCATTAAAACAAAAGAAATCGCAGGCAGATAATGGTGGGAATTTATTTACATTATTATGAAAAATAAACAGGTAACCGTTTCATCATTAATTCATTTCATCAATATTTATACTTTTGTAGAAACAGCTTTAGCCAGGAAAACACAAAATGACACCAAATAGTATTTAGAAGCAATTTAATGTTTTACTAACGACTGCCCGGCGTGGCGACGGCCCCTGCTGGTTTGGCCACAATGTCAAACCGAGATATCTGGGATAAAATGGGAAAAACCGCTTTAAAAATCCAATGTGCTGTTTAGCGGGAGCACTGGCGACTAATACTATTCATATGTATACTTATTTATTTTTAAGAGTCTTGAAATCTGAATGAAATAAATAATTTAGTAGATCAGTGACTCTATAATAAAGGTACATAAAAAAATACAAAGAATGCAAGTCTCACGTCCCATACGTTATGCCCGTAATGTACTCACCTACCCATGTACGGTTATAATAATATGTTTTTTAAATATTTATAAGTTTCCATTGCGCAAATGACGCCATATTTTAATAAAAGACTGTTTAAACATCTGTATTGTTTAATTGATTAAATATTAATTATGTCCAGGGTGAGCTAAGAAAGGGGTCAATTATTGTTTAATAGTGAACGCAGTGCGTGTGGTTTAATTTTACTAAGTTCTCATCCGTAAGTAATTCAATTACTTAATACTTAAGTCTACTTATTTAAAATGGCATACGGGCTCATTGCTTTCTGTGACTTTTAGTAGTCGTATAGGAGTAGGTACAACCGTACAATCGACTTCCAAGTTTTCTCCTGTAGGCATGCTGTGCACAAGTTGTGATACGATCCTCGACCACGTGATCCTAGAGTTATAAACGGGCAAAGTACTTGTCGGACCATGCACAATGAAGAGTTCCTTAATTGCGATGATTATTTACTAATACGAACTGTAATTATTTATGTTTTAATACATATATACGAGACAGGGTGACTTTAAAAACAATCGACAAAATTTAAGGGGGTGTTCTACCTATCAATTATAAACAGTTTTTCTTGTGGGACTAACGGAATTCGCAAAAAAATATTAAATCAACAGAGGATCTCTGAGGAATATCTGCAAAAGTCTGTAGATCTATTATCGAAACCATTGCGCCCTATTTAGCATTCATAAAAGGTATTTAACAACAGTGTAGACCAAGTCTTTCCGTATTTTTTATCTCATGAAACATAGTGAAGTAGTGAATGGGCTCAATCGGGACTTTATAATAAAAGTTTAGTGGACTGTATTAAAATAGGTGTAATGCCATAATTCACATGAACAACGTTTATGGAAGACAGTGCAAAAGGAATGTCCGTAGTGGAGCGCGTCTGTAAGCTGAGGTGTGGTGGGCGCGCAGCGAGCGCTGATAGCGGGTTCGGTACCCCGAGACCCCGCGCTTTCTACGCAGTGAATCACGCGCATATGTGATGCGCCGACAGTAGTCAAATCCAGACCATTGTTCAAATCCGGTGAACAACATTTTTAATGCCTGGGAAGAAGCACAAGATGCCATTGGAATCTTTCGTGACCTCTCGACGGCGTTCGATTGCGTATACCATGAGACACTTCTGCTGAAACTGAAGCACTATGGGATTAGGAACACAGCTCTTGATGTACTAAGATCATACCTGAAAGATAGAAAGGTTAAAGTTCAAGTAAACGGCGTAAACTCATTAGCGTCTGAAATGGCAATGAGCGTTCCTCAAGGTTCGTTATTGGGTCCTTTCCTCTTTTTAGTTTACATTAATGATTTACCCCAATTGCTTCAAAATAAACCGAAGATGGTGTTATTTGCAGATGACACACCATTGATCTTTAAAATCAACCGACGGTCACAAAATCTTAACGACGTGAATAGCTCTATTCTTCAAGTCCAAGATTGGTTTAAGGTAAATAATTTGATGCAAAAAAAATAAAAATGCATTAGATTTAAATTACCTAATGTTAGTTGTAGCAAATGTGACATCATATTGAATAGAGAAAAACCAGAATTTATTATCAAACGGTTTTCCTAGATGAGAAATTAATGAGAAACAATGGGGACCTCATATCCCCATATCTCGGGGGTAGCTAACCTCGGCCGCTTATGCTGTTAGAAAGATAAGACAGTTAACAGATGTACAAACCGCGTGTTTGGTTTATTTTAGCTACTTCCACAGTATTATGTCGCATGGCATTTTACTGTCGGGTCGGGCTGCTGACATTGAATCCATCTTTATTCTGCAAAATAGAGCGTCAGAGCCATTTATTAATCTACGTCGCCGCGAATCTCTCAGGGAACTATTTAAAAGATTTCATATTATGACTGTAGGTACCTTGCCAATTCATTTATGAAAATATTATATATGTAAGAAAATATGCTAATATCGTAATGGCCCAGTGGTTAAGGCCTCTCATGCACAAGGTTGTGGGTTCAAATCTGTGCAAGTACCAATGTGACTTATTCAATTCATATGTACTTTCTGAGTTTATCTTGGACATTACTGATGTCGGTGAAGGAAACCACCGTGAGGAAACCTGGACTCTATAGTTAATATAAGTCTGAAATCGGCAACCCGTCTTGAGCAAGCGTGGTGATCAATGCTCGTGCCTTCTCTGTATTAGAAGAGGCCTTTGCCCTGCAGTGGGACAGTAACAGGCTGGTATTATTATTAAGCAAAAATATACATCTTTTTAATAATATAAGTGATAGACATAATTTTAATACTAGAAATAAAGATTAAATAGATCAACCATTTTTCAGATTATCTAAAGTACATACATATTTTATGGGGTACTCTGTTAAATGTTACAACAAAATACCTTGTGATATATTGCAATTAAATGAAAGAAAATTTAAAACTCATATTAAAAGTACACTTTGTAAACAAGCATATTACAAATTAGAGGATTATATCTATGATAAGTATGCTTGGAAACATGCTGGTCCTGCTCCATAGGATAGTCTAGAATCTAGACAAAATCAAACTGGTTGCTAATTTAATTGTAATAATTATATTTTTTTATTATTATATGACATTAATTTAACATTCTGTGATTACTTCCTCACACACTGACTTATTAATTGTAAAATAATAAATTGGAAAATCGTCTACTTTTACAATGTTTTTAAATATGTGAGAACCATGTATCTATCACATGAGTAGGTAATTAATTTATCTTTCGTTGCTTCATTTTTAATTAATTTTACCTATTGTGGTATAGTCATTTTTTCCTTCACATACAATTATGTTCACATGTCTGCACATATAATTATATAACTAATGTATCTACATGTACAAAATATTGTAAAACGTTTTAAAAGAATAACGGTGGAGTTTCTAGCCTATTCATCTCCATAAGAAAACAACCTTTTGGAAGGGGCGACTAGAATCAATTCAGTTTTTTATAAATTTTGACGTTCTAAAGTGCCACTAGCGGCGGTTCGCATATGTGTATGTTTATAGTATGTTTTAATTATAACATTATATTTTGTGATTGGTACCAAATTCAAGGTAATTTTACGTTTTATCTAGCCATGTTCATTTTACAACCATGCTATCCATACAATTAGAATTAACTAAGTAAATGTGTATTGTTCTATAAAACTTAAAGAAATGTTCCCGATTGTAAGCAAAGCAAATATAAGTAATATTGCTTTGTGACAATTTCACTAATAGTCTATTACGGTGTCCACTCGTTGTTATTGTCCTTCACAGTTACACAAACTTATCAAAACGAACGTAAACAGAACGCAGCGTACGCGCTATCGATGAAAACACCGTCCGCGCATCCAAGCAAGAGCAATGATTCTCGACCACTAACGGTTGAGCTCTCGCCCTCCTGCCCCCCGCGTATCGTGCACCTACTACGCGTAGGGACATGTCGCCGCGCGCGACATCTCCAGTTGGTTTGGTTCATCAATCAGAGCGCTATTCAGGCAAAACACTGTAATTCGAGTTACAGTGTATTGGATTTACACGTCAGTGCTTTTCTACGATATTTTCACAGGCCACAGATAACTAAAACGTGAAAAGAAAAACGTTTTGTTACGTATTTCAATTATGGTAGTTTTGAGTAGAAAGATTTTTAATAATTTGGATTTTCATTTTTCGGCAATCATTTTACATTTTCATCTATATGCAGTAGTAAATCATCAGTTGTAATTAAAACAAAATTAAAGTATAGTACAATAATTCGGAAACAAATAATTCATATTATGATGAAATAAAACGCATCAACATAAGGATAACGCATAGGAATAAGAATTAGTATGATTTTGTTAAGCCAACCAGGGCGGCATAATCACATGTGCGACAAAGCCCTTTCATAATGATAAAAAAAATAAAAATACCTTATGGCGTTCCGGGTTCGATTCCTCTCCGCTGTCTCAACTTTATCACTACACTATGCAGTGGCGAATTTGCCCTAAGGCCCAGTAGACCCGGGCCTAGGACGGCCAGATATTCGGGGCGGCCAATGCTGACAAAAAATAACCAATGATAACAAGAAATAACTCAAAGTAGTAATATATTCTGAACTTTCGCGCACATTATGGCGGGCCGCACTGCACACGATTATAACAAAACCATTTAAAAATATGTCCAAATAACTAATTGAAACGCGTCATTGAATTTCGCGGCGCCATCGCCAACCCGAATCATAGTTACCTTTTTTTTACCTAACTGAACCAATTTCGATAAAAGTTGGCAATAAAGTATAAATTCACTATGTAGTCTATATGATGGGTGCTGAGAAAGGGGCGGCTGATACTTTTACTACATGGCGTGGGGCCTAGGGCGGCCAAGCCTGCAAATCCGCCACTGGCACTATGTAGGTACTAAGTCCAACGTTACCTGCCCTAGTTACATTTTACTAAGACATACATTTTTTTTTAAATTTAATTTTAATTTATTGTTGACATAATCTACTCATTACAATGTATTTTTTTATGAGTTGTATCGCAATATGTAACTAGTGATCTCGACAATAGATCATATTATTCATTGTTATTAGTAATTAACTGTTTATTTATTTTACCTCGATGGTCCTAGTTTATCATCTATAACTTCCAGTTATAGCTTTATGTAAGCGGGCACGCCCTTTATGCCTGGAGGCTTTTATTAAGACGCTAAGTTTTGTTTACGTTTAGTTTTTATTTCTGCCCGAGTATAGTTCTCGATGATTTTGTTTGGTATATTGGCGTGTGCTAGGTAACATATGGATAATAATTTAAATTAGGTTAATTATGTTTAATACTATTATATAGAATCATTTTTTTTCAATATAAAATACCAGCATACCTATCTACACAAATTCTAAAGCGCCAACCCTAGTGGGATCGAATCCAGCAAGATTTTAGTATCTATGTCCTTGCATCAAATTGCATTAAAAAAATATAGTTCCACAATTTTCCGCCGGACTTCTGTGGTGGAGCGGGCTCTACAATTTCTGTGACAATTTCACAAATGTTTACCAACAACTGTCTGAGAACTCCTTATGATTGTTGTAGAAAACTTCAACTGTCTTCATCCTCGTCGTAGGTACCAAAAACTGTAAGTACGTACCTTTATATATACTTAGTCATGATAGTAGACGCACTGCTTGAAGACTTTACCTATAAACATCCCGGTAAAAGGAATGAGAACACTCACCCACTTTACTCTTCCGCCAAGTCCTGGCAAACCCACCTGCACCTTGCAGCAGTGGACCCTGAAGAAAAAAGATCAAGAGTTTCTACTCTCTTTGTATTTAATAAAGTGAAGAAAACCTCATGGATTCCTAAGCCCTTCTCAACAGCTGTGTAATCTTCGTGTCTTGTGTTTAAGTAATATTTATTTACTTATTATAATATCATTGTAATGACATTAAAATGGGTAAATAATTTATTAAATAATAAGCTAAGAGCCCTGTAAACTATATAGGGGTCTTTAGCCACAATGAAATTATAGGACGTTATAATTTAAACTATAGCTGCGCATAGTCCGCATGCGACTCTATCTAAGTGTATAGTTTTGATTCGTGCATTGTGTGGGATGGAAAATTCTCCAGAAACGCTGTCTTTTGTAAAATTGTAGCATAACGGGTTCAGTAGTTTACCAATAAAATGTTGTTCAAATCAAGTTCACATCAATACTTCACATTTTTTATGTAATTTTGAATGCACCTGATCGCGTCCCTCTGGCGGCGAGTGGCGCAAGCAGTTATCCACTATTTATATTCATTCATTCATGCCACGAGTAAATTAATCATTCAAAAATGCTGTGGCCCTCTAGCAGCGAGTGGGACTAATAGAGGTATACAATCTTTAATGTCTTCTGCCGGTCGACAGCAGATGGCGCTACTATGTATATCAGTCACAAAATCAGATAAACATACTGACAGAATGATTGCTTGCAATCTACATCAGGTACATTTGTGGGAAGGAGTAGTGTCTCATCCTCATCATCGACATGAGCCGAAAGAAGTCCAGTGACCACCTACCGGAAACATACGGATCCCTCGCCGAGCTAGACTTACCAACTCGCACTTGACCGGGTTTTTATATTTGTTTTGTGTCTGTTAAAAGTGTATTTACATGCTTTCTTTAAAAGTCGTAATTTAAATAATGTAATAAATATTATTATTGATTTTCTTTTATTCTATATACTTCGATGCATAATATTATAATGTATTATCTTCTGTAACATAGAATGTTGTTTGCTCACCTCTTAGAAAATAATGAATGAAAATACGTTTATTTGCGGTAAACATGACGCAAAGAAAGAACATACCTACACGAAAACAACAAGTTGGGGGAAAATATGTGCTCTTCTGTAGGTACATAAGACAAGCTTGATCCGCTACAGATTCATTGCGCTTTCTGCACTGAATCTTACAACTAGAAGAAAAATGAAGATTTCTATCACTTTTGTTATACTGGTAAGCTTTTTCTACTTTTCTAAATGCCCGTGTAACTGTGAACAAGATCGCCATACCCACCTCGCATGGTAGACGTATTGGTGAATATTGTATTTACTACTTATTCATATTCCTTGGTCACCTCTCAAGCCGCCGATATTACAAAACAAGATCTACCTTCAGACCCAGGGTTAAACCATAGAGCCATTTTTGAATTACAAGCTTATTCCGACGATTGAAGTTCTAAATACAAAAACTGATTTCAAACCGTTAGGGTAGCCCCGAAATTCTTCTTACGTTATTTACAATTTGAAGGCAGCATCACGTCGTAATTTTTAATCAAAAATGATTCGCAATAGAAACAAATATGTATTTTCACAATAATAATCATTAAAATAATCAACACAACTTTAACGATGAGGATCTTTTTTAAATTACGGCGCTTCTTTTTAATTTTTGAACGTTTTAAAAACTATCTGAACTTTTAAAGTTGATCAGCAGGAAATTCCCATTGTGATCTTTTTATTGCGCGGTGCTATTAATCTAATTGATCTTTCTAAATTTTTAATTGAGTTTCTAATAAACTGCGTAGTTACGCTTCTTTTAAACTGTTTTACCTCTTTATATCTAATCTGCCTTCTTTAATAGATTTTCATAATTACCAAATGGTCCTGGTTATGTATGGTTTATAAAATTGTTAAGTAACTACAATGGTGCCGATTCTCTTGTCACAAATGCCTCTAAACTAAACTAAAAATCACTAAAATTTAGTTTATTCCTGTCAAACGACGATTTCCTATTCTGAAATAGACTAAAGTGACACAACTTAACTATATTTTAGTTTGACAGCGCTAAGATAGTACTGAGTTTTTAGTTTAGTGAAAATGGCAATTTTGCTATTCTGAATATGACGTTTTTCACCTAAAATTTTGGTTGTAAAAGACCAAATCAGACTAAACCTGACAAATTTTAATCGCGATTAAAATGGTGTGGTATAAAATAAGTTGTTATGAACTAAAATTCACACCAACATCTCGACTTCACGTGCAAAAACAGTACATACTGTATTTATTTTTTCTTTTGCTTATATCTCGGAAATGGTGCGTCCTATCGCAAAAATAATGAAAATTTCGACCCCCTTTATAAAACCCTTAAACACCTAACACTCAACACGTAGGTAATATTTTTTTCATATTTTCCATACAAAAAAATAAAAATTCCATATAAAGCACGTCGAGGCTACACCACATACGCACCTCCGGCTCTAAAAAAAATCACCGGTTAGGGCAAATCACGGGTACCACGTGGATTCACGATTGTCAAATTCTATTTTAGTTGTGTCAAAATGATTTTTTAGTTTAGAGAATTTTATTTGCAGAATAGCTCTAAGATTCTCATAGCCAAAAGTAAGTAATTTTAGTCTTAGTTTAAGTTAGTTTAGTTCGGTGTACAAGAGAATCGGCACCAATGTCTTGTTTTACCACCTTTAAACTAAAATCCAAGATGGCGGCTGCGAGATTTTTTAAATTTTGTAGTGTTCATGGTGTTTGAGGGTGCTAATCCTAACTATCTATCTATATAAAAAGAAAAGTCCTGACTGACTGAGTCATCAACGCTCAGCCCACCCTTGAACCTAGAAAGCTGAAATTTTCGTCAGAGGTTCCCTTTATAATTTAAACAAGGAATACGGAAGGATTTTTCGAAATTCAACCCCTAAGGGAGTAAAATAGGGGATGAAAGTTTGTATGGAAAATCGTCATTTTTGTAGTTTAAACCATGAAAATTGGTATTTAGCTTTTGGTTAGTAATTAATAATTATATGATCAGAGCTTTGAAAAATCCTACCATAAGAGTAGGGGATGAAAGTTTCTATGGGAAACCCGTAATTGCTCAGCCCGACTTTCGCCATCGCCATAGACACTTAGTACATACTTCAAAGAACAATAACTTTACTAAGGCATCAAATCCTATCTCCTAGTCCTCTAGTCTAGTCTTCTAATCTATCTACTATTATAAATGCGAATATGAGTTTGTTTATTTGTTACACTTTCACGCTAAAACGGCTGAACGGCTTTGCATGAAATTTGGCACATGGCCTGGATTAGGACATATGATATTTTTCTGATCTCGATATTCCCACGGGATCGAGACTTAAGGCCAGGTATTCCTAATTTTCCATCATTCCGTTCATTAATAAACAAACAAATAGTAATTATTTAAAGCCAAAAAATATATATATTGTAGTATACTATATCTGTACTTTATCTATTTGTGGTTCAAAACATGGTATCGAAAACTTCACTCCATCACAAAAAATCGGAAGAGAAGACTAATTCGATGATTTTTTTATGAATTTCTCATTATTCTGGAAGTTTATGAAAGCCTTACTTCAAAAAAATATTTTAAAATATAATAACTTATAGAAGAATAATTTGTGGTTACATTTTGCAAAATGGTTAATTCTTTTAATACTAAAATATTATATACATACGAGGGTGACACTGAAAGTTTTTAGAAAATAAAAAACTGAACAAACTAGCAAGTTATTAGTTTTATTATATCTTTTCAAAATAGTGTCCATTTACATCAATACATCGCTGCATCCGATAGAACCACTGAGAAAAGCACTTTGTCCACTCGTCCTTAGGGGTCTCTTCGACGGCATTTTGAAACGCAGCCACTGCTTCCTCAGCGTCCATAAAACAATCGAAGTCTATCATAACTTTCTTGTTGACTTAAATGACATCGAAAGTCATAAAAAATCATTGTACGAAAATTTTCTCGCGTTAAATTCATGCTGACGTGACACAGACAATTTTCAATTTGCCGCCACATCGAAAACAAATGACAAATGAATAAAATACATACACAATAATATTGGCGAAGAGTTCCATTTTCAAAATTTGAACTTATTTTTTTTTTATATTGTTTACAAGTGGCCAGTTCTAAAAACTTTCAGTGTCCCCCTCGTAATACAGCGGCTTGCGTACGTCGCTTCAGTCGCCCGCCAGGCCTTGACGAGGATTTGTTAGCTCACGGCTATCCCGCTCATTTATCGAACTATTCATTCATAGAACGCAGTGTAAAAAAGGCAGCTTTTTTTTTGTTAGTATTTGTTAGTGAACAGAAGTATCTGTATCAGTAGGTATACTACGGCGAACCAAACAACCTCGGTCCAAGAGATTCCCTTCGAGAGAAATTCAGAGAAATAAATATTCTGACTGTAGCCTCACAATATATTTTTATTGTATACACAAAAATATATCAAATTTTAAGAAAGTGTCCGATTTCCTGTACATCGCACACGTCTCCACGGAGTAGGCAACTCGTTCATGGGTCAATGTATACGCTTTTACAACAATCTTCCCATTGACATTCGAAACTTACCCATTAAACGATTTAAAAGCTGTATTAAAACCAAACTGTAAAAAAGGGTACCTACTATAAAATACCAGATTATTTAGAACATAAAAAAGCTTGGGATTGAGCTGCTCGCTCTGCTAAGCCTTGAGAAAACCATAAAACTTGACATTTTAATTATTCATCACAATAAACCAGTTTTATATACATATTGACATTGTTGAAAATTATATTCAAATTGACGCGATTACTTTGTAAAGTATTATATTACTTTAATTATTGTGAATGTGAGGACTATGTGGATATTTTTAGATTTTTTCTCTTTCATTTATTTTTTCTTTCTCAGTTAGTTTTAATGATGGTCTGACAGTTTGAGTAGTTGATGCGGCCTACCCAAATATCCTTTCTTTTGTTCTGAGATTTCAGACACTAATCCACATGGTCCTCATATGACTTGACCAAGATTATGTCTGGACTTTAAAAGAGACTACGACCTCTGAGTTTGTTTCGGCCTTTCTTCTCAGAGTAGTCAGATAGGAAACACCGACCTCATCTAGCTTATTTTTGATATTTTTTTATATTACGTGTAAAAGTGATTCCGATATCCTATTTACAGAATAAACAATTTCATTTCAAAAAGGAGGGTTATGATTTTGACCGGTTTATATGTAGGTATGTATGTTCATCTGTTCCCTCATAACTTCTAAACTACTTATCATAATTTGACAAATGGGTATCGTTGGAAGCGATTTGATCGTCCGCTGATTATAAGCTTTGTGACATAAATGTGGGCATAAATTCAGGAACTAAAAAAACATGTTGGGCGTCAAATCAAAGGGCTTAATTAGCACATCTTTAACGCCCCAAAATTATTTAAATAAAAGTTAAATTTAAAAATCATTATCCTGTCTGTCAATTGTGAACCGATATTGAAAATAATTAATTTTCAAAATCGGTTTTGTATGAAAGGGTATGCTCTGAAATTGGTCCCATATACATTTTATTAACTTTGCTTGGATAGTTTTTGAGTAAGCTTCAATAATAAGTATTTTTCCCACTTAGTTTATGTGGATGATATGATGATAACTTCCTGTCATTGTTATTTGCATAGCAGGTAGTGGTATTCGAATTTGTGTGGGGTAGGTGCCACAAATAAAAAGTGAAAAATAAAAACATTTTCCAAAAGAAAAACAACCGACTTCCAAGAAAACCCATTAGTGAAAAATAACTTTAATTTTGGAAGTCAGTGGCAAAAAACGAAAATTCCAAAGTCACCAACTTCCGAAATTATTTTTCACTTTGTAGTGGTTTTTTTTGGAGTCGGTTGTTTTTTTTTATTTAAATAATTTTGCGGAGTTGAATAAAATACTTATGACTTAATTAATACATATAAATGTCTCTGGTTTTCGCGATTACTACGCATTATAATGAAACAAGCTGTTAATAAATCAACTCTCGTATTTGATTATTTTATAAACAAATTAATAAAATCAGTTGACCTTACTGCCTACACGACACGATTACATATACTGTGACACTTTTTGGGTTCATATAAGTTCACGCGGGCGACGTTTGCGCACGGCTCGCGTCGCGTGAAGGGTTAGATGCCTACTTCGCGTGGTGTACCCCGCCCTCGCGGGGCGCAGAATATTATAAATGCGAAAGTGAGTTTGTTTGTTACGCTCTCGCCCTGAAACGGCTGAACGGATGGATGTTTGGCACATAGGTAGGCCATGACCTGGATTAATACAAGATTAGTTTTCATCCCGATATCGAGACTTATGCCGGTGAAACCGTGGGGCGCAGCTAGTCATAGATAAATTAGTTTTAAATAATACATCTATGGTGCTAATGCCGATAGTGAGGGCAAATTGAAAATCCAATATGACGGCTGCGAATCAATCACGATTTTGACATAGTACCTATAATGCCATATTTCCAGTGGAACAAAAAAGATTATATAAGTTTACCAAATTACATTAAATTGCAGATCGCTTCTGATTCAATAAAGGTTCACCTATAGACGACCGATTATTTTATTTTATTTTATCGCACGTAAAAGTCAATTAAATAGTTGAATAATGATGATTTTGGATTTTTTTTGACGTTCACAAATAGAGGTGCAATCATGATATTAGAGTGTTCAATGTATTTTTAGGAGCGCAAAATGGGAATTATTGGAGCACAACAACTCTGGTTGTTTTACTCCGTGTTGTATTGATGATTTTAATTATTATTATTCTGTAGGATAGTGTAGTGTAGTGTGTATTGTTTTAATTATTAAAAACTTTACGGTAGGCGGAATAAGGCTCAAAATACAAAAAATTGGTTGTAAGGTTAAAGCTTGGAACAAAGATAGAACGTCGTCTGGACATAAAAAACACCTTTAATCCAGCATTACAAACATTAGTCTTTATGGGGAGTTGGGTTGTGATGTTCTAGAGTAGGGAGATATCCAGCAGAGGAAGGCGAAACGCACAGCTGCAGTAATGATGATGATTATATTTGCAGGTGGTGACGTACGTGCTGGTGGGCGTGCCGTCTGGAGAGCAGGCGGAACTGCCACCAGTCCCACAGATCTCAACATCTGATGTACAAGACCTTGCTACTGACTTTAGTGAAACGGCAATTGCAGTCCCAGGAGCAGCTGAAAAGGCTACGCAGGATGTAATGGCACCATTAAACCTCCCCAATCCTGCAGCGCCTCCTGCTGCACCAAGCGCAACATAAGCACAGGGTGATGCGGCAAGTGCCTACGCAATAGGTGTCACCACAGTTAGCACATCTCAACTGTCAAATATATTAAACATGTCTGAAACATATTTCTTGTTTTACTCGTTTCCAGCATCAGACCCGCCGCAGTTGTGTCAGCTGAGCCATGGAAGCTTCGAACCTATTAAAACTGTATGCAATCATCTATAACTGACTTTCGCTGCTGACTGTAACCAGGAACATACAGTAAAGGTACGTACAGTCAACCGCGCGTCGCGTCACGAAAATAGCTCTAACCCTGACGACCGTGCGGTTGCCTGTACTTGAGAAATCCTGGGGGCAGTGGTGGAGAAAGCAGTTGAGTTGAATCTCACAATCTGATTATATTGCCTAGGTTCTTATAATAATATATCGTACTAAATTATTATATAAGAGAAAAGACTCCACGCAGACCCTAGTATGTACCTACTGTGGTACATACTAGGGTTGTAACAGAACCATGCACGCCTCCGCTTTCGCAAACGCGGAACTTCCGCAAGAAATCGTACCTCCGCGCCTTCGCTTCTACAAGTTTTTAACGGAGGTCTCATACAGAATGTCAGCTTCAAATAAGGGAAGACCCTTTAACGGTAGTACGTAGAGATTATACTCGTAAATCGAAGTTTCAAGTTTTTGCTCCGATGTCACCGCCACCGCCAGATGCAGTACCGAGTGGGCAACTGTTTAGTGGAGCCGGTTTAATTTACGAACCACTAGCTTGTGCCCGCGGCTTCGCCCGCGTGGGGGTCGGAAATTAACTTACGGGAAAGGTAAACTGGAAAAAAACAACCGACTTCCAAAAAAACATTCAAGCGTCACGGAACATACATGGGGTAATTTCGGATGTAATAACTATAGGACAAAAATACAATAAATTCATGCTCTGGTCTTTTTTTTTTTTTCATTCATTTCTTATAAGCTTTGTAAATGAAATGAAATTTATTTTATTTCAGAACCAGTTCATATGCATACATGTGAAATTAAAAATATTAGATACATTAAGAATTAATTAAGAGATTACAATTAGATAAACATTACAAAAGTCATCAATAAAAACATTATAAATTACAATTTTACAATAACAAAAATATTAAAATACATTACATGTTTCATCTTAGTCTAAATTTAGGTTTGGATCCGGAATGCTCAACATACAGCCTGGTCCAGTACGGCATTATTGGGCAATCCAGATCCATCCTCCATGCGAACAGCTGAAGGTAGCTTTTGGAACTGCCTCGTATGCGGCGCATCAGTGATACAACTCTCTTGCGAATAATCGCCGCAAATCCATCTATATTTGCGCCCGCAAACATACCTGACGCGCTACAGTAGCTTCATCAGCGCCCTGAAGACATTATTGTAGAGACCACGCAGAGTGTCGTTTGATTTTTTCGTATGTTTGACCCATAAGCTGCACGTATAAAACGATTGACAAAATGCCCTAAAAAACGTAGCTTTTACTCCCGTAGTACAGCGCGCGAACCTGCGAGCCAGTATATCAGACAAAGCCCTGCGCTCCGTATCTATATCAATATCATCTACAAGCGTCTCGGTGACCCAGCGGCCCAGACCTGTGGGACAATGTCATATGTTTTCGATTCCACCTTAAACACCTTAAAAAAAAAAAAAAAAAAAAAACCAAATGCATAAGATTTAAATTACCTAATGTTAGAAGTAGCGAATGTGACATCTTATTGAATGGAGAAAAGATAGAATATATTAATCAAACAGTTTTCCTCGGAGTCACGCTAGACGAGAAATTACAATGGGGACCTCATATAACATCTCTTGCGGGGCTAAGCTCTGCCGCTTTTGCTGTTAGAAAGATAAGACAGTTAACAGATGTAGAAACCGCGCGTTTGGTCTATTTTAGCTACTTCCACAGTATCATGTCGTATGGCATTCTACTGTGGGGTCGGGCTGCTGACATTGAATCTATATTTATTTTACAAAAGAGAGCTGTCAGAGCCATTTATAATCTACATCGTCGCGAATCTCTCAGGGAACTATTTAAAAGGATTAATATTATGACAGTACCTTGCCAATTCATTTATGAAAATATTATGTATGTAAGAAAAAATCTACATATTTTTAATAAAATAAGCGATAGACATAATTTTAATACTAGAAATAAAGATAAAATAGATCAACCATTTTTCAGATTATCTAAAGTATCTTCATCTTTTATGGGGTACTGTGTTAAATGTTACAATAAAATACCTTGTGATATATTACAATTAAATGAAAGAAAATTTAAAACTCATATTAAAAGTACACTTTGTAAACAAGCATATTACAAATTAGAGGATTATATCCAAGATAAAAATGCTTGGAAACATGCTGGTCCTGCTCCATAGGATAATCTAGAATCTAGACAAAATCAAACTGGTTGCTAATTTAAGTTGTATGAATTATTATTTTTATTATATGACATTGATTTTACATTCTGTGATTACTTCCTCACGCACTGACTACAATTGTAAAATTTTAAGAAAATCGTCTACTTTTACAATGTTTGTAAATATGTGAGAACCGTGCATCTATCACATAAGTAATTAATTTATCTTTCGTTGCTTCATTTTTATTAATTCTTCTTTTTACCTATTGTGGTAACGTATTTTTAGTTTTTTTTTTATAGTTGCATCGTCTTCACATATAATTATGTAACGAATGTACGTACATATGCAAAATATTGTAACACATTTTAAAAGAGTAACGGTGGAGTTTCTTGCCCATTCTTCTCCATACGAAAACTACCTTTTGGAAGGGGCGACTAGAATCAATTCACTTTTTTTGTAAACTTTGACGTTCAAAAGTGCCTTACAGGGGCCTATTTGAAATAAATGATTTGACTTTGACTTTGACTTTGAAACACCATGAGCTCGCTTTTAATGACGTTATATCGGAACGGATGTTGGGGCCCACGGGGGGCCCCAACATCCGTTTGCAGATCGAAATCAACTTAAATCAAATTTCTTATTAAATCAGATTTGTTTCGTTTTGAAAATAAAGGAATGTTTCCTTTGAGTAAAATTTGCTATCTCCAGTATTTAAAGTGTCCGTATGGATTGAGAAGCCATGTCTCGTATTTAAACGCGGGTACCAATATTTAGTAGTAAATTACCCGATTTTGTAGGCCCGATCCTGGAATTTGTAGTAAACCCTTAAATAATTACAGGATGTTTAGTCACCTTAGAACTCGAAAACTAGCTGACGAATATTTTTTGAAAATTTTGTAGGGTTTAGTATTTTTTATGCGTAATCTCTACAATAAAAAAACCGGCTCAATAGGTGTTGGACCGCACACAATGAAGGGTTCCGTAGTTAGTTGGGATGAATTTATGCCAAGAACAAACTCAACATTGTGCGTTGTGCTTAAAAAAAAACATCCCTATTTTGGATGGATACTCATCGCACTAAATCCAAAGTTTAATTAACCAAAACGATAGCTTAGTCTTATATGTTAGGAATAATCTACATCACACTACAACTGAACCTATTTTCCCTGACGCCAGTTGCGTAACCTGCTTCCTAGAAAACTACCTAACTATCATTGCCTTATATAGACCACCATCACAAAGAAACATTGACCCATTCGTAGAACATCTAAATAATGTTATTCTTGACCTTTAAAATCACAATCGCACCACAATTATCGGAGATGTAAACATAAATATCAGCCCTGATAGCAATGACCCACTCTACAGTTCTCTGCAGGCTCTCTGCAGGCTCTACAGTACCTACCTTAACATGACTGCTTCTCACTGATTTTTCCCAGCCTACCTTCTTCCTACTCGCCTGCATAACTGTATAGATCATATTCTATTAAAAACCAACCACAAAGCGACTACTTTATTAAAAACAACGATTACCGACCACTTTGCAGTCTTGCTAAATTTGGAAAATAACAAACCCAAACCTATTAACAATAAAGTTCATACATCTTTCCATAATCTTTCAGGCGCTATCTCTGATATCAAATACCGCAACTTCTCTGTTTTAGATACAATGAATGAGCCCAACCAAGCCACCAATGAATGACTAAATATAATCTCCCCCATATTAATTGAAAATACTATTTATAGAACAATTCCGTGCAAACAAAGAATTATAAAGCCTTGGATAACTCCAGGTCTTTTGAGATGTATACGTAATAGGGACAGAATGCACTTTAATACAAGTAAAGAGCCGAATAACCAGATCTTAAAAATAACCTATTTACGATATCGCAACTTCTGCAATCATTTATTAAAAGCTCTAGCATATATATTTTTAATAAGTTACCTTACCACTCGATCTCGATGTGTCAAGTCAAGTCAAATAATTTATTTCAAATAGGCCCTTTTGAACATCAAAATTTAGAAAAAAAAAAAAAAAAAATCTATTCGCCCCTTCCAAAAGGTAGTTTTCATATAGAGAAGAAATGGTAAGAAACTCCACCGTTACACTTTTAAAATGTTTTACTATATTTTTTATAGGTACATGTGAGGAAGTAATCACAGAATTCAAAATCAATGTTATATAATAAAAAATATGTATATACATTATACAATTAAATTAGCAACCAGTTTGATTTTTTCTAGATTCTAAATTATCCTATGGGGCAGGGCCAGCATGTGTCCAAGTATTCTTATCTTGGATATAATCTCTAATTTGTAATATGCTTCTTTTCAAAGTGTACTTTTTATATGAGTTTTAAATTTTCTTTCATTTAATTGTAATATATCACAAGGTATTTTGTTGTAACATTTAACACAGTACCCCGTAAAAGATGTATGTACTTAGGATAATCTGAAAAATGGTTAAAAAAATAGTTTTTATTGTTTCTCATACATTTGTTTTACGGCACAAAATTGAGGCAGCCCCGGTAAGTTATAAGGATAGTTGTGATGAGGTTACCTCGCAACTTCCCATGGGTATCGCAACACTAGCTACAATGTTGAGACATAATTAAAAAACATGGGGTAAATATTCAATTTACGGGTCAATTTGTTATAAATATAAGTTGATTGAATATTATACTGACGCCTGGCGAAAACCGTACGGACCCAAGAGGAATGGGCCACAATATCTTTGCGTCTTTTATCGAGATTTGATGGATCAACAGAGAAGGTTGTGCAGATGTATGGTTATATTCAACACGTACAACTTCCTAACAATGAGCAGATTACTAATCTTGTAAAGGCTTTCTGTAGAATATCGAAAGGGCTTAAAGTACATAACTTTGAATAGAGACCTTTGAGCCCTTTCTAGGTCTAGAAATTTGGTCTTGGTGGCCCCTCCCCAGATCGATATACAGTATGTGATGACCGATTGTGCCAGAGCAGTATATATTTTATTCAGTGGCATCACATGCCGCAACGTTTTAAAAATCCACATTGGTTTTCTGACCCTGGCCATGGTATTTTCGGTTTATATGGTTTGAAATATACAGGTTTGATATTCCTTTTCTAGAGTACCTACGTCAAAAATTATTCAAAATTATTTAAAAGGGTTAGTTTTTTGCTAAATCCCAATATTTAAGCGATACAATTAAAAATTCCAATAATAAGGTAAGAACCATTTGGCAAATTATTAACAATGAAACGGGTAAGTCGGTTAAACAAGATAAACAACTTGAGATTATGGTCGACAATAAATTAGCTGACATAGCTGAGGCGTTTAATGAGTTTTTTCCAACACACCTGTAACTACGACTCACTCCATAATTTTTTTTCAGTTTTATACGGGGATGGGGTTTCAGGTTTTCAGTTTTAGACGGGGATGCCGTCTAAAACTGAAAACCTTTTGCTTAGTAGTGTGTATAAAAATAGTCGCTTATTTAGCTTCGAACATGTAACGCCTCGTGATGTAGTTAATGTTTTTAACACACTCAAGTCTAAAACCACTGGTGATTACTGGGGCATCTCCATTAAACTTTTAAGTAATATATTAGACATAGCCTCCTATCTAGCTGTTACTTTTAATAATTGTTTTGATTTAGGAACTTTTCCTGACCTCATGAAGAGTAGTAAAGTCATACCATTATTTAAATCAGGTAATAAAAAAGGACGCTGGCAATTTCAGGCCTATTTCTATCTTACCAGCATTTAGCAAAATATTTGAAAAGTTAATACTCAAGTAGTTGCTAAGACATTTTAATTTAAATAGCCTCCTTCATAATGAACAATATGGCTTTACAAAAGGTTGTTCGACTACAGATGCGGGTGTTGCTCTGCTGAAATACATATTTAACGCATGGGAAAACTCGCAAAATGCTATTGGGGTTTTCTGTGATCTCTCCAAAGCATTTGATTGCGTGCACCATGACACGCTTTTGCGTAAACTGCGTCATTACGGTGTGCAAAATCAAGCTCATAACGTTATAAATTCTTATTTAGATGATAATGATGTGAAATCTTCCGGGTTACCAGTTCAGTAAGGTGTACCTCAAGGCTCAATACTGGATCCATTCTTGTTCTTAGTGTATATCAATGACTTACCATTCTATTTAAAGGGTATCTGTGAAGTTGTGCAGTTTGCAGATGATACCTCTCTTATTTTTAAAGTAGACAGGAATAGACAAAATTTTGACGATGTAAACAGTGCACTCTTAATGGTTATGGATTGGTTTACAACAAATAACCTAGCTCTCAATGCCAAAAAAACGAAATGTGTAAAGTTCGCCCTACCAAATGTTAGAAATCTAGGACCCAACATCGTCATAGATAAAGAGGTGCTTGAATCTGTAAACTCGGCAGTTTTTCTGGATATAACAGTAGATGCCAAACTTCAGTGGGGCCCACATATATCGAGCCTAGAGGGAAGGCTCAGTTCAGCCGCCTTCGCCGTCAGGTAAGTGAGACAATACACTGACGTCGATACAGCTCGGTTAGTCTATTTTAGTTATTTTCATAGCGTTATGTCCTACGGTCTTCTGCTGTGGGGCAAAGCTGCTGATATTCAAAATATATTTGTCCTTCAAAAACGAGCTGTTCGAACAATACCAGCCAGGTGCCAGAGTTTCTCTGAGAGATTTTTTCAAAGATATTGTTATCCTCACAGTGGTATCTCAATTCATCTCCGCCAACATCTTATATAATAGGAAAAATATACACGTATACAGTAAAAACAGTGATTTTCACAATGTTATCACTAGAAATTAGGACAAACTAAGAGCTCCCTGTCACCGGCTACATAAGGTTCATAACTCATTTGTCGGGCTTGGTATAACCTTTAATAACAAGCTACCCTCTTCTTTGCTAGATTTGCCTTTTAATGCGTTTAAAACGAAAGTAAAATCCAACCTTTGTTCAAAGGCATACTATTCTATCAACGATCACTACCTACTTAAATGATAAGAATAGTTGGTCGCTGTGATTAACTCAAAACAATGTTTATGTTTTTTCTCCAGAATTAGCTTACCTACTGAGAAGTTATATGAGTTTACATAATTGTTTATTTTATTGACTTTATAAGTCAAGTTATTTTAATTTAATTTAAATTTATTGTTGACATAACACAGGCCTACAAAAAAAGATTTTTTTTATGGTGCAGCTCTTTTTGTGTCTATGGTCGATAAAATAGGTAATGTACAATATATTGACATACGTAATTTTAACTCATCAGCTCTAGTTTATTTACTACCCTCATTTAAAAAAAAAACCCGCCTTATTAGCAAATAGTCATTATTACAATGACATCGTTATAGTTTATGTTACTATTTCATTATGGCTAGTAAGTCCAGATGTTGTGTTAACGATCTTGATTTATTTTGTTATGTTTGTGGTAAATACATACTGAAAGATCAGCGTAAAAAGATTACAAACACTGTGAGTCGCTTATATTTTGCTTACTTCGGTACTGAAATTCGACACCAAGATAAAGTGTGGGTGCCTCAAAAGTATATGTAAAATATGCGTTGAACATCTGCGACAATGGAAGAAAGGCACAAGTAAGTTTTTGAAGTTTGGAGTGCCTATGATATGGCGAGAACAAAAAAATCATTATGACGACTGTTACTTTTGTACGACTTATATAGCGTTCATCAACAAAAACAATCGCCATAAATGGAAATACTCAAATTTTTCCTCAGCACAAAGACCTATTCCTCATTCAGAAAATGTTCCAATATCAGCTTCTCACCAGGTAGTGCAGCAATCTCAGGAGGATCAAACTGAAACACCTATTTCTTCACAGAAATTTCCTTAAGTACTGAAAAACTAAAAAAATCTTTGATAGACCTCAAATACATCAATTAATAAAAGACACCACTAAATTTGAGACTTCTATGAATGATGTGGAAAGGCTTGCGTGGAAATCTTTTGTAGCAGTTTTACAAAATTTCCTCGGAAATCATAAGGCTGACAACTATATAGAATTAGTAGAAGATATGCTGGTTCGATCCAAAGATTTAGGCTGTAATATGAGTATAAAATTACACTATCTCAACAGTCACCTAGATCAATTCCAACGCAATTTAGGAGAACTAAGCGAAGAACAAGGAGAACGTTTTCACCACGACATAAAAACAATGGAGAGTAGATACCAAGGAAGATGGGACACTCATTATGATGGCCGACTACTGCTGGGGAATCATGCGAGATTGCCCAAGTCAGTTTCATTCGAGAAAATCACTCAAAAGACAATTTCTTGATGTTTAATGCCAATAAAATATATATATTTTGTGAAAATTGTTTTTTATTTATCTCGGGAACTAGAGCTGATAGAAAAGCCGATTACATTTTTGATATCGCCATGTAAGACATGCTTAAAATCAAGTCTAAAATCCTCGGCACCAAAATGGTTGTCGGCCAGTGTAATCTACTCATTACAATGTTTTTTTAATGAGTTGTATTGCAATATGTAGTTAGCTAGTGACCTCGACAATTGAGCATATTATTATTTGCCTGGGCAACCGGCAGCAAGTTCGTCATGCTCCCTTAGGTGTCACTGCGTGCGGTAGCGTCGGCGTGACTGGTCGTCTTGCTGATCATGATTTTGTTATTGTTATTAGTAATTAACTGTTTATTTATTTTACCTCGATGACCCTAGTTTATCATTTATAACTTCCAGTTACAGCTAAATATATATGTAAGCGGGCACGCCCTTTATGCCTGGAGGCTTTTATTTAGATATTAAGTTCTGTTTACGTTTATTTTTATTTCTACCTGAGTATAGTTCTCGATGATTTTGGTTGGTATATTGGCGTGTGCTAGCTGACATATAGCTATTTAAATTATTTTTTTGTTGCGTAATTTAATTTATTTTGCATACTATTATATAAAATCATATTTTTTTCTAACTGAACAGACAGCTTTAGCGCCTGGGGAGTTTGTTCCGCCACTTCTTCTTCCCAGCTAACGCACTAGGAAGTGGTGAAGGGTGGGTGTTTTGGGGGACTGTCATATGTAATATTGACGTTCGAAAAGTGCTGATTCTCAGCCTAGTTTGAATAAATGACTTTTGAATTTTGAATATTTTTGAATTTTGAATATTTTTGAATTTTGAAAAAGTTGCCAACGTCGCAAATAGTTGTCAAATATTTACCTGGTTTGTTTATTTTGGCAATATTACTGTATGGAAATATGAAATATCGCTTACTAGTGAACTAGAATATTAAAAATGAATTGCAATTATAGCACAAAATTTGTTGTTGTAATCGTTTTAGGTGAAAAAAAGGCATTAGGAAAGTTTCCACATACTTTTTTTACATCTAAAACTAAATATTCGACATTACGATATTAATAATTATTATTACATTTCTTAATCAATATTTTAGTTCACTGGTTAGCCATATTTCTTATTTTCATACTGTAACATTGCCGAATTAATCAAAACAGCAAAACATTTGACGCTCTTTATGACAGTTGTGCTATACTACATAACAGTACCTACACATTACTGCTTACGGTGGTAAATGAATAGAACCTGGTGTATCAAAGGTTTTGTTCGTTTTTTATTCCAAGTGCGTCATAAAACATGTTTGGACATAGACAGTACAATCGATAATAATCTGTGTCTAAACATGTTTTTATACAAAAATAAATACCTGGAACATATTGTTTTTTGTTGTTACGTTATTAAGGTATTGCCCATTAATCATTCATTATAATATAATATGGAAAAATACAAAGTTATTAATAAGCATGCGCAAAAAAACCGATCCTGATACAATTAAAAAACCTTATCATCATAATTGTGTAAGTACATACACCTACACCACCGACAGTCCTACACTTATTAATAATTGTTTTTTAGGGTTCCGTACCTCAAAAGGAAAAAAACGGAACCCTTATAGGATAACATCACTGTTCGTCCCTACGTCTGTCTGTCTGTCAAGACCCTTTTTCTCAGGAACGCATGGAGGTATCAAGTTGAAATGAATACCTATCAACTACGCAAGTCTACGGTCCCTTGGAGCTTTATAAATTCAAGCTTCCAGTCAACGCTACAAAAAATACGGCCATTTATGCGACATAATGATACTCGCAAATAAATCGAAACACCCTATAGTAAAGCAAGGTTGAAGACCTTCTGACGAAGCTTCTTGTCTTTTATTTAAAATCCACGTTTTTTGTTGAAAATAACAAAAATCTTGAATTGTAAATTTGATTTAATAATAACACACAAAAAGTTAAAAATAAATTATTTAGTTAACTTCACACACTTACGAGTACAATATTTAATCTTACATACAGGCCTCCTTTTAAGTATAGGTATAAATATCTTTGCTAGGAGACTCCGCTCTTCTATTCTATTTCTATTTACAATTCAAGTTTATTTAGTATTTGTTATTTTTCGTGATCGGGCAAAGATATCCGCTAAGGGCAACGATTGCTGGTTTGACTGTACCTAAGTAAAGCTCCGTGTCTTCACACAAGTCAGTCTTTAAACAACCACAAACCCATTTTGAGTCGGCAATGAACGCGTCCTTTGTATATGCCAGCTACAAGTGACAAGAATGTTATTGTAGGTACGTTTTACTTCGATGTAAATCGATGGTTACTACTTCCGAATAAGCAGACAAATGCGAGTTCGACTGTTTGTTATTATTTTTTGTTATAGCGACCATAGTAGTACACAATCCGTGTAAATTTCAAGTGTCTACTTATTACGGTTCTAAAGATACAGCCCTGTGACAGACGGAAGTATGAACAGTGGACCCGTTGTGATAGGGTCCCGATGGCACTCTTTGGGTACGGAACCCTAAAAAGGCAATGCTTCTGCTGTGAGTAGACTAATCTCCGATTTTTCGATTTTACACGTAAACTTTTTACAGATCCTAATGTTTTTCCGACTTGCTGCTTGCAGTAATTTCCTAGAGATAATCCACTGAGAGCACTGATTTCAACAGCAGTTGTCCAAACCGCACCTGAGCACTTCTACTAAGGCTGGTTTCCCATCTGACCGGGAGACCCGTACGGGCTCCCGGGACGGAGACACACGTAAGGCGCCAGTACATTGTTTCACAACGACGCGGTCCGTACGCGACCCGCTCCGTGTAGAGCCCGTACTACGTATGGTACTACTCCCTCGTTTCAGGGCACGCTACCCATACGGGTCTCCCGGACAGCTATGAACTGATACAAAATTTTGATAAGTGTGTTCATAACTTCATAGTGACAGTTCGTACACTGGTGACCGCAACTTACTCCATGATTAATGAGTTTGAGGTTTTACGCGAAACTCCTAGGTAGTACCTACCTATATTGCCACTCTTCCACAGTGTAACTATTTACCTAACTCGTGGTATATGTAGATTCTGACAGATTCCAAAAGTTCGCTGCAATACTTGGCTCGGCACACTTCTCACATGCGAGGTATTCCGACAGCCCTCATGATATATGAATTGCTCTTAAAGCTTCACTCTAATTCCAAAACCGTATGTCTTCAATGGATTCCGTCAGATTGCCACGTAGAAGAAAATAATAAGGTTGATAAGCTCGCCAAACAAGCGTGTGTTAATATATGCGTGTTATAATACAGTGGAGGAATATTCATGGGAACTCTTCCCATGAATATCTCCACTGGGTATATGGGATCTCCACTGTATTCGGAGTATTTTGGAAAGGCTAAGAGAAAGACTTTAGATCTTTGGCAGGAATATTTTGATGAAAGATCATATGTTGATCTTTCATCAAAATATTCCTGCCAAAGATCTAAACTCTTTCTGGATATGGTACCTATCGAACTATCCAGCCGGCGGTTTCTCGGGTTCCGTGGATTGACTTTGACCTCAATAAAAACCTAATTACCTTAGCCTTAGACTTCTTACCGGACATATTCCATCAAATAAGTTTTATTACTTAATGAGAAAAGCTTCAAGTTGTGCTATGCTTCAGACTGTGGGGTGGTTGATGATGTCTTCCATATTCTGATGGAGTGTGTCCGGTATGAAAATACTTGAATTAAAAAAGACAATTTATTTCAAATAGGCCCTTTTGAACATCAAAATTTCCAAAAAAATAAAATTGGTCCTACTCGCCCCTTCCAAAAGGTAGTTTTCGTATCGAGAAAAAATGGATAAGAAACTCCACCGTTACTGTTTTAAAATGTTTTACAATATTTTGTATAGGTACATTAGTTATATAAATATAGGAAGTAAAATTACTATACCTACCATTGGTAGAACGAATAAAAAATTATGACAGATAAATTAATTATGTGATAGATACATGGTGCTCACATACTTACAAACATTGTAGAAGTAAGCAGAATATTTTCCTAAAATGTTATAATATAATAGATCTACAGACTTTTACAGACATTCCTCAGAGATCAATTGTTGATTTAATTTTAAGATCTTTCAAAGCTTTTATAACAGCCTGGGGATTTGTATATTGAAACCTAAACTCCATAAAGCCTCCACATTCTGTCTAAGTAAGGCAGTAGAAAGCACGGGTGAGGAATTTAAAGCTTCAGTAGTTTTAAGGGGAATATTAGCAAAAACGTTTTCAAATTCCTGAGCTATTTCTACATCTGAGTTGATAGGGCCATGTGCAGTCTCTAAATTAAATTCAGTATTCCGCTCTTTTTTCCTATCTGTTTTATTATTTATTATTTTCCAGGTAGTTAGTTTTTATTTTATCATCAGCAGATTTTAATGTTTTCGGACGATATAAAAGATATGATATTGCCTTTTTTAATACCATCCTTCTTTTTCCGGTGTCCGAAAAGGCTTAACAATTGTACGAGTTAGTTATAAGGTAGATCGTTATCAACAATTTTATGTTTTTCTGCACTGGGCGATATGGTCGCTAAGCGACAAAGCCCTTTAAATGACAAAATAAAAAGTTAAGTTTATTTTGTCAAGCTAGGAGATGGAATGTAATGTATGTCAGAAATACGTTTCTGAGTTGAGTAATCGGGACGCCAGCGCCGCCTGCCGGCGCTTGACAGAGTCTACAACATAACGCTCGGACCGGCCGAAGCAAAGCAGACTTCATGGACGGCGGTCAAGCAGAGATGACGTTTAGAAACTGTCGCGCGTTCCGTGTAGTTGTGTCGTGTACAGTGTGTGTATTGCTAGTGTGATTAATTCGATAGTAAATTATAATTTGATCTGGACTGCAAACGGTTATTCTATTGCACAATAACTAACACTACCCATACTACGCCCACAGTATTTAAAATATGGCTGATAATTAACGAGAGACACATACCCTCCTCCGTTATATAGTTATCTATAGTATCTGTAATCTTGACTTGTAAATAAACTCACTTCATGTCTCCATAATAAGTACTAGACCTTCGCCCTCCACAATATCCGCGTACGTATCAATCCTGCTGCATTTTGAGCTGGTTTGAGCTACTACCAGACCTTAGGCTATTTGCAAGTGACACAAGCTTTAGTTACCTATTTATTTTAATAGGTTTGACTTTGAAACCTTACTAGGTCACCGTTATTGTTAAAATTAAATTGAAATTCGATAGAGTAGTGCTAGTGTGTAAAAACGCCTGATAGAAAATTATTAGCAATTAATGATTTTTTGACGGCTAAAGAAAACACCAAACAGATGAGCAGCAATATTCAATATATGCAATTGTAGAAAGGCATAATATTTACTATAACTTAAATATTAAACTTAAGGACCAATAATTACTTAATATTTTTTACTATTTAGAGGTTTTATTACTTAGCCACAAGAGGGGCTTGTGACTAAGTACAGCCGCACGAGTCGATCAATCAGGTTTAGCTACGCTTGCCGCGGTTGGTCCGTGGATGGATGACCATCTTTACATACCAAGACCCCTCAGTGCCTCGGAAAGCACGTTAAACCGTTGGTCCCGGCTGTCATTTGTAGATCTTTGACAGTCGTTACGGGTAGTTAGAAGCCCAAAAGTCTAACAACCAGTCTTACCAAGGGGTATCGTGTTACCTAGTAGCGAGGTTGTGGAGGTCAGATAGGCAGTCGCTCCATTTAAAATACTGGTATTCAGCTGCATCCGGTTAGACTGGAAGCTGACCCCAACATGGTTGGGAAAAGGCTAGGTAGATGATGATGACTTCTTAGAGGTTTTTGTTTGTGTCGGGGATTTTTTAAATTTTATAAGTAGGTACCTCTGTCTGATTTATCAAGAAAAATCCTTGTCATTGGCGTTAATCTTCTTTATTTTTTGTTACATTTATTTATACCTCCAATAATAGAGGCGCATAGATAACTGCGAATATTATGCGCTAATAAAATTGAATAGTCATGCACCTACCTAACTACCTATAGCTATTCACTGCGTAAAAAAGATCTTCCAGTAACGGGTACACTTAACGGTTAAAGGAGATATTGAAATTATCACAATTCTTAGCAGAAGAATCGGTGGTAAGTATGGTAGGGGGGGGGGGGGGGGGAGCCCAGGCTCTGAACCCTCTATTTAGCATGGATTGGATAACCAATCTTCTGTATTAATCATTGAAGGTAAGCTTTTTGACACGTAGTTAAGAATCAAGCATAGCAAGTGACTTAATTATAAAATTATGAATATATTTCCTTGGCCGAAATTACTCAAACTCAAACTCAAAGCATTTATTTCAAATAAACCAATTACAGGCACTTTTGAATTGTCAAGGGGTCGGTCAGTCAGAAAGCTGAAGCTAGTTGCCAAATCCAAAGCGTAGTAGGTACTACATAGACACATCATATATTTTGTGTATACCTAACTAATGGTTACTACAAAAATTTTGTATTATAAAATATCTGGAAACTGAAATATCAGCCCTAAATAAAGAAGAAATTATACAACCAGCAGCAACGACTAGGCTAGAGTAGCAATGATGGCTTTTGTCCAGCCATGGGCCTAATGAAGGCCTAGTTGATATGCCTATTTGCCACATAATGTTTTAGTACTTTATTTGAGCAAAAAAGAATAAGATTTTTTTTTAAACTAGAGTTCCTGGGGCGTTTCGCCTATGAAGTCATGAAGGCAGCATGAATGATGTCGCCCATGCTGCGTTGTCCCGTTGCTCTGCTACTTCAGTTTTCAAGCTTCTCAAGAACTAAAGTAGAAACTGAAGATTAATAATGAACGATAACCATTTTTTTTTTTAACTTTTCAGTCTTGTACGACAGCAATATATTTATATTGCAATACACACAATATACTGCACAACATACTGTTACAGCAATATATTTATATTGCTGTCGTGTTTTCCTATTTTGTTAATTGATAACAGTGTAAACTTTAAAAAAGTGTTTTATTTATGAACTATAGAGGTAAAAATAAAAATACTTAGCTTGTTAAGAAATATTTAAGAATTGAATACTATGCTTTTTATAAACACAGCCAATTGATTATTATATTGATACTATTTAGAGGTATTTGCCTAAATTAACTATCGTTTTCGTTCATTAGGTAACACTAAATAGAGAGAAATAAATTATGGTAAACAAAAACAACTTTTATTATGTCTTCAATAGCATTTATTCACATTTTTATGAAATATTTGGACATGGGGAAAAAAGAAATAGGAATAAATATATTATAAGGATTAGTGGAATTTGGGATCTAATATCTATCTGTGAAAGTCATCATGGATTATGTATGTACTGATTGCTAATTCTTGCTGTAAGCGCATGGGAGAGTTAGTTTTTTTCCTGAATAATGTCGTTGTAGAATGTGACTGACACCTGAAATGAAAAAAAAATGAATTTAAGTAAATCCTCAATATATTCCATGATCCATTACATCCATCTACAAAGTCTAATAGGCCTCTCCCTTAAACACTTCAATACACGATCTATCTACTTTATAGAACAGCAATATACAATTAGGTGCCTACAATTGACTTTATTTAAATGTATGGTAAGTTTACGTTTGATGGTGCATTTCGTATTCAACAACAAACAATATGATTGTATGTAAAATTGTTGCTGTGTCAAACACACATTCAATGTTCAACACTAAGAAAGAAAATAATATTGATATTAAGTAGGTACCTTAAACAGACAATGATGTGGAAATAGATCTATGTATGGTGATGTGATGAGTATGTTCATCGATGTCCTTACAGAATCCATTGACAAAAAATGCTTCAAACTATATTAATAATATTCGTTCTTCCTCTATTATATTTGCTTTTCCAATGAAGTACAAGGCTCGACTGGGTTGCTAAGCTTGTGGCTTATGATAAGTTTGTTAAGCGTCGTCCAGACCAGCGCGACGCGACACCGGTTATTGTTATACCGTCAAGTTTTCTTAGAAATTGTATTGTTCGTGTCGCTGCTGGTCTGTACGAGCTTTAAGGGTACGAGATACGAATTTGTCTTTCCTTAAAATGCCACCAAAGTACCTCGTTTCTGAAATATCATATTATATATCTTTAGTTTAGGTTGTTAAAAATCCACCTCGCTGCTTCGATATTTTACAGACCACTAATATTGATTTATCATTGAGGTTTTACACAAAAACACATTCACAATTAATGAAGACGACGTTCACTTACATAATTTTGTAATAATTAAGGAGATTACACGAGTTAATCCCAAAAATATTGCAAAGAAAATCGAATGCGACCAGTAGGTTGCCTTCGCTTTAGATTGCTACCTCGTTGCAAATGCCAATTCTAGGCAAATCGAAAGCAATTTGACCCAATTGGTTATCGAAAATGTGTTGCGTAATTAGATAGCTGAGCAAAAGAAATTAAATTACTACGTAAATCGGGAACCAATAGGGTGTTTTCAAATTGAATTTTTCGCGTTCGATCATCATTGCATGCTAATAACAACTGTACTGTAACCTTGCACGGTTGTCAAAGAATCTGTGGCTAATTTTAATTTTTAACTTGCAGGGAGTACTTCAGCAAACCTTTCCGCGTCATTGCACATGTGAAAAGTGCAACCACTACCAAAAATCCATTCCTGACGGCGCTTTGCTTTGTCTGATCACATCACTGTGATGATGATGCGGCATCAACAGTGATGGGGCAGTCATCTGTAAGTAAGTAAGTAAGTAATTTTATTTATTACCGATAGTACCTACGTTCATTTATTATTTATCTGAAACATGATATATGGCTTCACAACTTTCATGACTAGTGCATTACTCCACACATCGGGTTTATTTATTTATTTATTTATTGTTTCTGGCCAACCAACAATTGTATATTATACTAATACATTTAAAAAAATAAAAAATCTTATATCTATGGTTAGTACTACAATTTCTTATAGGTTAGCACCTCATGCCCCATTGGATAATAAGTGTTACGAGGTACACATAATTAATTATAAAATTTAAAAACAGGATTAAAATCAAAATTAAATACTAAAATACAATTAAAACCAAAATTAAATACAAAAATGAAAAAGAAATAAAATGAAGCACAAAAAACAGAATCAAAATTAAATACATGTAGGATCAGGAGTGCCGAGAGGTATATCGTCAGGGTTTGGAGTTCCCATTTTTATGGGATAAACAAGACTGTATTAACTATTATACGGATTTTATTGCAACAGGTAAGTAACAGGTACATTCACAAGAAATAAAATAAAACAATACAAATGGAGTAACTACACTAATATCTACTCGCTATTAGCAAGCCAATACAGCTATGTCAATATACCGACAGTAACCAGGTAAACCGACAGTTTTGTCGGGAGCAGGGGCTCTTTATTGAGTCGAATCCGAAGACCGACTGACTCGCATATTGAGTGCACGCTATTTTATAAGACGAAGCCCCCACCTTGCAATCCCTCCACGACAACTCTGTCCGATGACGCACGGAAGTACGTCACGTGTTTACTTGATACAAAACACTAAAATGTACTGAATCTAATAAGACTTACATTATAAAGTAATCAAATAATACAACAATAATTGTCGTAAATAAACAATGGTGAAGTAAATCATTTTAAAATTAGAGTAACATATCATCAATTGTTTTGAACAAAACCCTCAGTTACAATTACCGGAATAAGTTGCCAAAAATCAATTAGTGCGTACACCGAGTACTTAATATTATGTTACGATTTATTAGACAATAATTGATAGTAAAAATCACTTAAATTAATAATAAGAAAAACAAATCATAACAAACTTTTGACTACCCACAATTATATTGACAACCAACTCCGACACGGCCAGAACTGACGTTCTACACGACCTCGTGTGATCCTGAAAACAAAACTCTTGGTAAACATCGATCGGCCTTTCTGACAAACAAAGTCCTTAATAAAAGGTATGTTGAAAAGAAAAATCCTGAATTAGTCAAATAAAATTATTATTAATAGCAGTTGCATCGCAACAATTCAAAATGACCATACTGCTACAGACATTACATAGCTCAACTAGAGTAGAGATATAATCTCCCAGCCGAAATCACACCATGGGATTCGACAAGTAATTTGGAGTCGAATAGACAACCCGCATAGGCGTCAACATAGACAACCCGCATAAGCGTCAAGTTCAACATCCAAATCCAGGAGTCAACATAGACATCCGATTAGGCGTCAAGATAATCAAGAGTCAACATAGACATCTTGTCAATTCAGCTATGCTATGTCAGCAGCCGATGAATCATCATCAGAGTCAACATTGACATCATCACTAACAGCGACTGGACATTCAGGCATTTTTCGTACACGATCATGGGCATATTTGTAAATTCTATTGGCACTCAAAGATTTTAACAAATATCTATCACCATCCAAAAGTTCTAAAATTCTAAAGGGTCCTTTAAATTTAGGATCTAATTTAGTTTGATTTCGTTCCTCATTAGCAATAAGTACAAAGTCTCCAACTTGAAACTTTTTCAAAATAGCTTTAGTCTTATCATATCGGGCTTTATCGTATTCGGCACTTTTAGTTATACCCAGGGCTGCTTGTTCCCTTACACGGGACAGATTTACTTCTATCTCCTCATTATCAACAGACATCAAACCTAGAGGTCTAGCAACTCGTCCAATCAATAAGTCTAAAGGACTAGATTTGGTAACCCGATTAATTGTGCAATTAAGAGCAATTTGAACGTCTTCAATGGCATCTTGCCAGGATCGCTCACTAGTTTCAACGGCGGTAAGCATACTTTTTAATGTTCTCATTATGCGTTCAACCTGACCATTAGCCCTACATGCACCGGTAGCTATTAAATGCAAAGCAATATTATGGGAATCACAAAAATCTTTAAAGTTTTTACTAGCAAAACAACGACCTTGGTCAGCTATAATCCGAGAAGGTGCTCCAAATAAAGATACACTGGATTTAAGAGATTTAATGCAATTTGATGCATCAATCTGGGTAGTATGGTACAGTAAAACATACTTTGTAAATGAATCTATTATAACAATGACGTATTCTTTGAGATCACTCTTTCCACTAAGTTTTCCCGTAACATCTATATGCACTGTGTGCCAAGGTATACTGACTTTAGGTATAGGGTGTAACTGCTTGAATGAGTTAGATTTCGAGACCTTACACGTGATACAGTTATCTACAAATTTCCTAACATATCTAGCCATTTTATCAAACCAGTAATGCTCATAAACCTTTTCAAGTGTTTTATCCCAACCTAAATGCATGATTGCTTCATGGATGTGGTTTATAACAGACCATCTAAAAGCTCTTGGGACAATAGGTAAACAACGAGTATTTGTACATTGCGTTGTATTTTACGGTACAGGGTTCCTGATCTTAATTCATAACTTTGGGCAACATCAGGGGGCAGAGAGTTATTTTTCAGATTAGAAACGATTGCTAAAATCTCAGAATCACGCTATTGTTCAGCTAAAAGCCAACTGTTAGACAGAGTTGTAATATCGACACGTTTCTGTTCTGCTTTGTTGATTGATTGTGGAAGGGGGTTTCTTGAAAGAAAATCTACATGGTTCATATATCTGCCTTCTCTATACATAATGTCAAAATCATTAGCCTTCAGAAAAGCCCACCATCTATTTCTACTTCACTATGTTAGAATTTCCTATTCCCATTATATTGACTATACAAGAAATACGTTTGCCAGACAACTTTTCAGAAAATGTTTCAGCAATAAGAGAACATTCAGCCCCAGAGTCATAACAAAATGAAAGCGACTCACCAGATTGCTGTAGAACACCAATGACAGGTCACACATCACAAGCTTCAACTCGTTTCACGGATGGTTGGCTGCTCGAAGGCCGACTCCCGGCATCTTCACTCGAACCTCCCGACCGCCTTCCGGTCGCCTTTGGGCAGCGAGGAGCGACGTGTCCTGACTCCCCACAGCGGTAACAGACGATTTTCTTTGGTGTCGCTGAATGTGACGAGCTAGCTGGTCCAGGATGTTTGGATTTCTCGGCCTTCTTGCGACAGTTTGTAGATTTATGCCCCAATATACCACAAAAATGACATACTATTGTACCTGGTTTGAACCTCTTAGGTTGAGAAGAATCGTGCTGGTCAGAGGGAATCTGGGACTTTCTTTTAAGATGGGACAAGACGCTCAGTTCTTGTTGAAGTTTATGCCTAGTATGTACTTCGGTAGTAAATGCAAGTCGATGAGCACGGGAATTAAATTTGGAGACATGGGCCAGTACAGTAGAAACAGCAATGTGTTCGACACTCAGGCTATTCCATTTAGATGTCAGTGAAGTGATCTGTCGACTGGCATATGCGGCTAAAGATTCACCTTCTTTTGGTAGACTATTATGAAGGTTAATGAGGGTAGCGGCAACAGTTTCCGAAACGTCATAACGAGAGAGGAAGAGACTCTTAAAGTCTGTCCAGGTCATGCCTGCATATGATACTTCGGAAAGCCATACGTTAGCACTGCCCTTTAAGGCTTTAGTGAGGGCAATAATAAGAGTGCCACCTTGAAGAGGTTTTTCCGATAGGCAAATGTCAACGGTTGTACTCCAAGATTGAGCATTGGAATCAGGTAGGTCTGGATCAAAATCGGGCAAGCGAATTACAGTAGACGGAGCGGAGTGCGTCTTAATCGCTTCAATTAACTGAACCATATTATGGTTCTGAAGCTCTAACATTACTCGCCATGGATCACCAACACCTAGCGATTCCTGGGCTAAACCTAATCCCACTTCTGATGTAGGATCAGGAGTGCCGAGAGGTATATCGTCAGGGTTTGGAGTTCCCATTTTTATGGGATAAACAAGACTGTATTAACTATTATACGGATTTTATTGCAACAGGTAAGTAACAGGTACATTCACAAGAAATAAAATAAAACAATACAAATGGAGTAACTACACTAATATCTACTCGCTATTAGCAAGCCAATACAGCTATGTCAATATACCGACAGTAACCAGGTAAACCGACAGTTTTGTCGGGAGCAGGGGCTCTTTATTGAGTCGAATCCGAAGACCGACTGACTCGCATATTGAGTGCACGCTATTTTATAAGACGAAGCCCCCACCTTGCAATCCCTCCACGACAACTCTGTCCGATGACGCACGGAAGTACGTCACGTGTTTACTTGATACAAAACACTAAAATGTACTGAATCTAATAAGACTTACATTATAAAGTAATCAAATAATACAACAATAATTGTCGTAAATAAACAATGGTGAAGTAAATCATTTTAAAATTAGAGTAACATATCATCAATTGTTTTGAACAAAACCCTCAGTTACAATTACCGGAATAAGTTGCCAAAAATCAATTAGTGCGTACACCGAGTACTTAATAAATTATGTTCCGATTTATTAGACAATAATTGATAGTAAAAATCACTTAAATTAATAATAAGAAAAACAAATCATAACAAACTTTTGACTACCCACAATTATATTGACAACCAACTCCGACATACATAAAATAAAATCAAAAATTAAAGAAAAAGATAAAAGTCGAAACATTCAAAATCATAATCAAAATGTCAAAAGAGACTTCACATTAAAATACCTAAAACAAGACAAAAGTTATAAAAAATTAAAATTAAACCAATGAAAAATGGTTTCGTGAGTCTACTCCCTTTTCTTTGTGCAGTCCGATGCCTTATGGCCAAAATTGTGGCAGTTAAAACATTTAAACTTAAATGTCTTTCCAGTAATTTTCTTCGGATGTTTGTCCAAATACATGGCGCCTTCTATTTTGTCAACTTGAGCGTTTCCTCTTGAACTATCCCCTTCGATGATTTTAACTCTTAGTTGCTCTGGTTTTGGAAGTTCAAACTCCAACCCAAACCATTTATTTCAAATAAACCAATTACTTTTGAACAGGTACTTTTGAATTGTCAAGGAGTCGGTCATTCAGAAAGATGAAGCTAGTTGCCCATTCCAAAGCGTAGTAGGTTCCTCTGGAGAAGAACGGGCAAGGAACTCCAGGGACACTCTTTTAAATCAGAATATTGGTTACATCATTCATGTTAAAATTATACATCTGAGAACAATTTAGAAAGACGTGCACGATAAAAGCGTCCATAATAAACATATAAAGACCACAACAATTCAAAAATTAAAATAAATTATCTACATCGCCACATGCGGACTACGCATCAAAGACCTGACGTCACACATCATCCTGACGTCACACAAATCCTGCATCGCGCAATTAGAGTTTACCGCGCGATGGACATATATACAAGCTCCCAGACTTCAACCTCTGGGCAGTTGCCCGCCAGACACGACAACCGTCTGGTCGGAGGATCCTCCCTTTTCTATGGTGGATGAGTGAATTTTACACCCTGTTCCTCATACCCCTAAATTTAAATGATGATGTGTGACGTCAGGTCTCTGAAGCGTAGTTCGCATGTGGCTATGTAGATAATTTATTTTAATTTTTGAATTGTTGTGGTTTTTAGGGTTCCGTAGTAAACAAGGAACCCTTATAGTTTCGCCATGACCGATGACCGTCTGTCCGCGGCTTAGCTCAGAGACGGTTAGTACTAGAAAGCTGTAATTTGGCATGGGTATACATATGAATCATGTCGACAAAGTGGTCAAATAAAATCAAGTAAAATATTTTTTCTAGGGTACCTCCCCTACACGTAAAGTGGGAATGTTTTTTTTTCTCATTTACCCCAGGTGAAAGGTCGTTCAAAAATATTGGGAGATTGTGAAAACCATTTTTGGATTCAGGGATTCGATTGCAAAAAAAAGCTTATAACTGATTTTTTTTGTTAGAGTCAAGTGTCCCCCCCCCCCCCCCCCTGCCAGCTAAATGGTTGGTTTTGGAAATCTGAAAAAACTCACGGTAGTAGTATATATAACGAAATTAAAAGGAAAACTATCACAGCTAAGTAGGCTTTACAAGTTAACGAGTACTAATCGACCAACTTAAATTTGCAGTTGTAGAAACATGTTCTCTCATACATTCCGTATGGGAGTACATGTTTTTCAACTGCAATGTTAAGTTTGTTCTTGGGATGAATTTTGTGACTCTTTTCAAGAGATTTAGCAAATTTTCTACTTCTTGGTGTACGGATGCTAATTCCATTTATAATTTGTTTGATGTAATTCTCATTTTCATTCATAGTATTCTCAGGTAAACTCATTCCAGTAGTATCAAATATTGAGCTCGAAGAATTAATCAAAGATACGGCTTTGTTAGTTTTACGGTATGTAATGTAATCGGAATCCATTATTATGAGTTTTTATGTAAATAAAAATCACAAAAAGGGATCTCAGAAGGCGGCTCTGGTACTGCTCATGCGGAGCGGGCGCGCAGATCAACACTTAGCGCATCGACCCATTTGAACGATGATTATGGAATTCAAATTACGCTATACATAACTATAGTGTCATTAAAAAGTTTTTTTAAACAAGTTTTGAATACAAAGTCTGAAGTGCGAAGGTCATTTTCTTTGTTTGATTTGTACACTATGTTTTAGTTTTTTTGTTTCTTTTTATCGAGTTATTATTGAGGTGTTATTGTATAATATTGCACATTAAACACTGTTATATAATATTTATCTACTCTCCTATCATAAAATTCGAATTATAAACTTCAAAACGAGTTTATATTGACATACTTTAAAAACAGAATACTTACCGAAATTTAAAAAATGTAATCATATTATTATAACACTTTTTCTCTAACAAAATAATGCTATAAAAACATTATTTTTACCATTATGATACAAGGCAAATCTAAGAAGTTATTTCACCAATGAGTTTCCATATTTTTTTTTTTGTAATTGAACGTTTACGCTGGGGACAGCACCGCCCGCTGTAGCGCATGCGCGGTGATGTGCTGGCTGCAGACGCCATTCATACGTTTTATTGTACTGAATTTCGTGGGATTTTCTTTTATTTAGTAGGTTCAATCCCAATGTATGAGAGTAGATAAAGTAGTGTATGAAACTGCACATAGGTATTAAAACACTCGTGTAATAAAAACCTTCTCTTACGGCCCGGTTTTTAAACACACACTCGTGTTTTAATACCCCTCGTTATGCAACAGTTTCTTAAACTATTGTGACATATACAAACCATAGATGTATTATTAAAACTATATCGTTTTAATAATACATCTATGGTTTGTAACACTTCATAAGTTTGTAGAGTCGAGTTTATGGGAGATAAATATATACTTAATATTGATGTTCAATCAATCAATCTGCCTAGCCTTTTCTATTTCAACTTCTTCAACTATGTTTGGGTCGACTTCTAGTCTAACCAGATGCAGCTGAATACCAGTATTTTACATGGAGCGATTGCCTATCTGACCTCCACAACCCAATAACTAGGTAATACGATACCCCTTGGTAAGACTTATTGTCAGACTTTCGGGCTTCTAACGACCCGTGACGACTGGCTAAGATCCACGAATGACAGCCGTGAACAACGGCTTAACATGCCTTCCGAGGCACGGAGGAGTCTCGGTATGTAAAGATCCATGGACCGAATCCGGGCAAGCATAGCTTAACCTGTTCGATCAACCCGCCCGGCTGTTATTAGTTAGCCACGAGCTCCTCTATGTTCACTGCAGTATTTAAGTTTTTATAATACTTTCACATTTATACTGCACAGTTTAGTTTGCTATCGTACTAATTTTATGACAGTTTATGTGGTTTTACTGAGATTTAATATTTTTCAACATTTAATATCACGGAGCACAAACTTGCCGTGGCGGTATCTCCGGTACCTTTAGTGATTGACTTTTACGTGGTAGTCCTTAAATGTACCAGAGTCGTTATTACCATTTATGAAATTGTACGTGGGTTACATGATATAAAAAATGGGGTTGGATCTAGTATCGTTTGGCAGTTGTATGGGGGTAAAAGACGTTAAAGCTGGTAGGGGTGGGTCGCCGATTATAACGCTAACACTCTTATTAAAAGGTAATGCGTAATTTTCGAGCGATTAATAAAAATTGTTTCTAACCTTAAAACAGATAAAAAGCGAAAACGAAACGTAAAATAGGCAATTAACAACCAAATCTGTCAGAGTACAGTGTCCGTGGAGTAAAATATCGTGCCCGATCGATGAAACAAAGGGTAAAATGAAAAAATTACAATTGCGTTTCATCATCATTCTCGAGTTGCGTGAATGTGTTCGCTTTGCATCGTGGAGTTTTTGGTGTGGCTTTTTATAACAACCTAGAAAGCTACGGAGGTTACTAATAACCTTTAAAAGAATTCTGTTACGTCGAAAACAAGGCGAAACTAAACACACACACACACACACACTAATTTTAGTTATTGTGGTTTTCCATGCTAGCTTTATAAAACAATTGACGGGACCTCTAAATATTTTTACAATGCATTTGCTCGAAAAGAGCGTTTTCCAAGAAGGCAATTTGTGCGGAAAGTGTCACTTTTTTTCACTAGTGCTTTTTACTTTTCTGATTTATTTTTATTTTTTAGGCCTTCGTCATCCCAAGGCTGAAGGGCTGGGCTTTTTTGAGAAAAGTTTTACAAATCAGATAATGATGATAGCGATGACTATGGCGATGGCGATGGAGATGGAGATGACGATGACGATGGCGATGACGATGGCCATGACGATGGCGATGGCAATGGCGATGACGATGGCGATGGAAATGGAGATGACTATGACGATGGTCAAAATCAGTCAAAGTCAAAAGTCAATCAAAGTCAAAAGTCAAAGTCATGAATGTTGTTTTTATCATTCATATACGTCAGTATTTTATATACGTCAGTATCTTATATACGTCCTGCCGGGGTTGCGGGTTTGTCTGAAAGGGATATCGCGACCTCGGCACACAGGCAACGGAAGGAACACGGGTGGGTTTTAGTCAGTAAAAGTCTGACACGCCCTCCCGCTCCACCCAGAGCGGGAGAAGTTATTTGATAATTTCCAATCCTCAAAAAAAAAAAAAAAAAAAGTATCTTATATACGTCAGTATCTTATATACTTACGTCATTATCTTATATACGTCAGTATCTTATACACGTCAGTATCTTATATACGTCAGTATCTTATACACGTCAGTATCTTATATACGTCAGTATTTTATATACGTCAGTATCTTATATACGTCAGTATCTTATATACGTCAGTATTTTATATGCGACAAGACCTTGTATACGTCAGTATCTTATATACGTCAGTATTTTATATACGTCAGTATCTTTTATACTTCAGTATCTTATATACGTTAGTATCTTATATACGTCAGTATTTTATATACGTCAGTATCTTTTATACTTCAGTATCTTATATACGTCAGTATCTTTTATACTTCAGTATCTTATATACGTCAGTATCTTATATACGTCAGTATTTTATATACGTCAGTATCTTATAGACGTCAGTATCTTATATACGTCAGTATCTTATATACGTCAGTATTTTATATGCGACAAGACCTTGTATACGTCAGTATCTTATATACGTTAGTATTTTATATACGTCAGTATCTTTTATACTTCAGTATCTTATATACGTCAGTATCTTATATACGTTAGTATTTTATATACGTCAGTATCTTTTATACTTCAGTATCTTATCAATCTTCTCTATCTCTTCTCTAAATATTATAACAAAGTCGCGTTTCGCGTTTGTCTGTATGTCCGCGTTGTTCTTCTAAAATACGCAACGGATAATTTGATGAGGTGTACAACATCATTTAGAGAATGTATTCCGGAAGGTTTATATATGTTACGGGTAAGGTTGGAAGTTGGATTAAACTTAGGTTTAATGTTTTTGGGTAATGTCCAAATAATAATGAGTGATAGGTTTACCCACTCATTTACTAACTCACTTAGGTGTATCCAATGCTTACTGGGTAATGTTAGATTAATTACTGAAATTAAAAACTAAGGTCATAGAAAGGTTTTATTATTAAAATCATAAGAAAAGAACACAATAGCTCGAAAAGCATAAACATAATAGCTTAAATAGCACAATATATTAAATTTTATATTGTCAATTAGTTTACAAACATATTTATCACTTTAAACAAAACAGATAAGTATAATTTATTTGAGCAAGACAAGCTACTGTGACATTTTGAATTGCAAAAACTTCCAGCAGCCTTGCAGGAACACTTCCTTGTGGCACATTTGGTTTTGCAATTACACCTTTTATAGCCTTGACCTCCTGAAAGCGACTGTTCATTTGCAAGTTCTCGTAAGCTTTTTTTTCGGGTGATATATTTTCAATATCAATCAGTTATAGAAAACTGATTCCTTGAGAGCATTTCCTCGATAGTTCCAGGTTCGTTTCCTAGCCTATAAAGATCATCTTTATTTTCTACAGCTGCCATAAGCACGTTCCGAAACTCACCTCTTCCTCTATCAACATCTGGTATTTGGACTCTATCGGTATCTCCAACAGAACATGGAGGAAATTTTAAATTTGATAATGATTTAATTTTTTTTGCCCGATTTTCTAAGCTCAATCGTGCAGATAATCTATTTTCATTTATATTTTGTTGAGTAGTACAAACACACAAATTTGTTTCTAGTGTACTTGTCCCTGGCTATATACATCTACAACACTCATCTTGCTTTTTGGCCATTTCTTCTATACTACTTTTCAGAACAATTTCTCTATCACTTTCTTTTGTATTTAAGACTTCTGTTTCATTGTCGTGTATCATCTCCCTGTTTTGTAGGAAAATCTTCGTGGAGTTCTTGGCGAGATTCCAGATTCTCTTCTTGGGGTTCTGAACTAGATTCCGCTCCGGTAGTAAATCCTGTCAACATTTTCTCGAGCTCCTCCTCAGTATGAATACTGGCAATAACTTCTTATGGAAGAGAGACGACGATAAACCAACCTTGACATCACTGCCGAACATGGCTGTATAAGGGGCTCGTTTCATTCCATCGTGAAAAGCCCTATTTTTCATTAATTGAACGAACCTTAAACCTTCTGACCAACGCTTACAGTTTTCGTCATTCATCCATGTCATAAGCATATTTTGTACTTCTTGATTAGCTCTTTCTACACTACCTTGAGATTGACTATGGCGAGGTTTACCATGAACTATTTTTATACCACTCCACATCGAGCACAACTCTTCAATTACATGATTTGCAAACTCGCGCTCATTGTCTGAATGAAGAATTGACGGAGCGCCAAAAATACAAAATATATCCAAAAGCGTATGAGCGACTTCGACGGCTCGTTTAGATGTTAGCGCGCGTAGCTGTACAAACTTTGTCAAATGGTCTTGGTAGACCGTTATAAATTTGAAGTCACCGTCAGGGTTAGATTGCATGTCAATTAAATCGACTTGACAGCGACTATTCATTTCTGTAGACAGCAATGGCTTGACAACAATTCCTTTTTTGGCAGACTTCAACTTTTTTTGGCACGGTTCACATAGTCGTACTCGTAAATATAACTTTATTACTTCTTGAGTAACATTTTTATATTTTTTTTACATTCTTTTTCCATTCGATGTTTTCCTCCATGTCAAACAGCCAATTTAAATGAGTTTCATGCAAAATATGGAACATCTCATCGTTGGTCACGTAATATTTAATTATCGTCTCACTTGAAGATAGAGGAGCAATCAGTTTCTCGACGCCACTTACCGAACACAAATCAAATCGCTTCAAGCGCCGGTATTGTAAACTAGTTTTCGATTTAGCTTCTTTTGCCCTTTTAACCGATTTTATTATTTCCAAATACTGTTCGTTACTAAAATAAAAGGAATTCCTTTTATTTGCGCTCTCGAAAACTACAACGTGCACTATGTTCCGCAACACCTAACATTATCCAGCCAGAGTTGGGTAGACCTAGGTGAGTATAGGTAAATTCCGAATTAAAATTTATTTTACTTATTATTCGAACTTTACCCAAACCGTTTGGGTAATAATGAGTAAACCCGTGTAAACCTAGGTTTACTACATATTCTAGCATTACCCGATCATTCTTTTATATTAACGGAAAAGTAGTACTGAAACTTGTCGTTTTGTCAAGTCGTGAAAAAGGCACAGTTTTGAGCGCTTACATGACGTGCGCTGACTAAACCCGTAACAGTTAGATAAAATATATGTTTTACTGGATTATATATCTTAACAAAATCAACAGAAAAGCCCGCGATAGCAATCGCTCACCTAGTAATATATTGGCACATCTACTTTTATCACATTTTACAGGAACAAGGATCAAAGATTTTATAAATGGTTCAAATTAATTTATGGGTTCGTTTTACGTTTGTTTACAGAATTTATTGGTTTGGTTACTAGTGTAGACGTCAATAGCTATATTCAGGTATGAAAATGTCAACTACGGGTTTTTGGGATATACTTCATAAAGATCAACGAAGTGGAACAGTCATGCATTTGTGCCGTTGTCACTTTGAAAAACTTCCAAAAATTTCATTTCTGCACCCAAAAGCTTACAGAACCCTGTGTGAAACCCAAGAAATAAAAGAACTGGAGACCTACCACCACCTCTAAAGCAGTATTATTTGAATCTTACTTCAGTGGGGGAAAGAGGTGGAGCTATATGTCCTGTAGAGCTTCATCCCTTTCCCACACTAAAGTAATATTAAAATAATACTGCTTTAGAGGTGGTGGTAGGCTCCCTGGTCGATGGAAAATTAACGTTTTATTTTGTAAGAAACAGACATGGAACATGTACTTGAAGTTATTTTTTATCTAAGATGTATCCTATAGTTTTTGTCTTAGAAATAATCAACGTCATTATAAAAAGGAAATAAAAAATAATGTAATAATACCTCAAACAAAATAAAGTAAAAAGTAACTCTCGTTATAAATAACACAAGTAGGTAAAACAACTAATAATCAACTAATAATAAAAAACCTCAAAATAGATACTAATCATAATATTTACATATTTACGATATTTCAGGGATAAGGAAAATAATATGAAACACCAAGATATTTTGTCATTCAATTACATTTTTTTGCCAACATCAAATCCAATATTCTACACCATACCATCACATCTCCTTTTTTTTTTTTTTTTTTTGAGGGTCGGAAATTATCAAATAACTTCTCCCCCTCTGGGCGGAGCGGGAGGGCGTGTCAGACTTTTACCGACTAAAACCCACCCGTGTTCCTTCCGTTACCTGTGTGCTGGGGTCGCGATATCCCTTTCGGACAAACCCGCATCACATCTCCTGCAGTGCTATTCTGTAACTATCTCACCGTGAAAACTTAGGTGAAGTGAGCGTGGAGTGAGCTGTCATTCCACAGGGATTGACACTATTGACAGCTCACTTCACCCAAGTTTTCACGGTGAGATGTTTACAGAATAGCATGGCTGTTCTCCACATAATATCACTATTTATTTAATATTCGATTATTTACAATAAAACGAATACTTAGGTTACCTTAATTTTCAGTAGATCTCCAACTAATCTATGCCAATCTATCTTTTAAAGGACACAGCCACTAGAAACGTCGTACTGCCGCGCACGCCCGCAACAGAAGGCCGTTGGTGCACCATTTTTGACATATCGAATCTTTCGGTACAATTCCCCACAATTACGTATTGATAAAATGAAACCTAACACTAAAACTTCAAACTTCACTATTTTCTTCTAATTATAAAATCCAACAAAGTTCCTATTATGCGTAATTTACCGTTTAGTTAAGGGCTTGACTTATCTAAACTATTAGTATTAGGTCCCCACCCATGAAATCAGCGTTTTGTATGGAGAATTTTAAAGGAGTTGCTTTTTTCATACTAACATTTTCTTAATTTATATAACAACCATGAACACTAATGTTGTAAAACTTGTATGCACTAAGGTTTAAAAACTAAGATAACGTAATATGCCACTTAGATTAAGCGACAAAAATAAGTTTTGGCTAAGTTAAAACAAATAGTGGTCATTTCTGCTAACAAAATGAGGAGTAATTTTTAAGGTATTTTTTATGTTTAGTAAACTATAAGTAATAAGGTTTTTTTACTATTGGTAGTTGTCTATTATGGTCATTATTCGATATAATACCAAGCAATTGATGAATATTTTAAACATATTTTTTTTTTTTTAATCATAGAAGTGACAAGGTTCCCTATTTGTGAGAAAAAAACGCCAATTTCATAGGTGGGGACCCAATATACGCATAATAGGAACTTTGTTGGATTACCCAAGAAGTTAAATCACCCAGCAGGCGTGCAATAGTTACGAAGTTATAAATGATGTACTCATGGTACCCACATTAATAAAATAAAAAGAATCAGACTTAATTCACTTATAATAATTAGAGCGTTCATTCTAAAAGTTGGCGACCCGCCCCTGCTGCGGGTCGCTAGTTATTATCTTTTCAATGCTTGACATATCACCACATCAGTACATTGCACCCGTGCGAAGCAGGGGCGGGTCACTAGTTGCAGAGCGACGTTGGAGCTGCCTCGCTACTGTAGCGCTTCGGGTATGTTCGCATGGGCGCGCACGGACTGTTTTCATGCGACCATGCGGAAGCGCTGCGCGTGTCTTGTGCGCAGAGTGCGGCCAGCTCCAATATCGTTCTGAATATGATAGCAAATAGGTTGGACTGTCCTTATGTGCGACACTGCTGTGACAGACAAGTTACATAATATAAGTGTGGCACGTAAGAGACTACTGTAATTAATGAATATGATGATTGATTGATTATGAATTAGAATTATTTAATTTGTGGTGAGGTTGTATTTATTCGTTGAATTTATTTGTGTGTGATTTAAAGTTTTCTTATATGGGGTACTTACCTGAAATAAATGTTTTTTTAATTTTTATTTTTATTATTTGTCGATGTTTGCCATATCGTTGCACCCGTGCGAAGCAGGGGCGGGTCGCTAGTTATTGTCTTCTTTTATATTTTTTAAATATAGTCGATTCAGATGATTTTTTTTGTGTATATGTGAGTGGGTCCCTGGATGGTTTGAAAATACAATTGGACCCGGTAGGTGGCGCTGTTGGGACAGGACAACGTCTGCCAGGTCCGCTGGTCTATAAATAAAAAACTATTGCCGCTTGTTTATAAGATTATCACTAGAGAATGTTTCGACCGATTTGGCAGTTTATGTTTTGTTGTATTCGTCATTGTCTAGACAGAGGTAATAACAGAAATGACATAATAACAGTTTTTTTTTTTAAATCCGGAAAATCCGGAAATATGGCCGGTGTCGCCCGGGTGGCGACACCGGCCACGAACTACTAGTTGTTTGATATTTTCAAATGTCTGAATACCGACAAGTCTTAACAAAAGGGTCAGCTAGCAATCAAATCTATTCTATTCGTTGATTTAGAGATAAACTCAAAATTATGACCACTTCTGGGTATTTTCCTAAATCGATTTAATTTGGTACCGGTACTTGTTAGGTGGAGTAACGGTACCAGTCTGGAACCGGTACCCACGTACCTACCTACCAAAATGGCAAGATCCGCTAAGGACCGATACAGAATCTGTGGGTTTAGTACCGGTTCCAAGCCCTGCCTTTGTTTTTTAGGGTTCCGTACCTCAAAAGGACAAAACGGAACCCTTATAGGATCACTTCGTTGTCCGTCCGTCAGTCTGTCAAGACTCTTTTTTTCAGGAACGCGTTGAGGTATCAAGTTGAAATTAATATTAAATACGTAGGTCTATGGTCCCTTGGAGTTGTCAAAAAATCAAGCTTTTAGTCAACGCCATAAAAAATACGACCATTTATGCGACATATTTTGATACTCGCAAATAAATGAAAACCTACAGGATACTTCCCGTTGACCCAGAATCATGAAATTTGGCAAGAAGCAAGTTCTCACAGCACATGTAAAGGAAAAATTACGAAAATAGTATATGATAGTAGTTTTATCACACAATTTTTTTTTTGCGTTTAGCCTTATATTTGCAGTTGGAGAATTGACTGTGACGTTATATCGATGCATGGGAGAACATTTTTTTCAACTACAATGTTAAGACGCAGATATGCCAGTGACCTTGAGTAGTTAGCTTGCGTGTTCTGTACTGAGCTCATGCAACGCGTCGCACGGCCAGCCAGTAACAGAAAGAAAGAAAAATGTGTAAAAATGCATTACATCAGAAAAATACACCTTAAAACTATAAAAACAGAAAACAATGAATATAATGCCAAAGCGGCCTAAAACAACACACAGTGCCACCTGGCGGTGATTTTCAGCTGCAACCCACGAGTGCCATACTTACGTTAGAGTAATAACCACAGGGAAGGTGTGTCCGTAATTAAGAGAGTAAATTAAAGGTAATAAATAGTACGATAATATAAAAAAGCTCGTTCAAAAAAAAAAAGTTGTGGCATACATGAGTGTGTGTGTGTTGTGTTGTGTTGTGATTAATGTGAAAAACTAAAACAAATACCCAATATCTGTGTTAAAGTAATAAATCTATCATCTATAAATTAAAAGTTTAAAAACCTTCAAGGCAAAATCATGCGACTGCATTGTTTTTCTAAAGTACATATCGGAACGGATTTTGATGCGGTCCTTATTATCCTTAATTATAATTAGAGTATAATGAAATGACAACAATATTTGACGAATAAATAACTGATAAAAAATGAAAAAAAAGGACGCCCCCATCCAGGAGTCCTGTCCCAAATTAGACGCATTATTAATTGATGCGTGTTTTAATAAAACACGTGTACTATAAGATAAATAATTAAATTATCTTTAAAATTGTGAAGGTTTCAGAAAAAATACGCTTGATAGACTTTGCGTGATTCTCAGTTTTTTATCCGCGTTAGACATAACTTTACTAATTAATTTCACTATGTAATATATGACTTAGTCTTAAATATTCATATATTAAATAATTAAGAAAATGCTCTAATTTAACATATATTTTTTCCAAATAATTGAAACGTGATCTTGAGTAAACATCATTAAAAGTCGGTTATATCGATAACCGACTTTTAATGATTTTACCGAATTTCTTAAATGTCTTTTTGGAATAAATTCATCAAACTTCGGAACCCTTCATTGTGCGTGGTCCGACACACATTAGACCGGTTTTTTTTAATGTAAGTACCTATCAGAGTCTCAGTTAAAACCATGTTCCATGCCAATGAATAATTAATGCCTACCATGTTCTATTTATAGTTCACTAAAAAGTTATTTAATAATCTTGTTTTTGTCATGTTATTTATACTTACGTCAATATTTATTTATATTCATTTATATGGTGTTAATGAACCACTATACGATGACAGATAATACCCTGTCCGATCCGTGTTGCTAAGTCCGGGTGTTGTTTAGCATTGAGAATATATTATAGGAAATTTTTCAGATAAAAGAAAAACAAAAGATGACACTTTTTTTCAATAGGGCATTTTACATTGGGCGCGGGCGGCCGTCGTTTAGCGGGTGTCTACAAGTCATAACTTATATGGCTCCTGTTGAAAATTTGCAAATTTTTAATGGATTTGGTGTAATTTCGGTGCCAAAAAATGTGAATTTTAAATGGCAATAACTTTTATTTTTCAATAATAATAAGTTTTTTTAATTACATTTTGGTACCTATGTGCCCCTTTCGGTTTTTCTTTCTATCCAAAATGGCTAAATGCAAATAAATAATTTGGGTCCTAGAAAAATGAAGCAAATGCATTTAGTCACCATCTCCAAGGTTATTTGTGAAATGATAGTATATTATATACTAACCTAATCTTATTGATTAATAAATTATACCTAATTATGGGTCCTGAAAAACTCAGACGTTTGACCTGCGTTGAGAATACCTGAGCATTAGAAGAAATTCACTCAATTGTTCTGAGCTACAAACTTTTCCGATGATCCTACACAATAATGTTCGAGAAGCATGCGCGCGCGCGTCGTTATCCGTCGTGCTATTAGAAAGTTCCGCCGTGATCGACCATATTTGACCCTTTAGGGGGAAAACATGATATTAATTATCAACTATTTTACGTCCGCCTTGTAAGATCAAAGTTAAGGATATAATAATTATAATTAAGAAGCTTTTGTCCTATGGACTAGGACCTACGTCAAACAGATTTAAGTACCTATTTTAATGTATTTGGCCTACGATCTTTTCTATTAAATTCTAAATGCTTGTTGTTTGCAGTCATGGTTAATTATGATACCTTTATAAACCGGTAGATATCCAATGCAAAATATGGGCTGAATAAAGGCGAACAGCTGCAAGCAAGTGGCCCGTCTGCCAACTTCATGACTCCAAGCAGCTCAGCCTTTTGTTAGCTATAGGGATTTCTTTTCCCAATTTGCTCCACAACACCCTGTCTTAGCTTTCCGCAGCCGCACTTCCCTAATGCCAACCGCCTTTTTAAGTTCGTCGGTCCACCTTTTTGTGACCGAATTACATATTTTTATCTAAATATATTTAAATGTATTTGATCTTATTCAATTCAACTATCTTTCGGCCAATAAATACTAGACGTATTTAAGCTCTCATTAATCTTTCAAAAAGCCCTATTCAGTCTAGCAGGGTATTACCAACTTACAAAGGTGAGAACGTTTGTAAGTTGGTAATACCCAGCTCGGTGCACTGTATGCCTAGATAAACTCAACTGCAGCGAAATAACTTAAACAACAGTAAGTGGGGATAAACCCCGAACATGAGACTGTAAAGCTTTAATCCAAGTCCTTGCACAGATCGTCGAGAATTCGAGACGCTCTCAGTGCGTCGCCGTCGTCGTGTCGCAGTTCACTATATAAAACTGACCGCAAGTCACCGGTGGTCATTTACTCTGAATTTGTCAGCGGTACAGCCACCGGTGGTCGAATTTAGCCACCAGTGGTGATTACATTAATCTTATTATTATTTTTAAACAAGTGTTGGTCGTTATCTGTTATATCTTTTCTTTAGAAGAACATTTTTATTAAGTGAAGTGAGTTTAACAGTGGTGTTTTGGTATTGAGTGACAGCGATGGTCATCATGTGGATGGTTTTGACAGCGATGGTGGTGGCCGTCGCTGGCATTAAAATAAATGGTGAGGGGGTTTTATTAAATATTTTGTAGAACTGAAACATTCAAAGATACTTAGTAGATATGTGATACAGGCACATACAGACATATCATAATCATCATTCATTGCATTCATGTAGTACCTATACAAGTTGTTACTAGTATATACCTAGGTTTCATACATGACGTTTAATGTGCTACAGTGCCACAATATAAAAACTGGCCAAGTACGTGTCGGACCACGCACAATGAAGGGTTCCGTAGTTGGGATGAATTTATCCCAAGAACAAACTTAACATTGTAGTTGAAAAACATTTTCTCCGATATGGAATGTATGGGAGATCATGTTTATCAAACTGCAAATTTAAGTTGGTTGATTATTACTCGTTAATCTGTACAGCCTACTTAGCTGTGATAGTTTTTCTTTTAATTTCGTTATATATTCTAAGGCTGTGATTTTTTTCGCAAATTCAAGTACAACCATTTAGCTGGCAGGGGGGGACGCACTTGACTCTAACAAAAAAAAAATCTTTTAAAAGCTTAATTTTTCGCTAACGAATCCCTAAATCTACACTAGCTAGCATGTCAAAATTAAATAAATATCAATGTCAAATAGCTTACAATTTATCATTAAGGAATTCGTCAATGGTGTAATTCCATTTTTCCATACAGTAATATTGCCAAATTAATCAAAACAGGTAAATTTTTGACACTATTTGCGACGTTGCCAACTTTTAGGATAAACGCTCTTAAACAAATCTTATCCCATGTCTGTATTTGCGATTGGGCGGGAATCGAAGCGAAAAGTGTCACGACTGTATTTTCCAAAGGGACAGGCAGAGATGTAGGTACCCATACAAATCTGGTGATATTATGTGAGTGCATCTCACATAATATCACCAGATTTGTTTAAGTGCTCTTAAACACGAGCGGCACGTTGCTACCGTTGGTAAAGTGCGGCTCGTGTATCTAGCACTAAGTCCCATGTAATATTGTCAAGCCCATTTTCAACATTCAGGCACAAATCCCGACTCGTGAACTGCTACTGAGAAATTCTAAATATTTATTAATTCTAAATTGAATGGGTAAAACCAACAACACGTTCTCCGACCTGGGGAACGAACCCAAGACCTCATGCTCAGCAGTAACGCCTGCCACCACTAGACCGACATACAGTCCCAAATAAATTTATTCAATAACATCAATAATCGCGGCGGCCTTATCGCAGTAAGCGATAAGGCCGCCCATTGTATATTTTATAGTGTATTACTTTTTCTTTATGTAATGTATAATCTGGTGTACAATAAAGTATAAGTATATAAATAAATAAATAATCGAGAATGAATTATGCAAATATACCGATATCACCTAATTACGGTCCAATTATCGCAATTATTATGCACGCGCGGATCCTGCCCTCAAAAAAGGTTGTGGGCCCAGCCACCCGAAAATCGGCCAAGTGCGAGTCGGAGTATGAACTCGCTCGTGATCGATATAGTGCCTACAAAGGAGATGTTTACAAAATATATGACGCCCTGACCATGATTTTGTACAGTGTATAGTTCCACGTGGGCAAAGCCGTGGGGCGAACACTATTAAATTAATAAACCTGTAAAATGTTAGTTGGTTCGCTAACGAAAATTACAAAAGTAAATGAGTGTTTGTTTGCACATCATAGTATCACAGACTAACTAAAACCAATTTAGATGAAATTATTCGATTTTATCAAAACGATTCAAGTTAAATTACCTTTGTTTACAAACAGTACAAACTACTAACGTTAGCGCAACACCACCAAAAAGGAAGACAGTTTTGGCAGCAATATACATAAATTTTAATTTGTAGATAGCTGCCTCCAGCGAATAGTCATCTCTTTTTTCTAATACAAATACCTATTCATGTTCCAAAAAGAAACAGCAACTAGCTTCATATTTTTGACTGACCGATTCCTTGACAATTCAAAAGTGCCTGTAATGGTTTAATTGAAATAAATGATTTGAGTTTGAGTTGAGTTTGAGTTTGAAACAGATAATATGTTGTCAAAAATGTGGCTCATCGTGTCAGCATATCGATAACAGCAAAAAAATAAAATAAAATAAAATAAAGAATGCGTGCGTGATTCGGAAGGCAGCGAAGTAGTTAACTTCGCTGCCTTCCGAATCACGCACGCATTCTTTATTTTATTTTATTTTTAAGGCATTGGATATAATATCATCAGCTTATCGACATCAATAGACTTTGAAAGCGTGACGTCACAAGTCTATTAGGGTTGCGGACATGCCCATCGTGCCCGCAACGGTGGATCCGCGCTTGTTCTTATGTATTCATCATCACCCACTAAGGCGTCTGACTCACTGACCACCTCAATGATCTGTCAGTAAGGAACCACTCGTACTAACTGCCGGCCAACGCCTTATATATCAGCCGTGAAACTGTTCTCTTTACTGCTTATTGTAAACGATGCATTCAATATACGAACTATTGTCACTATGACCCCGAATTTTATGGCCAGTGATAGTAAACAGCTTATTAGTGCGTTGCGTTTTAATATTCGTCATTTCCTGATTATCGAAGGTATACTAACATAACGTAACATTACATAACATAACATTACGTAACATAACATTACGCCTGCACTCGCCGCCGTAGGGTTAGGCAGAAGAGTACCTGTAGAATACATCACCCATAGGTTAGGGGCCAGCCTATTGCCATCAACCGGCCACAAATCCAGACTGCTACGGAGGAATTCCAGATCAAAATACCCAAAGTAAAATAAATAAAAAAGTAAAGCAAAGATGAATTAACCTCACATATTCTGTAGGCCACGAAAATCTTATTTGGAGGATTTTATTTTATTCAACACAAGTTTGTTGGTAAATAGTAATCCTAATTTAAGTTTTGTAATACTTACAACATTCTATAAAATAAAATACCTAATATTTGGGTGATTTTATATCTACAAATACCTACACATCATAAGTTGTAAATCATTGACTATGATTGTCTTACTTTTATTATATTAATTTCTTGTTGCTATTTATATCTTATGGAATCTTACAGTAGTTTGACCGGGTTTTAGTCAAGTTATTTTTATTTATCAAACGATAAATGGACCGATGTATGTTAACTTTAGTTCAACGAAACTCACGTTCAAACTCACGTGTTTGCTTTGAGATTGCGGGACTATATTATAATATATTAGTCGGACTCAAATGGAGTCCTTATTTCTGAGGTCATGCCGCGGTGACATTGTGAGTCGAAAGTAATTCAAGGAAAGATCATGATACAAATTTTTGGTCAGGTCAGACGGATATGAAGGTACCTGTACCAATGTTCCTCTTTTTCCTGCGCTTGCCCCGTGTGACTTGGGGTCGGCACAACTACTAGCGCCACACGTTTTTATCTTCCATTCTCCCCCGTCAGCCGTCACTCTATCATTTTTTTCTTTCATACTAGGTATTCCTCACAAAATCCACCCATCTCTTCAAGTCTTCCTCTCCCTCTCCACGCATCAACATGTATATTCGTCACTCTTAAATTCATAATTCTTCATCCAAACGATCAGTAGCGGCGCTACACTGAACTTGGACGTCGTCGGCGACATCAGCTTTTCTTTTACTTAAGCACTTAGGAGATACTTTGTCGTTGTCGATTTAAGCAGAAAAGTTAGAAAACGAAGAAAATGTACGATAGAAGAGCGAGCGGAGCGAAATTTTTGCGAGTGCGTAACGTCCGCCCACGGCCTCACGGCGTGTCTGTATCGTGCGTGGCAGATCTAATATCCATAAAACGAATGACCTTGTCACACAGATGAAGATTACCATGAGATGCCGAAGCTGTTCCATCTGGATGATTGGGAGGAGTGCCTGGAGACGCGAGGAGTGTTCTGCCTGGGGACCTTCGACCTGATGCCGCACAGGAACGATCGCCTCTTCAGTGTTGTAGAGGTAATAGCAACCACTTTTTTTATCTGCAGAACAACGCCTATTCCCGTAATTAAAAAACGTTCAAAATCTAGGCGTAATCTAGTCTCAGAATCTTATACGTTTTAGGTACCTACTTAAATCAGAAGTAAAATACTTCTGATTTAAGTACCCTGAGATTAGAACACGAACGTTCTTAAAAATACGGGAACTCCACCTGAGGGGTGAGGTGCACCCCTCAGGATAGGAAAAATCTGTTTCTTTGGCAGTTCATTGCTATAAAATAAATTATACATTTTTTCGTTGGGTTGCCAAAGTTCACGTTCCTTCGCTAGTCTTCCTTGTTTACCCTATTATGCCACATTGACTTTTCACACCTAAGCCTTATCATCATCATTTTCCAGCACTTCTCCGACGACCACTACCGCTTCAACCACACGCTCATCCACCGCGGCCTCTGCCTGTCCACCTCGTGCAGCCACATCCGCAACACATCCCCCCGAGCGCGCTTCAGCCACTGCGTGAACAACCTCACTCGCTCCCACTACAGGCTCGAAGCGGACCTGACGCAGCTGAAGTATTGCAAGACGGGGGGCAGTCGGAGGATAGTGGATGATTGGGACCTGGCATTCCTGTATGTGGTAGGCCTTATAGTGGGGATGAACGTGGTGGGGACGGCGTATGATGTGCTGAGGAGTAACGAGGAGAAACGTGAGTCGATGATTTTTTTATTTAAATATTTTATGAATACAGAAATAAATAGGTATTGGGATGAATCTAAAAGTTCCTATTACTAGATTGCAAAATCTTGATAACAATATATATTTTTTTTCTTATGATAGGTATCTAATTGTAGACATCTTCCAAGTAGTAGTACTAGTAAAATTTCAAAAAAAAACTGGCCAAGTGCGTGTCGGACCACGCACAATGAAGGGTTCCGTAGTTGGGATGAATTTATCCCAAGAACAAACTTAACATTGTAGTTGAAAAACATTTTCTCCCATACGGAATGTATGGGAGATCATGTTTATCAAACTGCAAATTTAAGTTGGTCGGTTATGACTCGTTAACCTGTAAAGCCTACTTAGCTGTGATAGTTTTCCTTTTAATTTCGTTATATATACTACTGCTGTAATTTTTTTCACAAATCGAAGTACAACCATTTAGCTGATAGGGGGGGGGACACTTGACTCTAGCAAAAATTAGCGCTTTAAAGCTTAATATTTCGCAAACGGATCCCTGAATTGGGAAATTATTTGCAGAAACCCTCCATATTTTTGAACGACCTTTCCAACGATACCCCACACCATGGGATAGACGAGAAAAAGAAACCACCCACCCACTTTACATGTAGAGGAGGTACTCTAAAAAAAATATATTTTCTTGATTTTATTTTACCACTTAGTCGGCGTGATTAATATGTATACCCATGCCAAATTACAGCTTTCTAGTATTAACCGTCTCTGAGCTAAGCCGCGGACAGACAGACGGACATGGCGAAACTATAAGGGTTCCTTGTTTACTACGAAACCCTAAAAAGCTAACACGGTACAATATAAAAAACGAGCAATAGATTATATAGGAGCCTTAGGTGCTAGATTTTTACAAATTTTCTGGACCCCACACTAGGATTCACTGTGTCGTGGGGTCCACGGGCGGTGGGGTAGTTCGGAGTTTCAATAGATTAAGAGGCTAGCTCATACTACATACTGACATGCATACTATAGTAACTATACAGTACCGAACACGAACTGTGAAGACTGCAATATGCTTTTACATTTGAAACGATGTTTAGTTTATGTAAGTAGCTAGTTCTATAATTAATTAACGTAGAGTTGACCTTCGAAACAATTTTTTTTTTATTGTTTTCGAGAGACTTATGATTAATGTGTTGTAAAAATATCGCGGCGGGATTTCATCGTGCACTGGATTTTCAACTCTCGGCGCTGAGCAGAGCGTTGAAAATCCAGTGCAAGAAAAAAAAAAACGCCCGTGCGAACTTTGGGCTTAGAATAAAAAGGTTACAAACTATATAATTTTAACTACCGCTAGATGTTATAACCGGTTGAGATTGAGATTCAAATGATTACAATGAGGGATGTACCTACGAGTGAACACTAACGAAAACATACAAGACACGTTTCTTCAAAGTTCAAAATTATTTTGTATGAAATACGGGATAATCGTTGTATTTTTATCAGTGCTCACACAAACTTGAAACTTGGTGTTACCTAAGTTCCATCTGCGTATATCCTTTTGGAAAATCAGCAGGGATTACGTGATTCTGACCCTACACGGACGGTATCACCGTAGCGTAGGTCGGTAGCAATTAATAATATTATATCTGCTCTTCGTGGCCTGAAAACCTAAACGGTACACTGTTCAGTCACAGACAGACCAGCCAGATACACTGTAACGAACTCAGCGCATAAATATCGGAGCTTGGCGCCTAGCGGATTAATTAGTAACGAAGTGATACATGGATAGTTGATATAATATAATATATAAATAGGCCAAAAACAGCGTCAGTTATTCGACTCGAATCTCTGCGATAGTTGAGAAACGAGCGAGCGGATTCTAATCATTGGGATCATCTCCTTTATCATCATCCACTGTTCAGTCGAGTCAGTTAAGACCCTCCTGATGGCAACTTAATTAGCGCGCGCCGGCGGTAGTCATGTTTCCGCGGTAACGAAACCATAGCGAGATCTAACTCGATCCCAACGCCATCTATCGAGCTAAGGGTTAGTTATTGTCGAGTTTTTGTTTCCACTTTTTTTTTCATGTCACAATGATTAAATATATTTATGGATATTTAATGCGAATCATTAAAATTGTGTTGTTATAAATAAAATACTAATTACATAAGAAAAATTGATTACGTAGCTTCAGAACCATTTTACGAACAAACAAACATTGTGTTTTATAATTTTCTTTGGTCTTTTGCAGCAATCAAACACCTGATGGCGTGGTCCTTGGTGGCGAACTGGCACCGATTGACGGCTGACCACAGCAATAGAGACGCGAGACTATCTGCCCTCAAGCCTGTACAGGGAATGAAGTGAGGACTTTAAAAATATTCACTTGAAATCTCATAAATATTTCCCAGTCGTGTATTATAATTTATTACAAAATTTATGTTTCAGAGCCATTACGTTGCTGTTAGTGATGATGGCTCACTCAGCGCTGGCTTACCACATCACATACATCTATAACCCTCAGTTCTTTGAGAAAGTAAGTGTCTATTGTATGTATTATTGTATAGGTACTTATTTTAAGGGCGCACCGAGCTTTTGTCGCTGATGAATGAAATAGAGCGGGATAAAGAATGGGCGGTTCGCGCGCTAATTTAGGTATTTTCTTCGTATTATTAAAACAAATACACATTTTCAAAATAGTTACGTTATCGAAAAAATCTAGTTTTGTTATTATTAAAAAACTGATGACCTAAATAATTCACGTATTTACGTCGTACTAAGGGTTTATGTTGTTTTTTAGAGATTACTTTGTTTTTTTTTTAATAATAAGTAATATAATATGAAGGACGGTACGGTTGACGTATGTCCGGCATGCCATCGTCCGAGTGAGTCAATCAGACATATTATCTCTGGTTGTTCGCGTCTGGCTAACGGTGGAGTTTCTTGCCCATTCTTCTCCATACGAAAACTACCTACCTTTTGGAAGGGGCGACTAGAATCAATTCAATTTTTTGTAAACTTTGACGTTCAAAAGTGCCTTACAAGGGCCTATTTGAAATAAAAGATTTGCCTTTGACTTTGACTTTGAACGGCGAGTACTTGCACAAGCATAACCAAGTGGTCAGGATCATTCACCAGCAACTTGCTTTGAAATATAAACTTGTTGACTCTGAGGTACCGTATTATAAGTATGTGCCCGACCCAGTTCTCGAAAATAACTATGTCACGTTGTACTGGGATCGGTCTATCATTACTGAAAGGATTATTGTAGCCAATAAAGGCTCGTTCAGACCAGCGCGACGCGACGGCGCGACGCGACTCGAACAATACAATTTCTAAGAAACTTGACGGTATAACAATAACCGGTGTCGCGTTGCGCTGTCGCGTTGCGCTAGTCTGCCTGATATAGTGGTGATAGATCGATCAGCGCGCCGCACAATGATAATAGATGTTACCATTCCACATGACGAGGACCTCGTGAAAGCTGAGAAAGAGAAACAAATAAAATATCTCGACTTAGGACACGAGGTTGTTGACATGTGGAATGTGAGCTCGGCTATCATTGTGTCGATTGTCGTAACAGCCAATGGCCTGATGGCCGAAAGCCTCGACCAACATCTCTCGAGGCTCTCGTTAGGCGGTTGGATCAAGGGCCTGATTCAGAAGGCAGTACTCCTCGATAGGGCTCGGATTGTGAGGACCTGTCGCTGCAGCCCTAACCACCGGTAGCTAGGACCGTGCTCCCGACACCGGCGGACCTCTACTTTTTTATATTTTTAAATGTTTTTTTATTATCTTTTTAGTGTGAAAAATATTTAAAAATGTAATTATGTAAGAAAGAAAATAAATAAACGAAATATAATATAATAATAATAGTTAAAATTTTTAGAATGAATCCCTAAATATCTTACATGTTAATTGCATGCAAGAACGATGCAGCAAGGGGTCAAACGAACGCAATTTCCTCGGTGCGCTCTTAAGCACTTGAGACTCCTTGGGCGGGGCACCGCCGTGTCCTTGTGGAGGCGATCGGCGGCAGTGATCTCTCGCGTCCGGCCCTGGTCCAGGCTATGGTACAGAGCGAGAGGGCGTGGGAAGCCGTCACCTCCTTCTGCGAAGCAGTAATGCTCGCGAAGGAGGAGACGGAGCACGTGAGGGAGAGGCAAATGTCGCGCCCTCACGCCCCTAGCCGCCGCAGGAGACGCCCTGGGCGTCGGGAATCGCAGGCCGATTCCCGGCCACCGTAGGCGCGGGCTTGCGGACGGTGAGCAATGGGTAGCTCGCCGTCCGATAAGGACCAAGCCCGGGTCGACGGCGCGTTGTGTTCCACGCGCGCCTCAAAGAGATGTCAGCACAACGGAAGGGGTCCGCTAGGACCGATGCCTACCAGGGTCGCGGGAAAGTCCGAAAGGGATACCGTGACCCTGGCAATGTACAGGCAACTGAAGGAACACGGGTGGGTTTTAGTCAGTAAGAGTCTGACACGCCCTACCGCTCCGCCCAGAGCGGGAGAAGTTATTTGATAATTTCCCACACTCAAAAAAAAGCACTTCGACTCACACAAATACGCATAATGTCGTCTATAAAATAAATAAGACAATCAATAAGACTGTTGGCTATGTTTTATCGTTCCAAATCTCTCTATCGATCTGCTATCTAATTACGCAACACATTTTCGTTGACAATTCCGACTAATCTGTTTCAATTTGACAGGTCAACAACATTCATTGTGTTATTTACGTTGTCGAGCAGATTTTTTTTTCGAACGTACGAAGCAATGGATTAGCAATCTGTTTCAAAACGATTCAGATTCTGATTGATCGTGTATTACGTAATTAGGGTACTGATCTACCTTCATGGTGATTTTTGTTTTCAAATATCCAACTGCTTCCTCTAAATCTCCTTTAAATCTTAATACAAACTGTTTCATGTATCATGCATGATGAATATGATGATGCATGAGAGAGGACACAGTTTGTTTTAAGATCGACTTTCTTCTTCCAGAGCAGTCACCATTTCCTGTCAGCATACATGCAGAACGGCACCTCCATAGTTCAGACCTTCATCATGGCTTCCAGCTTCCTGCTGGCCTACAACCTGCTACTCCACGTGGCTGACAACCCCAAGAGACAGCTCAGCATCAAGATGCTGCCACAGTGCTTCATGCACAGGATTGCTAGGTAACATTCTGAGAGCCGGTGTCCCAGCAGTGGGAACATTATAAGCTAAATTATGCTTATGCTTATTTATTTTTTTATTTATTTATTAAAACTTCATGCACAAGTAAAAATACTGTACAAAGGCGGACTTAATGCCTGAGGCATTTTCTACCAGTCAACCTTAGGGTGATGCAGAGACAAAACATGGCAGGTGCAACATAAGGGATAGTTAACTTGAAAATTAATACATACTAATACATAGATACATACATACATATAAACCGAATAAATTTTGTCAGGAGAAATAACGATAGGTAGAGGAGAAAACAAATCCAGCCAATCAGCGCTGCAATGATTCTGCCAACTTTTTACGAATATGTTCACGTGCCTTCACTTTGAAGTCCTCCTTATTCTGATCTCTGTAGAGCTATCTATTTATAGTAATCGCAATTTTTATTCATATTGCCGACTACGTGTTTCCAGCTTTGAGTCCCATTTTTTAGGAGACTATCTGTCAATTCTCAAGTTCATATTTCTCATGATTGTCTGTTGTGATAATATTAATAGGTCAACCAATCTGGACATCATATCAGAGCCTGAATTAGGGTTTCAGAATCCTTTGATTATAATTATTATTCAGACAGATTATTGAAAATTGGTCTTTCTATGAAAATTGGACCCAATTCCCCACGAATTATATCATATTATATCGCTCACATGTTTATTTATTTAGAATATCTCCTCTCTACCTGTTCGTCCTGGGTTTGGCAACATCCTGGTGGGCCCATGCCGGTGATGGCCCCCTGTGGGGCCCGATGGTCGAGCAGGAGGCCGACCGCTGCAGGAGCAAGTGGTGGGCGCAGGCGCTGTATATCAACAACTTTGTGCAGCCGGACGATAAGTGTCTTATTCATACATGGTGAGTCAAACTCAAACTAAAGCATTTATTTCAATCAAACCATTTACAGGCAATTTTGAATTGTCAAGGAGTCGGTGCAGGTGTCAGAAAAATGAAGCTACCAACCCATTTAACTAACCCATTTAAAAGCGTAGCGATTTTGAAATAATTTTTATTACTTTTCTCATATGTTTTTGCCTATACAAAATGTTGTGAAACACAGGCTAATAAACACTCTCCACCTGTCTGGTCGAAGGTTCTCTGTCGAAATGTAACTAATTTGAATTTTGCAATGTACAAAATCTAAAAACATCGAACAGTTAACCTTTATATTTCAAACATAACATGTTTGACATCGGAAAATTTCAAGCGACTCGGAAGCGGTCGTCCATTAATGAAGTGATGTTTTTTAGCAATTTATTAAACCGGCGCTCCTCCCTGGTGTTATGTGGTGAGGTCTTAGTACCGTCTTAGACTAATCAAAACTCACGTGTTTTTTTGGTGCATAGTATCATAAAAAAAACAGAATATTTTATCTTTAAATAGAAATAAAAATATTATTTGGGGCCGCTTTTCGGTTTAGAAAAGCGCGTTTAACAAAAAAAAAATACACGTGATTTCTCACTACCCCTTGTGATATTTCCGAGCCCCCCGAGCCTCACGTGATTTATTACTAGGGGTCGTCCACCCCTAGTAATCTCTCCCTCGCCTATAAACAAATCAGTTGTTTTTAATTTGCTTCGTCAATGTCCGGCCTATGAGGTTACGAAATAATTCGCAGTAGGTAAATATGGTAATAAGATTAGGAAACCGTTGTTTGTGGTTGACCCTACCACGCCAAAAGCGATGAATGTCACAATAATAAGTAAGCAATTTAGATAGATATATCATAATCATTTTAGGTAAATCATTTCGAGTAAGGCGGATGTCAAGGTTTGTCATTGATGATTTGGAAAAAGTTTAGAATCTACGACTATAAGGAAAATTATTAGAATTAATAATAGACCATCGTTTTGTATCAAATTAATGAGGTTGCAAGTTTTTTTTTTTAACCACTTTTGGGAACTTGGCCAACATTAACCTGATGGCAGGACGAAGGTGGAAGCGAGCTTCACCCGGAATCCGAAAAAACTCCGAAGCCATAGAGGAACTGGCTATATTACATCTAAATTCCGAAACACAACCATGCTGTTAACATTGTTGTTATGGCGACAGACTTAGCTAGCTAGTGGTAGCTAGCCAGGTGGACTTAGAACAAGCCCTACCACCAACCAAACCGAGCCCCCACTGTGAATTAAACCCGGGACCTCTGTCTAACCACTAGTCTACAGAGGCGGTTAAAGTTAATTTGTGTTCAACGATTCTTTTATTTCTGTTTAAGTATTACATTGTGGTTTCCCTTCAAGTTGATTAATGTTAATGTTACTTCGTATCGTATCTCGTGTCATTCTGCACTTCCCTGGTTACGATAATTTATTCTGTTTACTTGTTGAATTATGCACCTTGTCAACGCAATATTGAAAGCTATATAGCTACAAGGTAACTTGAAAACCCCTCTACTTTTGTGGGTTTTGCTTTGTACGGGAATAATGATTGAGTTTTAATCTATATTTCTTTATTTTTAAATAATTTTATTTAAGAGCCTAAGACAGACCTGAGGTACACCCCTTTCCTTATAAACATTATCCTCTTCGTCCCCAGGTTCATCGCCGTGGACATGCAGCTGTACATCGTCTGCACGGTCCTGACCCTGCTGCTGGGCAGGTGGCCTCGCACCGCAGTCAAGGTCCTGGGAGCCATGATCCTCGGGTCTATGCTGGTCAACTTCGCGATCATATACTACTGGCAGCTCAAACCTATGGTGCTGCTCATGATTCCTGAGTAAGTATTTCATCATTGTTTACGGTTACGGCCAGCCGTCTTAGAGCGAATTCAAAAATCTGATTTTATTTTATTTCATTCTACACGTTCAAATACGTGATCCTGCTATAAAAATCAGATTTTCGTCAAAAATGTCACATTCGCGGTATTGCATGCCGAGCGACGATATGTAACTGAACGCAATTAGCACATCAAAACTGCGTTCAAGAGCTGTCATTGTTTAGATGTGCAATTTTTTATTTTTTATTAATTACCTACTTTTTTTAAAGCTTCGTGCAGACAAGCGCGAAGCGACAGCGCGACGCGACACCGGCTATTGTTATACAGTCAAGTTTTCTTAGAAATTGTATTGTTCGAGTCGCGTCGCGGCGTCGCGTCGCGCTGGTCTGCACGAAGCTTAAAGCTAAAAATCATACGACCTTTAACGCGAACGTGACTTCGTTTATCCTTTAGTTAGTAGGTACCTTTTCGGGTTCCGCAGTAAACAAGGAACCCTTATAGTTTCACCATGACCGTCTGTCTGTCTGTCTGTCCGCGGCTTAGCTCAGAGACGGTTAGTACTAGAAAGCTGTAATTTGGCATGGATATACTTACATATTAATCACGCTGATAAAAAATTAATATTTTTCTTGATTTTATTTTACAACTATGTAAAATAAAATCAAGAAAAATATTTATTTTTAGGGTACCTCCCCCTACATGTATAGTGTAGGATATCGTTGGAAAGGTCGTTCAAAAATATTGAGAGTGTGTGAAAATCATTTTTCAAATTCAGGGATCCGTTTGCGAAATATTAAGTTTTAAAGTGCAAATTTTTGTTAGTCAAGTGTCCCCTCTCCCCTGCCAGCTAAATGGTTGTACTTGGATTTGTGAAAAAATTCACAGCAGTAGTAAAGTTTATATACTTAACGAAATTAAAAGGAAAACTATCACAGCTAAGAGGCTTTACAGGTTAACGAGTAATAATTGACCAACTTAAATTTGCAGTTTGATAAACATGATCTCCCATACATTCCGTATCGGAGAAAATGTTTTTCAACTATAATGTTAAGTTTGTTCTTGGGGATAAATTCATCCCAACTACGGAACCCTTAATTGTGCGTGGTCCAACACGCACTTGGCCGGTTTTTTAATACTTAGTAAAACTGTTTTAATTGATAAGGTCGTGTGATCATTTGCATGCCACAGTACAGTTAGTACGTGTATGATGTATGCATCCTGCAGCCATATTTATAACGCCGTCATTGTTATCGCGAACTCAACCTTTGCTAAATCGGTTTTAAATCATTTGCGCCCACTTCTCAGATCCGTATACTTACTCACTTCTACTACCTTGGGCCAAAGTTCAATATTAGCATTATCTAGTCATTATTGCGGTTATTTTTGGTCCTCATTAATTTTTACAAATGGGATACCTACCTATGTACATACAAAAAATCAACACTCACGAGATCTACATTCCAAGTCACTGCACTAAACCAACAGTAAGGCTCACCTTACCAATGCCCCATTGGTCTCGTGGTCGCAAGCGCGACTGCCTCGATCCTGGGTTCGACTCCCTGGTTCGGCAAAATCTTTTTTGGTTTTGATCATTAGGAATTTCTTAAGAGCAACCTGAAGACTAGATAGATCTCCGTTATTAGCAACACGCCCGCCGCTCACCGTATCACATGGTTTTAAAGATAACTGGCGAAATCTGGGCTTATTATTTACACCTCCGCTCACCCATCTGTAATAACGACCTCTTCAATTTCTCCAGGTTGATGAGGACCCAGTTCCTAGGAGAGCGTTCTTTCATCTGGCTGTACTCTGCTCCCTGGGACAGTTTACCTTCAGCACTCATTGGTCTACTGGTGGCCTTCGTGTACCACTCGCATCAGGTGGACGGCTACCGACCTGCACAGAGCACGGTAAGTTAAGGTGTTGAAGATAATGTTGGCCTAAGTGTTGAAAATGAACTCTTGTTGCCTTTTGAAGCAGCGGATCGAAACGAAGCGGAAAGGAGACCTATGTGTTGATGATCTAACTGATAATGCGGAAGTAAATAGAGCGGGCAGCAAAATAATATAGCTAAGGGTTCACCTAGGCGGCTTGAATTTAGAAATATTTCCAAGTGTTCGGGCTTCATCTTTTAAATATACATTTCTAATGAATGACGTTACTATTTTAGTAAGTTTTATTTCATTGTAAGCATTACAGGATCTATAGAGGTATGAGGAACAACTTCGCTCATCCTCCATAGAAAAGAGAGGATCCACTGGCCAGACGGGTGTTGTGTTTGGTGGGCCACTGCCCTACGATTGATGTCGGGAAGTTGTATATATGCTAGTCGTGCGATAAATACTGCTTCCGTGATGCAGGATTTTGCGTGACGTCATTTTGATGCGTAGTTCGCATGTGGCGTTGTATATTCCGCCTATTCTGTCTTTAAAAAAAAAGTGTTTTCTTACTTTTCCAGTGTATGCGAGTACTGTACCGGCTGAACATGCTGTGTATGTTCTCGTGGGTGGTATGCGGCTACTGGATGAAGGGCGTCACCCACCCGGTGCTAGTCACCCTGTACGCGACCCTGGACAGGCCTGTCTTCATGACGCTCACCGCCTTCGCCATGTACGGGTTTTTCAATCAAATTGATAGTAAGTATTTATTATAAATAAATAGGTAGGTACGGTCATGAAACATGGAAGAGTGGTTTGACTGAAACAATCTTACTTACTTTTTTCATAAAATCCAAAAAGCCGTCAATTCTGAAATAATTGAAGGAGAGTGCTACGAGGCAATAGCTGTCAGAGCCATTTATAATCTACTTACATCGTCGCAAATCTCTCAGGGAACTTTATAAAAACACTAATATTATGACGGTGCCAGTTCAAACAAAATATTGTAAAATTTTTAAAAGAGTAACGGTGGAGTTTTTTGTCCATTCTTCTTCATACGAAAACTACCTTTTGGAAGGGGCGACTAGAATCAATTATATTTTTTGTAAATTTTGACGTTCAAAAGTGCCTTTTATGTGCCTAATTGAAAACATTGTAAAAAAAAAAAGTATCCCTGGTCCGGAAATGACTTAATTTTTGGAGACCATAACACCCTATGGTTACAGCATAAGGGTTTCTAAAAATGAAGTGCTATAATGACTAGAACCAGTCAGCTATTCATTTAGGTACTTAATTTAATAATACAGTCGTGACGAGGAAGGTTTTATAAAAAGACCGACTTACTTTATAAATGAAAGCAATTCAATGGATCCTAGATCCACCGAAGTACCACCCTACAAAACTCACACTAATCTTGGTAATTTCCAGGCCTTTGGTGGAAGTTCCTGTCATGGCGCGGCTGGGAGATCCTAGGTCGCATGTCGCTGCCCATCTATTTGATCCACTGGCTGTTCTCCCTCACACTGCTAGCTCAGCGGACCAACACCAACAGGGCTTCAGTCTTTGATATTGTAAGTTTTTTTTTTCATTCATATACATATATCAACTAGAAAACTAAAAATCTACAACTAAAAGTCATATTAAACTGACTGGAAGTAAAGAATATAATAATGAGGGAAAGAAAATTAAACTTATAAGTTCTGAAAGTGCTCCTCCTGCCATCGACAAGTCTCTAAAGCCCTAAAGCCCGTCAGGTGTGTGGTGGCTATTACCACGTAAATAATGGATAATTTTAAATGTGTATTTGCTTTTCTCTCGCAGCTAGGACACTGGCTGTTGACAGTATTCCTGACCTACTGGGCAGCGCTGCCTCTACATTTATTCATAGAAGCGCCGGCGATGAAGTTTCTACAATCTTTGACCGCGTAGGACACCAAAATATTATCTAGCCATTGAGATATATTCTGTTAAAGTTATCTTACTCTAATTAATTAGATATGTAGGTATAAGAATAATAAATTAAGAATTAAATCATAAGAATGATCATTGATTTGCAGAAAATAAAGGTGTTACGAGTTGTAAAAGTTGCTGGTTTCATGTGTCCATATTTTGCCTGTTTATGGCATGTTATTTTTTACGAAACGCATTTATGTTCTATTCGTAAGGGCTGTGGAGTGTTGGTATGTAGCGTGGGTATTGTGTAGGTACGTTTGTTCAGATAAGGTATAAGGTCGTCTGTGATATTTTGTACTGTATTTTTTTATTTAATAATTTAAAACTATGAATTAAACTATTACAATAAAAATATAACAGCGTTTTCATTTTGTTTTTGATTTTTTATGCACACAAAATCATATAAACAAATCATCACTAACCCAAATCACGGTTCCTAAATATTTATCTTTCATGCCCACATTATCCATCACATAACTCGTAAACACTTTCATTTTAAAACTAGAAGATAATTACGTATGAAATCAATGTTTTATTATAAACACTGTCTACTCCGCAGATATTTGTATCGAACACGTGAAGCTTTCACTATTCTATTTTCGTGTACCTACATACTTATTTGTATTGTTCACACCTCTCGGTTCTCAGTAATAATTCACCGTGAATGTATCCGAACGCGCTCACTTGACTTTGACAACTGACGTCAGTTGTCTGTCATGCGTGTGACGTTTGTTCCTGTGATCACCAGACCAGCTAGCTACGTTACGCCAATAATTCACAAATTGTTGTGATTGTAGGATCTACTCCTGCTTAAATTACGTAATTAAGGTGTTAGAAGTGTGGTGAAGTGATGGGGAACAACCATAGCCACGACACGAAGGTTGGAGGAGAGCAATCTGGTAGTGGTACCAGCACGCCGCGAGGGTCCCAACGAGGCGCTGGCTCTCGTTCGGGGTCCGGTGGTGACTTGCAAGGCTTAGCAGAGGCGAAGGAAAAGGCCCCTCTGTCGATGGTGCCCGTGGAGAAGCTCGGCAAGGTGAGGATGGACTTGTATGTCCATTTAATTAGCGAGGGTCAGCGTCAGGGTTAGATTTACGTTTCCTGTTCGATGTTTGTTTTGATTCGCGTTGATAACGATCGTATCGGTAAATCTCCGACGTTTGACAGATTCGGATTGGGTCGAATGATTGAAACATGAAATGTTTTTAGAAATGGTGTGTAACTATTATCTGAGTTGCAAAAGATTTTGTAAAAAGATACATGATGGTAATGTGATCGTATTTAAAAAACGTTTCGTATCTTTAGAAGTCGAGTGATATTTATGAGTGCTAGTTAAAGATGATTCACAAGGAATCTACTGTATATTCTTTATCTTTGATATCTAAAGCTAGTGATTTTCAGACCAAACAATTAAGAGTTATGATGTGCTTCACTGTACATTAACACCCACAGCATGTGGGAAACATTTTTTTTTTGAGAAAAAAAATCCTGGAGTTTAAAAAAAACCACTTTATTCGTAATTAACTCGACATTTTACCACAGATATTGTACGAATTTTACTCCTAGCTTGTTCCATTTTACGTTCAGATAAAGTGACTTTATTTCATTTTTAAATGCTAATGGCTTGTTTTTTTACAATTTTGAAACAGGGGACCGACTACACTTTATTACTGCTTGGAAACAAATTAAGACCTGCCATGTGATCTTCCCCGCCATTAATACTCCCAATATCCCATCAATACCGAAAGAAACTGGCGGTTTATTTCCCGTCACCTATGGGTTTGCGCACTTTGGGTTTTTCAAATATACACCAAAGAGGGTCTATTCTATATAAAAAAAATCTACTATAAAAAAGCGACGGGTGTTAAGTACAGTGGTTCTGAGTTATGTTCTTAATGAGGATATAAAACTGCTACTTATGCTTGACAACAGCACAAGGCTGTAAAATACTATGAAACCTAAAAATAACACACTCTTGACTATGAATTAGTATAATAGAGAAAAAAACAATGCAATACAGTTTACTGAGTATTTCAAAGACTTATGCCTCCCAGAGGTCTTTGTAATGACCTCAGCACTCAAGGTTGTCTACACTTGTACAACTATGATTAATTTAAAGTGTGTAAAATCATAATTTCTTTAATTTTATGTAGGCACTGTTTCTGTTTAACAAGCAGCTCTGTTTGTATTGTTAAAATTTTAAGTTATGTTAGAAGAAAAAAGTTTATTTCATTTCTTTTTTATAAACTTCACATATTGGCATTGGTGTAGATATAGTTACTGTCGCGGCCTGCAACTGGGTCATTGGTAGGTAAAGCCTAGGCACATAATAATACGTGAGTCCATTAATGCCTGGTTGCGGCCAGGGTTTGTATAGTACTTTTCTACAATAATGCACGGAAAGATTTCAGTAAATGTCACCTATAATTCCAAAAATCAAAGGAACGTTACGGAGTCGCCCGACAAACGCGCGGTGCTTGTTACGCCCCTACCCCTCACGACACCGATAATGAGTCCGACAATGATTAAAACGATGATTTTTTTTCAATAAACAGTATTTTTCAAACGTTATGTCCAATTTAAGTCCCAGTGTCCTTTTGTCCAATTTATTAAAAAAACATATTAATTTTATTCGATGTTTTCGGGTAAGCTCTTTATTAAAATTACGTAAAAACCCCGCAATATGATTAATTAATAATTTCTGATTATCGAATAGTTGTCTGATTAACTGAGTAACGAGAGACACTAAATTTGTCTGGTATAATTTTTGTCTACATCTGGACAACATTTTTCATTAGGTATGTCCAACAGTTTTCAGACAATGCTATGATACCGTATCGCAATTTTTTTTCTACACGTTCAAAATGGTTTCAACAAATAAGAAGCTCTTATTTTCTTCTGAAAAATGATTTATTTGCATCAACTGACCAATGTTAATTGAATTTAGAATTCTAAATGAAAACAGTGTACCGTTTCGGTACAGAGTGCCTACCGACCAATGAGGAAACATAAATAGTACCGAAACGACAATGAAGAAACGGTCTAACTCGATAGAGAGAGAGACAACTTTTAGGTGAATATACATAACTGTAGGTATATAGCGCTGTGCGACCTGAATTACAGTTTATTGTGTCATAGCAAGAGTCGCTTTTTAGTTAAATGATTTTGCGGAGTGTCCCATCTGTATTAATCTGTGCTTATTTATATGAAAACAATGAATTAGAGAATTATTACTCTACCCTTTTTAAGGTAGAGGCAGTATACGTGCCACCAACAAGTTTTTATTTTTATTTATATCTTTTTTAGCATAGACGAAGTTGTGGCAGAATCTAGTTATTAACTAAATTATTAAAGTTGAACATAAGAGCTCTGAAATGGAATATTACCGCAGTACCTATGATGTAAACAGTGAAGTAATTGGCGCTCCAATCATAATTATTGCTGTACATGGAGCATACGTTTAGATTGTGTTACCACATAAAAATAACAGGTCTGTTCCACTGCATTTTTTTTGAATTTCCTGTCTTCTTTTAAAGTCTGTATTTACAAAACTATTCATATAAAATCTTTCAAAACTGTAAATTATATAATTATGAGTTTTCTGTGCTTAAGATTAGGATAATTATTATTATAAAATGTGCATTTGACACATCAAATTGACACTAAAGAAAAAAAAAAGTGTTTTTATAAGACCTCTGCCAGGTCTTATAAAAACTTTTTTATTTAGGCCTAGTCTAGAAACTGTTCTACGGTGGACGTGCGAGATTTAAAATTGAATTATTACAGATTACAATAGACTGAAGCATCCTGAATGTGCCCAATTTGTTGATTCTAGTTTCCATGACATGACAGAGAGACTCATCTCTGTGCACTGATACTGTTAAGCTACCCTCCATCCTCCAAATGTGTGATTGCAGTTAATTTCTAGTAAATTATTTGATTATTAGGAAGCCTATTTCCAGCAGGAGGTTATCACGAGATACTGCGTTAAAACCAGCACCTCGTGGTACGAAAAATTAATACACGTAAGGAGATTTACGTGTATTAATTTTTCGTAAATATTAGAGTTACATGTTGCGTGTGCGTGCACAGTTCTTTGCCTCGTTTTGTCCTAACCTGCAGGTTATAGCGGCGACACGGGCACATTCCATGTGTTCGTTAACGGAAACTGAGGCATGGGCACCAAGAAATAGATCGAGGGATAACCTAGGTATTTCATATTTGGCATGCAGAACCACTCTAAAGAAACCAACTTTCGACATGGCTCCGTCACCTCTAACCTCGCAACTGCTTGCTTTTGATTTTGGAAACTTTTTATGATTAATTAGAAAATCACCTTCTCTTCGTAATGTGAAGTAGGTATCTGACGACAAATGAAAACAAGATGGCGGAAAAACTTTCCTATACCCCAGGCTCGTGACAGCTACAGGGAGGCTAATGGAAAACTCACAATCCCTTACCCATGGTTACGTTATGACTACCCTCGTATCGGAGAGAGGCTCTGCTGGATCCAGCGGTGAACTTCTGCAGATACACAAAGCATGTCTCATATTAACCGGAATACGTCCAGTTTGCTGGTGGATTTTAGACATAAGCCTCTCTTGGGAATGTCCACGACGACTGATCTGGCGCTGTCATACATGATTACACCTGGACGGAAACAGTCTATTTACAACGTCAAAGCCCAAAATATTATCAAAATCTCACCTGTCCGCTAGGTGTGTATTAGCACGCATTATCACATGTTTGTCCGTCATGTGCTAATATCACATGACGCCTGTAACGCGCCTAATGAACCGGCAACATGGCTGATTGACGATGAATGGGTAAAGAATAGAGATGCACTAATTGATGTGTGCTGTCCCGTATTCGCGAAGATGCGATACTGTTTTAATCGAATATTGATTCGATTCGAAACGACTGCTTAACAAAGTACTAAAATCATCTTGTGCTTCAAAATGCAGTCGTTTGCTGTACGGCTACTTTTGAGAACTTCAAACCCATCAGTTTCTTCCCTGTGTTTGAATAAACACCAGCGCTTGCTCAAGCTTGTAGTGCTAGATTATGTATATCTCGACATCTTAATAAATGCGTATTCCGGTTTTCCGTAAAGTTCTTCTACATGGGATGGAAATCGTTTTACGGATTTTTGCTATCAAACTTCCCTAGTACCGACGTGACCGTAAGGAGCGAAGAACAGCAACATTCATTAGGTAGTCCTCATGAATTGGTCAGCAGTTTTTGTACCTTACGTAATAAAACAAGATGGTAACGACTAACGGGCCCTTCTGTCGAGAGAACGCCTGACATTCCTCCACTCGTAGACACTACATCCTATACTACGAGTATTAAACGAGCAATATTTGTATATGTACCTACATATATATTTTTAATCACGTTCTCGAAAACGGTTCGAATGATTTCGATGAAAGTTCCATTATAGGGGTTTATGGGGGCGAAAAAAATCTATCTAGCTAGGTCTCATACCTGGGAAAATTCGTTTTCTCCGTATTTTCACCCGAGCAGAGCTCGGTCGCCCAAAGTTTAGAACAACCTTAGAATGATGACATGGCAGCATGGAATTAGTAAGTACCTACTATCATGGCAGCTAGCTAACCCCTTTCCTTGAATCTGTATTGTTTTGAAACAGATTGCTAATCCATTGCATCATAAGTTCGAAAAAAAACTATTCAACAACGTAAATAACGCACTGAACGTTGTTGAACGGTCAAAACGAAACTGATGAGTCCTAATCGTTTACGAAAATGTGTTGCGTAATTAGATAGCTGGTCTTAATTCCGGCTTCTGCACCTGCCTATCTTTTTAAGCGCTTCCAATTGGGCCATCCTTTTCTGAAAGACAAGTATAATCCTACCAATAAAAAAACTCTATAGTTAATCGATATAATCGGATTGGTATTCGTTATCATTTATCATCACTATGGAACAATATCTTAATGTTTTTTAATATCGAGTAATTCGTTCGTCGATAATCTTATCATGGTCTCTGATTGATCGCCGTGATTCCATGCCCTTCTGCCCTCCTGACAGTCGATGACAAGCGGCCAATGTTTACGTGTATATTTATATAAATAACGCAAACTGGAACAAAGTAGAAATAGTAGTGAGATAAAGAGAAAATAACAGAAAAACATATTATTGTAATTACGACAGCTTTATAATGCTCTTCCACGGTAATTGCTAGTTAAAATAACCGAAAAATCAAAAAACAAAGAGTGATAAAAATAAATAGGTAATAAGTATAAACCTTTTTACAACTAAATCGTTATTAACGACAGTGAATAAATTTTACGCGCGTTATTCTTAAAAAGTGCGTAAAAATGGAGGAATGGATGGAAAAGGTGAAGAATATGAGGTTCTCTGTCGTGGGCATACAAGTGAGCAGGCTTAAAAAGAAGAAGACTGCTTCACCTACTTGCAAAGTGCGTATTATAAGTTTTAATTTATTATCATCGTCGTCATTCAGCGAAGGATATCCACTGCTGGACATACGCCTCCCCCAAGCGTCACGGTCCCGCATCCCACTGATTCCTGTTTTGATGTCCTGGATGTTTTGTGTAGAGGACGAAACTTAAGGATTTGGAGGATTGGATCGTTGCCTAAAACTACCAATATTATCCTGCCAAACGCAGAAAATTATTTTATGAGTTGTACCTAGTTACGGCTGGTAAAAGCCTATATTCAGCAAAAGATATCTCAGATTCCCTTTATACTGCTAAGATCACCAGCATGGTCTCCTAGCGTCACTATTATCTTGCATGTTGACTTCGATCGACCTACCAAAATAGCTAGGCTACCAATAAATTATTTGTGTGTATTCCTGCACAAAGATACTGTAATGATTGACTTTATCAACAGCTCCTATGATTGATGGCTTGTAATCGCTGTTAATGACTGATTACGAATGTTTTTTTTCCAATGCAGTTGAGTAAAGTAAGTTATTCTTGGAGTCATAATCACCACAAAATTTAATAACTTTGATGCCGTGGACCTAATGATTTCCGTTTTAGAAAAGATTTGAACAGAATCCAGACCACTAGACATAACAAAGAACGTGAAAATAAAAATACAATGAAATCGGTCTCTATTTGGAAGCTGGGATGCCATAGACAATCACACAGACAGACAAAGACATTTCTCTTATATAAGTGGTACTTGTAACGTCGCGTAGCGTCGGGGGTAAAAATGGGTAGGCTGAACAAGAAATTGGTGTTTATTCAATTAAGTATACTTTTCTCCACTGAAGCAGTGAATGTTTCCACAATGTGTGACGGTGCAATCAGCTGATTAACGAGTTTCCATTGTTTGCCATGACATCACCGCTAATCTAGTGGAAACCGCGTGTAAACCAATTTTACGCCAGCGTACTCTTCACATTGATCAACATACCTAATGCTATTAATACTCCAAGATTCTAAACAGATTTAGGAATTGTGGTTATCTGTAACTTTGACTGGTATAAAAAGTTTATTTTTGGTTTCGTTACACTAGCTGTATCCGCGGCTACACTCGTAGCTTTTACTTTTCAAGAAATTTGCTGTAACTGTACCTTCTAAGTTACTTCTCTGTCCAAAATCGGTTCAATAGTTACTATCGGTTTAATAGTTAGTGCCTTCAAACTAAAATATAGTTAAGTTGTGTCACCTTTAGTCTATTTCAGAATGGGAAATCGTCGTTTGACAAAAATAAACGAAATTTTAGTGATTTTTAGTTTAGTTTAGAGGCATTTGTGACAAGAGAATCGGCACCAATATCCTAACGTTAGCATACTTTAGTCGTCAGAAGTTCTACATCGCTGTTGATTGTCCAAAACAACTATCTTGCTCTCTCATACAAGCAATATTTACTTATGATTCACAAAAATATTTCAATTCGCAGGTGTTACACAATTTTGCAGATTTGAAATTGTTTATTCACGTGATGTTAAATTATATGCGCAAATAGTCTAACGATTTTAGTATATAGTATTTTGTGTTAGTTTAATTAACATATTAAAGCATCCTAATTTGACTCACGACATCGGATTCGATCGATACCGGAGACAAACAGTGCAGTGCATTAGTTATGTTAGATAACACTATAATAGGTTTTGATATCATATCAGCCCGTAAAGGATAGTTTACTGTAAGTGAACAGCCTCTTCTCGTACAGAGAACGAACCAGTATTAATGACCACGCTTGCTTGCTACGAGATGCCGATCAGACTGTCATGCGTCCTGGTTTCCTCACGATGTTCGTCTCAAATCATTATCAATCAATGGTGTTCAATGTTGTCTCTGAAAGAACTTTCAGAATGAATTCTATCAATTAGTAGGGCTACTTTTGGGCCGCCATGTCATTTCACATTTATGGCCAAGGTAGTAAAAAGTATTTTAATTTGTTACAGTTGCTGGTCCAGAGGTCACAAAAAGAAGATGGAGTCAACGGCGTCACAGAGAAATCATTTACAGTAAGTTCTATAAACAGTTAAACTACGTTCAGGTGGCGTTAAGCGAGCTTTAACCGGCAAGCTAACAAGAACGTGGACAAAAAAACGCCCTTAAAAGAAACCATTTATGTCGTTAGAAAACTTTAGTGGATGACTATATAGTAGCAGGGGAAGACCAAAGAAACGATGGATGGACTGTGTGAAAGATGATATGTCTAGACAGGGGGTGACTACTGAGATGACGACTGATAGAGAAGTGTGGAAAAAGACATGTTGCGCCGACCACGATTCAATTTGGATAAGGGCGAGACAATGATTATGATGATGTTTGTCTCCAGAAATACCTGTTCCCAATGTACCCCGAGCTGGCGCGTCAGTTCTTCAAGTACATCCACCGCGTGAGCAAGTGCAAGAACAAGCACATCCCGCTGTCCACATTCCGGCAGCAGTGCGAGAAGATCCTCGCCATGCTGGACGACGCCATGATCATCGAGACCTATGTCAGGTAAAGAGGGGGAGAAAATGGAAGGAGATATGTTGCGACGATCCCTAAATAAATTAAGATAGCAGGAGAAGGACGAGGTTTTTGTATATTTGGATATCTTAAATCTTTTGTACTCTTGGCACTTGCTTACAAAACATGGTTTACGTCTTGTGTTTTTCTTAACAGCTTAAACTGATAGTCAATAGTTCAATCGGTTTAAGTAGACCTTCATCCAGTTGCAGAAACAAATTTTAACTTTTAAAGCTGTCATTAAATACTAATCTTCTATTAACAGCAGTGCTATTCTGTAACCATCTCACCGTGTAAACTAAGGTGAAGTGAGCGTGGAGTGAGCTGTCATTCCACAGGGATTGACACTATTGACAGCTCACTTCGCCCAAGTTGTAGGAGTAAGTAGGAACTGGGTGTAGCACAAAGACAAACATTGAGTTGCACGGTTGATTTCATACAAATCGTTAAAATACCAGAGATTTAACTATTGCGCTAGCGTTCTATATTTTACTAGAATTTTCCGCTTCCATTTAGTTTTTATTGTCAATCAATGTTCGTCAAATTCATCAGCATGTTCAACAATTGCCTTCAGTTTAACTTGAACTAACTAGATCAGCGCTTTGTGTCGCTTCCGTAATATTACGACGACAATAACTGGAAGGTCACTAGTTCAGATTCGGCTTAGTTGCACTGTTGTTTATGTGTAGATTTTCACACTACATAAATAGTACGTACAATGCAAGTAGGAACTATTATGACCGAAACTTAGATGACCTACATGGCAAGGCGCCCAAAGTTATAATTTTGGTTACATTTTGTACCAAAATGTTTATTTGTTTTCAGAGTTGTATAACAAAATGGTTGACCTTCGTTGCTACTTTTCATACTTGGCATGTAACGAGTCGACCAACGAGAAAAAACATCACGATACGTGCAACTTTAAAGCTGGTTTTCCACGGCGTGTAATATATAGATTCGCGCTGCGCCATTTCGACCCTACATACCGATAGAAAGCGTGTGAGCTTAAAAAGGAATACCGGGCACGTGAAAGTGCCGTGGGCACACTCGTACAAATCAGCTCGGCTCGAGATACCACCCGCCGTAGGAAGCCAGCTTAATACTTCTCCTCTCCCCCCCAGGATGTTCGGTGCGGAGACGGACGACAACATGGTGATGCCCGAGGGTCTGCGCAGCTTGCTGTACACCAGCTACAAGCTGTCCATGGACCACTACCCCGAGGGCCCGCAGACCTGTCTCATGGTGAGTTCAGCCAAGTAAAGGCGCTGCGTTGAAAATGTTTGGCTTAATTTTATACGACGATGTTGACAGGTTCAGCGATAAATTAAAATTGGAAAAATCCAGGATTCTTGAGCTTATTTTGCTTAACCTGGCGCTGAGTCTCGAACGGCTAGTGTCACCAATCATCCTCGAGTATGTTCGCATCTGTCAAAAAAAGACATTAAAAAGGATTTAACGTTTCGGTGGTCTCTAATCCATTCCTAAGGGAATTCTAAAACTATACTGCTTAAATTTAAAGCTTGTCGACTCTGAAGTGACGCGCCCCGCTACTGAATGTACGCACACGGTAATACAAATTTCAGAGTGGACAAGCTATACAGTATTCATTATTTAGTTATCCTTATTACGTCAATATTTTATTACTTTATGCGATATTTTACTCTGTTATCCTAACGTATGATATGATGTTGTATACCTTCAGATCAATAAAACGTTGGCAGTGGTAGTGAACGGGTGCTTCAACAAGAAAGACATGCACAGCGTCGGCTTCGTGGTGCGCTGGTTAGAGGAGCACTGTCATAGACTTATATTTCCTGTTCATAGGTAAGATACGGGATAGCAAAATGTATTTTTAGGCATTTTGATTTCAATACTGAATATCTTTATTGCTGTTTCTACGTTGTTATCTTTTTACCTGTTCTTGCCCACTTATCCAACTTCAAATCTTTTGTGATATAATATGTAGTTCATTAAAAGGATTATATCTAAGATGCTTGCAAACATGCTGGTCATGCTCCATAGGATAATCTAGAATCTAGACAATATCAAACTGGTTGCTAATTTAATTTTATAATTTGTTATTTTTTTATAACACTGATTTTACATTCTGTGATTACTTGAACTCACACACTGACTTATTAGTATTACTTGTTAAAATGTTGGTAAAAGTAGATGTAGATATGACTTAACATTCAAACGGCGGCGGTAGAGTTCGCTACTCATCACGCTGAGTCTCGCAGAAAAGCGGCGAAAAGTGGGCTTACTAACTACTAGTACAAGCTTTAGACTAAATACACTACTATATAAAAATAAACATAATACAGCGTTTATTTATTTCTTATGAAGACTATTGACTTTTAAACATAAGAGATACAACAGAACTATTGCAACAGAAATGCGGCGAAAAGTGGGCTGTGGATAGTTGATTTTGACAATCTGCATTTTTTGCCTACTCCTATGGGATTATGAGCGCGAGTATATGTTTTTATTTATATATTCGGGTAAACCCATATCGAAGATATATTAAAGACAAAAAAATCACCCCTGGTGAAAAACAAATAGCAAAAGCCTTATAGAATAATTTCACTAAATATTACTTAAATTCTGAGCTACATCCTGTATATCCTGTGTATCCTGCTCTGGATTATTCTTGTTTTGTTTATACCGCGATCGTTTTTTCTTCGAGTGCCGATTCCGACTTCGTCGTTTTTGCTCGCCAGATACTGCGTGCACATGCTCGCCACGCGCCACCGCGACATGGAGGCCTCGGTGGAGTCGCGGGGCGCGGGCGCGGGCCTGGAGCTGGCCACGCCGGTGCTGGAGCTGTGCCCGTGGCAGGCCGCGTCGCGCCTGCTGCCGCTGTCGCGCGCCTGGCTGCTGGCCGGCACGGCGCCGCCGCTGTACTCGCGGCCCGGCCAGCCGCCGCCGCAGCCGCACGGTGACTTATTGCCTGCCTACTCCTTCCCCAAGCATTTTATCTAGATTGTTCAAAACCTAGAAGAAAATGAAGGAAAATGAAAAAAATTGAACATCTCAAAAAATTGCATGCACTTTAAAGTCAATGCCACAGTAACTTCGCGCCATTCAGTACAATGATCGTTTTGCGTGACAAAAACAGGACGTACCTACTCGTCTTCTTTAGTAAAGTTATTAAAATAAGTAATTAATGTACCTATATTTTTCATAGTAGTCAAATACCCTATTATATTGGGGTCGACTTCCAGACTAACTGGGTGCAGCTGAACAGTATTTTACCTGGAACCACTGCCTATCTAGCCTCCACACCCCAGTTACTAGGTAACTCGATACTGACTTTAGGTTTTCTGACGACCCGTAACGACTGTCAAAGATCTACGAATGACGTTTACCGTGCTGTCCCAAGCACGAAGGGTCTCGGACTCTTACGAAATTAATGATGACCCATTCACGGATCGATCACGAGCGTAACTTACCTTTGATCGCTCGGCCCTACTAACGGCCGGCTCCCCGGCAGGCGGCGGCGGGCTGGCGTCGGCGGCGTGGCTGGCGCGCCTGGTGTGCGCGGTGCCGTCGCACTGGGTGCCGCTGTACGCGTCCACCGACCACGGCATGGGCGCCAACCGGTTCCTGCACCACACGCTCAACTATAAGTAACTATGTTATGTCTTAAAACGCCCGCTGAATGTCACTGATACTTACGAAATTATTTCAGTATGAAATAAAACGTGAAATATTTTATTTTAGCACCACTTATAAAATATACAGTATAAATAACCCTCCTTTTTTAGCTTCGCCGGGTAGAAACAGTGGGCCTACGATAGTACCTTGCGGTACGCCATATTGAACTACCCACTCTTTTGATTTATAGATTTTTTCATGTTTATTGCTTTTATTTACTGCAGACATTTCTATAAATAGTCTTCTGTTAGTTAAGGTTCCTTAAATAAGGTCGATCATGCCATTTGCTCAATTCTCAATAATAAAATATTTCTCAGTAAGTATGCCGTGACGAACATGGTCGATGGCCTGTGACATGTCACTGATAACATACATATAAATTCGCATCTACTTCTGGCGTGACATTATTAAAAAAATCATATATTACCAAGTTTATTGTTTTACCATTTCTGAAGCCTTTGTTGCTGTTTATTAGCGAGTATAATTTCTTTTTCGAAATAAGTATGTTGTTTAGATAAATTGTTTTTTTTTAGGTTAATTATATGGCTTAGATGTCTCCTGCTACTCATTTTATAATTTTTGTTGGTGGGGGCCGTCGTATGCTACACTTTTATATGTTTTTATAATTTTAAACACTTCGATTGGCATGGGCCCAAAACAAAACATCTTTTCTTTTTTGTATCAATGAGGCGGCTTTTTGCTCAGATCTTGCTTATTGAAAGCATAATTATGTAACGTCCTTCGAGTCAGTGTTCATTGTTCACACGAATTTTGTCAATACAGTTTTTTGGAATGCTGAATTTTGAGTTATTTATAATTTTCCAAGTACTTATAGCTTTTGATTTATTGTGTATGTAGTGATTTTTTGCCATTTGAGTGAGTTTTACAATTTTATTCTTTTAAATAGTTAAGAGGAATAATTAAGTTTTCTTTATGGTTTAGTCTGGCTGTTCCCTACATCTTATCGAGTTATGCTAACATAAGTGTATGCAACAGCTGTTGGTATTTTCACGATTTCAGGGTTGGTCCCATAGTAAAAGTTGTTCATAGTGATGAGCACAATGACCCCCCTTTTAGGTTTTCAGCTGTTTAAATGACACCTTATATATGTTGTACACTTCTGTGCAGGGGCCCGACGCTGGTGCTGATCCAGGCAGAAGACCTGCTGGTGGTCGTGTGCGCGGCGCAGGAGTGGCGCGAGACGCACCAGTACTGGGGCGCGCCCGACTGCGCGCTGCTGCAGATACATCCCACGTGAGCCACTATCCTCGCCAAGCGGTATCGTGCTACCCAGTAACTGGCTTCTGGAGGACAGATAGACATTCGCTTCACGTAAAATACTGGTATTCAACTGCATCCGGTTAGACTGGAAGCCGACTCCAACATAGGGGATATATTGGGAAAAGGCTAGGCAGATGATATGAGTAACAGTATTACATCACAGATATTCTACTGGGGAGTTTGTTGCGCCACTTCTTCTCGGCTAAAAACCTAGGAAACTATAAAGGGCGGGCGTTTTGGCGGAGTGCTGGTTCTCAGCCTAATTTTAATATGACTGATTCCAAATAAATGCTATATTTTTAGGTTATCTTTGTTCATGTGGTCCTCCTAGTCTTGCGATATCTCGTACTGAAGGACCATTTTTTTCTGCTTTCCAAAATTTATCTTGAGTCTGGGAAATAATATATGGACCAACAATAACAACCAGACATATTTTAAACATGAGAAACCTTTTTACGTGACTGATATTGGTTCTATGGCTCGGAATCATTCTTGTGAAATAGTCATAGCTAAAACTATTTCCGGGGAACGTAATATTTAACGTAAAACTGGGTTACTTAATACAGAATGTTTCGTTTTGATGCAAAGAAACATCATCATGTACTCAGAGATAGTGTTGCCGGTAAGAATCGAGCGCTGATAAAACCAACAAACTCGTCCCGTGCCCAGGTTCGCTATCGTAGAGAAGGGCCCCAAGATGCTGTACCTGAACACGTCCATCCGCGGCTACCCCAAGGGCCTGCGCGCCGGCGCCGACCCGCGCAAGCCGCTGCTGGCCATCCCGGAGGACTTCGACTCGCTGCACTTCCAGGGCGTGCCCTACTCGCTCGACTCCATCGAGGTACGTACATCTCACCAGACAAGTATGCGCTTCGGGAATCTGATAGAGAAAACTTCATACTTACCCGCTATGATTAGTGCTATACCATAAAGCGCGGCAGTACAAAACTTGCCTCCGTGAATCCTCGGGAAATAATCAAAGCATTTTTTTTTTTGTTTACTTTTACTCTTCATTTACTATCAGCGCCCCGCGGTGTCACATAAGTCTAGATCCCGTGGGAATATCTGGATAAAAATATCCTAGGTGTTAGTCCAGGTTATAAACTATTTGTGTGCCAAATTTCATCCAAATCCGGTCAGCTGTTTTTGTGTGATTGACTGACAAACAAACAAACTTTCACATTTATAATATTAGTAGGATTACTCATATCAGTGATTGTTCATAGAAATCTAATGTTTGTAACACGAAAACGTACTACAATTTATGGTGGTTTCGTATTTTGTATTACGTTTTTGCTTAGTACCTGGTACGTGGAGACGGGCCTACACTGTTCCCGCATACCTGCCCATTAACTAACACTGCAATATTAAAACATTGTAAAAGGTCAACTATTTTAAAAAGTGTATTTTTTATTTATTTTTTTGAGGGTGGGAAATTATCAAATAACTTCTCCCGCTCTGGGCGGAGCGGGAGGGCGTGTCAGACTTTTACTGACTAAAACCCACCCGTGTTCCTTCCGTTGCCTGTGTGCCGAGGTCGCGATATCCCTTTCAGACAAACCCGCAACCCCGGCAGGCGAAAAAGCGTCACCATGGAGTTTGTTACCGACTCTTCCCCAAAGGTTTCACCAATGTGTGCACCTAACTACTGACTTCCCATACATGTCTACATAGACGAAAACGAAATATTCTGATTTCTTCTTTTAAATAGGCAATTAAAACATTACAATAACTGTGATTTTTCGGCCGAAATAGTATGTAAACCTTTTTAAACCGAACAAGGGTTTCAAAAATTCACGCGGCCAGTTGGCGCCACTTTGACAAGAGGTCTTCGATCTTGACAATGAACATACATTAATGATGATCTTCTCCATTCATTCATTCGTTCATCATTCAGGCACGACTAAAGAAAGTAAAGTTGTTTTGACACTTTTGACAGGTGCCTGAACCTGAAGTCTCAGTGCTGCCACCTAGTGAACGTCATTTCAGAAAAACTTCATTATTTTTAAACGGACAATGAACAACAAGAAACCGACTTACAAAACTAATATTATTTAATACTTTACAGTTACTCTTCTGAGAGTATGTTTTGAAAGCGGGTGTTTTTTTTTTTTGTAAAAAAGTTATAATTTTTTTTCTGCGTTTGAAAGGAAAATGTATGTTTCCCTTGATATAACATGTGAGTTGTTGTGTCAGGTGTGGGGCTGCGGCGACCAGGCGTCGCGTGAGGTGCAGCTGGAGGTCAAGAAGTGGCAGGTCAAGGAGGCCGAGAGGCAGCGACATGTGAGTAATCATTACTTCTTTTACCTGACATCGACTTATTTTCACCTACTATTTAAATGTGCTCCCAGAAAAATAAGGCACAGAACAGAGCAACGACTTACAAGGAAAACAATAACAAATTAGAAAGTCCTCGATCGAAGAAAAACAACATCAGCCTTTTGAGCAAGAGTCACTAATTCGATTGACGCATCGAGAGCGATATTTTAAGCTCAAACCTAAAATAACAATATTATACCCAGTACACTTGTAGGATAATTTCGTTGTTCGATATTTGTATGAAATGCTTTCGTTTTCAAGGTAAAACTATCAGCATCGGACTGGATCGAGCACCCGGACAGATACCTGTTAGAGTTAGCGGGGCGGCCGCAATACAACAACACGGCCAGCTAGTGCCCGCCGGCCGCGCGGGCCAGTGGCCAGTGGGCCAGTGGCCAGTGGGCCAGTGGCCAGTGGGCCAGTGGCCAGTGGGCCAGTGGCCAGTGGGCCAGTAGCCAGTGGGCCAGTGCCGTGTGACGGACTTGTTGTGTGGTACTCCGGCTGAAAAGTCACTGATAGTGTTGACGTGAAACCAGTAGCTGTTTGCGAAAAATAATGTTATGTTCCGGCCACCAAGAGAATGTGTTCCTTACACCTGTCAGTCGCACTAGGAACGAACAGTAAAGTTTAACCGTTAAAGGCCTGATAAACAACTAATTAACGTGCTAATTGACGTGCTTGAGGGTCACCCAGGGCTTTACCGGTTAAATTCGTAAAATACGTATTCTTTTGTACTCAGCGATTGCAATCCTTTCAGATATTTTACCTTTGATTTTGCATCACAGTGGTCTATAATGTCATTTCTATAAGGTCGCTGTCAGATGTCAAATAACTGTGAAAGTACCGTGTACAACGGACAGGTGTGAGGAGCGCATTCTCACATGGGTTGGCGTGTAAGATCGCTCTCCGACGTTTTTTTTTTTGTTTTGATCACGAGCGAAAGCGATGGATGAGGTCTAAATTGGAAAAAACATAACCAGAAGATCGTTAACTCTTACTTTGAAGGTCTACATTATTTCTAACGCTCATAAGTGTATAAGTGCGACGGAGCGCGTATATGCTCTGTCCCGATCATTTCACAATTTTTTTTTATTACGTCCCCTGCCTTTAATTTTTGGCCCGAGTGTAGCGTTCGTTTGTAAGCTACTGCGATAATATTATTACCCTTTGTTGTTCTATGACAAAAGAAAATATTTAGTAGGAGAAATTATTGTGGTTGTCGGCCAATACATTGTGATGCGTGTCATTAAACTGAACCTTGTTTTCTGTAACTAAATATCAGACAACAATATTTTGTTGGTTTTGCCACGGCATTATGCCGATAGCTAAAATATTAAGACCCTTACTAAAATACATGACATATCGTCGCTTAAGTTCACCGCGGCTGTCAAAATACGCAACGAGGATAGAAAAAAAACCGCTTCATTTCTGTACAACACTGATAGAAATTTGACTTCCGCGGTGTTAGAACTTAAGCGACGATATGGGACATGTAATGAAAATTAAAGACATTTTCGATTAGTAACGTAATGTATTATTAAATATGGTACTCTTTATCATACAATATGTTGAAAAGAACTTTGAAGTTCTATAAGAAAGTATTTCGGGACATTTATAGGATTGTTACAATAATGGAAAGCGGTATTTTTAAACAAAGCTATCCCATCAGTTAGTATTTCGAACCTTTGGTTATGACCGGGCACTCTCAAGACAATTTCCACACAAGCTCAGCCCCATGACCGCCACTCCACTGACTGCAAATCGCTAACACATCAGTAATAAAGTTGAATATCGCGTGCGCTATTTGATCGTGTTCGAGCACGGAACTAATTAATGGCGCAAGTCTCAATTCTTATTTCGTTAACTAAAATAATAATTGATCTAGAGAAAAAAAAATCTTGTGGATGGAACTGTAAGCCGAGTAATCTTGATTTTATTTAAATAATCTTTCAAAAAAAGACTCGCGAGTGAAAATGTTACAATTACGTGTATGTCTTGTACATCATACACAAGATCCAATAAATCATATACTAAAGTTCCATTTTGATTACGATTTAGGGAGCCTCTTCTTAACTCTACAACATTTGACAATTAATATTAAGAAATTGTGACTAATTATTTTAATAAAATTGTTTAGTGATATTACCAGGCCCGAAATTGGAATAATGAACAAAAATCAACTTAAACGTCAATAACTATTAATATACAGGGTGGCAGGGACGCTAAAATTGTTACCGCGTTGCGTATATTTTGTCGTTGAAATTTTGTCCTGCCACCCTGTATAAAAAAGTCAGTGTCAAACTCACTGTGTGGTGTGCATCTATAACGAGTGACAGTCGCACAGATTGGTCCTTCGAGCCGGATCTGCGGGGTAGAAGCAAGATGACGTTACGCATTCCACCGGAGGAATGACGTTCAATGAACCTTTCCACCAATCCAGCGCACGCTGACGACCCATTGCACAAAAACCAGGAAATGTAGAAAGGGACAGATAGATGCAAAGTTTAATAAAATCAAAACCCCTCGTTTTGGCTTTGCCGTAGTCGGGTTAAATTAAATGAGATAGAACACTGTCCCCAGTCAGTTTTATATTAAAAATACGATTTGTTGCTTTGTGTTAGTTCAAGTTCTAGCTTCAACTTAAAGTTTCGTGAAATTCATAGCTTATCAGAGATTTTTTTTTAATAAAAAAAATTGTGTTTTTCTTATTCTACAATTATTTTCTTAATTAGCAGCTGACTTATTCGATCATTGTTCCTAACCTAATTTTTATTATAATCTGTACAGCGTCAAATATATACACTTGACTACAGTCAGCAGGCAGCACTTTGAATAGGTTTTAACTTGTACACCGCCTTAACCCAATTGATGCCCTTGTACTTAATATTTTTTCTAATTTATTTTGTCTACTTCAGTCCAATTTAATATAGATTCTTTATTTTAATGTTTCCGTTCAAATGAATTTAATTGTCATTGCTCATATTAAAAATTCCGCTTGTGCATTATTTATTGACGATTACTTTGAAAATAACCAAAAGAGAAGAAGATATATTATTAATATAATGTATTTTGATTTTGTGACGAATGCCTGACAGCGAGGTGTCGATAAGGCTGTATTTATAAATGTACTGAAGCCTAATAAAGTAGCAATCCAAATATTTTGTAATAAGCCTTAAATTGTAAGACTGTGCCTGCAAAATAAAAAAGTGATGCAAAACATGGAATGTTTAACTAGATATTATATTTTACTTATAATATTCATGTTAAATACATGGATATGTATGTGAAGCATCCAAGGCCTAACAATATGGTCGTATTGTAGCTCACTAAACAAGTAAAGAATTGTCGTATAGTATGTACGGTCAACCACACGTCATTAATAACACAAACTACGAAAATCGCCATTACCGTTTCGAAATAAAAGTACTGTCTGTAAACATGGACGTGTAGTTGATTGTACCTAGTAATTTCATTGTTTTGAGACGAGCGTTGGACTTCAGTGTCGCCAAAGTAGATAATTACGTAGGAAGCATTTTAGAAAAGCTTCATATTTATGTTTAACGTTCCTATTGTACAAGCCATAATCGCGAGTCACTTAGGAAATTATGTAACGCTCATAAACGGTGCTTTGTTATTTTATAAATGGACCAAAATGTTTAAATAATACTGTACTAGAATAAGCAGGGAGTTTACGTTGAATATAATGTGAAAATATGTTTGCGATCTCAAGTTTTGGAGCGATATTATGTCAAGATAGCTGCGATATGAGCTAATGTTTTTGTCGACAAAAAATAATAGCGGAGTCTAGGTAATAAGTCAGGACTTAAGTTTAATCCTGGATCGTTTTATTATAGGCTCAAATAGATTTTCCGAACAAGCGCAATACAGCTTAGTTTATTTTTTAATGATGGCGCCACATTCGTTTAGGGTCATTTGTTTGCCCTGTAATTATTGATATTATTTGAGATCGTGAATAACATTTTGTTGTGATAAATGAAAGAGCTGTATTGCAATAAATAGGTTAATTATTTTCTCTAAGACATCACAGGCATCAGCTTGACGTAACACATGCACAGTCAGTAATATGCGCTTCGTAATAATTGTATTATAGTTGCTATATGAATGCTTTTGAAGATAAGTATTTTGTGTATTATACTTAAATGTAAATTTTAATAATAAATGAAATATTTTAGTAGAATTTATTTTTATCTCCCCCATGCAGTTCCTTCAAAATTCTTACTATAGACCATCAAACAACAATGTCTTCGTCATACTTGTCATAGAGTTCGTACGACCGTTAACAGTCCCTTGTACGCCATGGTCACAAATAGACGACAAAATCGTGACTTAATAAGCGCGGGGATCATTTTTAGTGAAGTCCATTAGATATTTTATAGTAGTATATTATAATAGTGATATTTCTATGAACCCATACTTAAATGACTTTGATTTTTTTTAATAATCATTCATTTTATTTGTTTGTTTACATTACGTAAAAAAAACAAAACAAATATTTTTTCAAAATCTAAAGCGATGACCCTATTCATTATTACCTAAATACCTTTATTTTTTTATTGTTTTTTAACTACATACAAAATATATCCACCTGTCAAAAGAACCAGGGGGCCTACTCCCTAAGCGAAATCCGTTCGTTCGGCTGTCGTTACTGGCGCTTCGCTCTCTGTTTAATTTACTTCTCACATGTATAATTTCAACATGAATGATGTAACCAATATGTACTTTGTAACAATTTATTTTATTTAAAAGAGTGTCCGTGGAGTTTCTTGCCCGTTCTTCTCCATAGGTACCTACTACGCTTTGGAATGGGCAATCTAGCTTCATATTTTTGACTGACCGATTCCTTGACAATTCAAAAGTGCCTGTAATGGTTTAATTGAAATAAATGATTTGAGTTTGAGTTTGAGTTTACGGTATGTTCGTAAGTGGGACGGAGAACGAAGCGCTCACTAATAATAATTTGGCAGTAGGTACCTAACCGTACGGCGATTGTATTGTAATTAACTGGTGATAAAATTTTCCATCACACTTGCAGGCTTTGGACTGTCGTAATGAACAAGTGTAGGTAGATATTATTATGTAATAAAAAATAAAAATTATTAACAGCTAATTTAAAATGTGTTTTATTTATTACAAATTAATATCATACCAAAGTACCGATAAGCGAGATGTTGATGTTATGTTGCTAGATCCCTTATTTCGATATATATCAAATATCGGATATTTTGATATTTACTATAAATACTTATCGGTTTTTTACGAAACCTGATATTAGATAGTATCGATAAGCGACATTCTGTACTGCTACATCCCTAAATCAGATGCGAGGAAGTCATATATTGGCTGGCAGCTCACGCCATTGTCACAATATCAAGACAGCAGATCGAGAATAGTGTCAACGTTTAATTTTGGTTTGTTTCTAAACGTTTCATGTCAATGTCACTTGACACATCTAGAGGTGAATTTGAAACTTGACGTCTGGACGGAATGCATTGTACTTGTAATGTAATCCGACGACGTTCTAAACTATATAGACGTAAATCCGGAAAATGATAAACAAACATTTGGACTGTGATCAATTATTAGTTTGGTTAGCAACAACAAAATAGTAGTAAATATATTAAAATCATGGCAGTGTACGCGGCTCACTTGACGAGGACGCTGCAGGGCACACCGAGTGTGTTCCAAGTGACGGCACAGGAAGCCCTCGGAGCCACTGTGAAGCCCGCTCTACGGAAAGTCGTAGAGGTAAACTTAGTGAATATTTTATTATTAGATTGATATAGATTCTGGTAATTTTTTACTTGATATATATAAGAGATACCAGCCGGTTCTTGATATTCAAACTAGGAATTACACTGGCCGTGCCTTGTTAAGTTATGCTAGTATTTTAGGGTTCCTTATTAGTCTAAGTTTACCTACTGGTGTAACTAATATACATATATACATTTATTGTGTTAACATACAACATTTGTTGACAATTCTTAAATATAATACACAATCTAACACTAAAATATGTATATATTATGTCCTAGTACAAGGAAAAAATAAAATAAAGGGAAGAGCTCATTGGGCATCAAACAATTCGTCCTCATCATTGTCAATGGGAAAAGTGTCCCAAAAGGTTGGCAGCATTTCCACATTGGAAGGAAATGGTTTTTCTTTGACCTAATAATTGGCAAGCCCTCTGGTCACGAGAAGAGTTGACCAACCACTTGGTGATGTCACCAAATACTGGATGAGCACTTGGAGCCCTACTGGTTATATTACAATGTAGACTGTAGGCATTTCATAAGTCATACCATAACACTATCCAGTTTCTTCACTACCTATTTAAACATACTTTACCATGGTAAGGTTGTGTCATTTAAGAATCATTTTGCTTTAGTGCTCTTCAGACTAGTTAAGTATGTTAAACAACCATTTCAGACAGAATTTGAAGGATTACAAAATTAATAATGGCACTTATTTTATGATGGCTATTAGTTTCTTTGGCATTGAGTATATTTATCTTATTTTTATTGTCCACTTTATCTATATTATTCAAATTTGGATAACTTTTATATCAGTTCTTATAAAATCTATTCTAGTTTTCTCTGATATTATAAATAAACCCACAGATTATGAATTTAATTCACTAAAACTCTCCAGTAAGCTAAAACATAGATAAACTTTACCCTTAAACCTTACTTTAATATAGTTTAATCTACAAACAAGTTGGCCTGTTTCAAATGATTTTACAGTTACAAAACTATATTGAAATCAATATTATTTGAGAGAATAGCTATATTGCTTGATACCTTAACCCAACTGGAAGTATTAGTTGTTAAAAAAAGAATAGATAAATCAATTTTATCACTGATTTTAATCTATAATTATACTTTATTATGGCATCTAAAATGCTCATAAATACAAATGAGTCATAAATTCAAAAGTCATTTATTCAAACTAGGCTAAGAATCAGCACTTTTCGAACATCAACATTACATAAGACAGTCCCCCAAAACGCCCCCCCTTCACCACTTCCTAGTGCTTTAGCTGGGAAAAAGAAGTGGCGCAACAAACTCCTCAGCAGCACTACTGGCTGTTCAGTTAGAAAAAAAAAAACTTGATTCTGTACAGTAGTATGCAAAATAATTTACATTGCTCAACACAAAACAGTAAATAAATTTATTTGCCATGATGACAGCTAGCACACACCAATATACCAACAAAACAATTGAAATCTATACTCAAGCGAAAATAAAAACTCAAAACATAAACAGAACTTAATACTGGAATAAAAGCTTCCAGGCATAAAGGGTGTGCCTGCTTACATATAGCTAATAAAACTGTAACTCGAAGTCACTGATAAACTAGGACCATCAATAAAAACTCAAAACATAAACAGAACTTAATACCGGAATAAAAGCTTCCAGGCATAAAGGATGTGCCTGCTTACATATAGCTAATAAAACTGTAACACAAAGTCACTGATAAACTAGGACCATCGAAGTAAAAATAAATAAACAGTTAGGCAAGAATAATATATGATCAATTGTCGAGGTTGCTAGCTAACCATATATTGCAATACAACTCATAAAAATAAAAATTGTAACAAGTAGATTATGTCAATAACAAATGAAAATAAAATAAAAATCAATTGACTTATACATTTAAAAAAAAAAAAACAATTATATAACTCATACTTGACAATACTGTTTCCAGTACCTCGCAGCGACATACCCTAACAAGTGTGGCTGGTGTCTGCACTGGTATGATGAGGTGTACCTGCTGTTTGATTGCTGTCTGCAATACTACTACCTCAAACACTACGGTGAGTTCACACGTCACTCTATTTATCAAACAGGAACATAATGATCACTGTTGTTTTTTTTTTACCTTTATCCATGATGTGTTATAATGTATCGTATTTACTTTATAATAAAAACGTATGTATTTCAATTACTCTCTAACAATCATCACTTTAACTTCCAGCTGCATCATTCTCTGAGAGCTTCTATGAGCTACTCCGCGTGCCCACATCCTCGTCCAGTGAGTTCAACAGTGGACAACAGCTACCGGTATACTTGGAGCGAGCCTCACTGGCCTTGCTGGTGTTGGTACCCTACCTGAGGGACAGGCTCGAGAGGATCGTGGAGCGATGGAGGGAGGATGATGAGAATGGCAGATTAGGGAAGGTAAGCTCATTGTAGATAGATGATGAATATGATGTTAGATTTATTATTTTGCGAGTTAAATTCCACACACATTCAGTTATTTGTAATGAAAACATAATGAAGTAAATTGAGTGCTTCTGCTTACAAACATTTTCTGTTTACCATTTTCGGCAATTTCTTTTTCGGCCCTTATTAATGTATTATTTTCTATTTATTAGCAGATTTTTTTTTTAAAGTTATTCATAATGATGAGTACAATGACCCCTTAAGAGGTTTAGGGTAAACAAAAACTAAGGTTGTATAACCTTATTGTATTTAATTAAATCCGGGAAGAATCCTTGATCCACGCACTAATTAAATATTAAAGCTATGTATGGTGCTATAGACCTGTAGGAACAAAATAAACTATTGACTTAAAATTACGGAACTAAGCAGTGTGTCTTGCAGAGAGGAACAATTCACTGAAAAATTTGGAAAGAACTCACCAAATTAACCTGCACGGGGCCAAGTTATGTCGCTCCAGTGCGACCTCTGCCCCGCTTCACTGTAATTCACTTGGCGACATAGAGTCACCACCACAAAAACCAAACTCCGCTTGTAAACATGTGCCGATGCTTAGCAAAAAAACTGAGACGGAGAGCACACGGCCACGACCACACGCCTTGATGTCACCCGAACGAATTGTGCGAAGGGTCGCTAGTAAATAAATAAATACTTAGAAGATGTTTATTGTTACTCAATCAGTCCCGGTGGGACAAGACCCGGCGCGCCGCGACCCACGTATACGCGACCCTGCACACAGTGTGGGCGTGCGCGCGCCTGCTGCAGCTCGCGCGCTACCTGGCGGGCCGCACCACGTCGCACGCGCCCACACTCGCCGCGCTGGGACTCACGCTCAAGGTAACTTATTGTGAAAATGTATTATGAAAAATAAACTTATAATTTGATAAAAAAAACTACTTTCACAACTAACTTAGATCTTTGACAGTCGTTACGGGTAGTCAGAAGCCCAAAAGTCTGACAACAAGTCTTACCAAGAGCTATCGTGTTACCCAGAAACTAGTTTGTGGAGGTTAGATAGGTTAGTTGCTCCATGTAAAATACAGGTATTCAGCTGTATCCGGTTCGGCTGGAAGTAAAGTAAAGTAAACATTTATTTGCATAGATTGCAGGTACAGTAAATAAGATGTGACAGTTTGGTGGTTGATCCTTGTGCAATCTACCTTATAATAGGCATGCAACATTATTATAAAATTAGTGAATTAACAATTGAATTGCAGTGATGATACAGTTACAATTATATTTGAGGTATTACAGTTCAATAACAGTCGACATGGTACATTCATATAATAAAAATACAATTAAAAAATAAAAATAAAATACAAATTTAAATAATCTAGAACACAATAGGTATAAAAAAAAAAAAAAAATTAAAACAATGTCACAATTAGGTGTGTCGAATTAAATTACATTAAATTATTCAGTACTTAAGTCAGTGTCATTTAGAAAGTCATTCACAGAATAATAGCATTTTACAATTAATAATGCTGTCAGTTTCTTTTTAAAATTTTGTATTGTGTCATTTTTAATTATGTTAGGTATTTTATTATATATTATTGGGCCCATACTAATAACACTTTTTTTTTGTAAAGCTGTGTTACAACTCTCAACATTTAGAAGATATTTATACTGACTTCTTATAGGTCTCTTTCTATCTTTTGACATCGCAGTGAAAAGGTTAATGACACTTTTAACAAAAATTGCGATTTCTAAAATGTACATAGCCGGAAAAGTTAATAGTTTGAGGGACTTAAACACAGGAACACAACTATCTGTCGCTTTCTTATTAAGTATTGCTCTTAGGCAATGTGCCTGTTCTCGTAGAGTACAATTTCCCCAAAAGATTATCTGGAGATTGTTGTGGAGATGTTGACCTTTTTCGCTAAATTGTATAAGACATACGCGGATACGCTCAATTTTTTACAAACCTCTTCTGCTTGAGGTTTCCAAGTCAACTGACTGTCTATCAGTATACCTAAAAATTTTGCAACTTGTACTTGGTCTATATTACAGTTGTTAAATTCTATTTTTACATTTGGTACTGATTTGCGTTGATAAAAATGCATTACGTTTGTTTTTTGCAGGTTAATTACTAAATTATTTTCGTCAAGCCAATTTACAATGTCTTTAAGAGTGTAATTTATGTCATGTTCGTATTTAATTATGTCTGTACATTTAATTAGTGCGGTGCTGTCGTCAGCAAATAAGAACATAGGGTGTTCAATTTGGTGTGGTAAGTCATTTATGTATAGCAAGAATAAAAGTGAGCTAAGAACTCCACCCTGAGGTACGCCATGTCTGATTACTCTTGCTTCAGATATGTATTTCTTCTGGAAGCCGACCAACATAGTTTGTTAGGCAGATTGATTATCCACAACTAACTTAGAATTGAAGGCATGGCCTATTGTTTGTTGCATGGATTCATCGAACGAAATAAATATGTAGTTTATGACTCATTAAAATAATTCAGATGAAATTGGCGCAAAAATATCAGTAAAAAACATACCCGTTCCTTTTGGCTTGACCGTAGTCGGGTTATAATACCCACCTCCACCTTCTATTTGGAAGTGTTTATTGTGTTCTAATTTGTACATTATGGGTCTAATACTCCTTATTAACATATAACATATTCCTTATTAACACTTAAGTACGCACCGCCCCGCGAGCAAGGGGAGCACAGCTGGGGGGACCTCGTCAGGAGTGTGGCTACTGGACAGATTGGGTGAGTTAAATAAGTGCTCCGAAATGGTCGATTTGAATAGAACTCTTTATCCATACAAATATTATTATAAATAAGGAAGTAACTCTGTCTGTCTGTTAACGACTAAGCGGATTTAGATGAAATTTGACATACCGAGGTTAGGGGCCATAACTTATAAATAAATAAATTGGCAATCAGTTGGCTTCTGTTTAGATTCTAGGTTTTCCAATGGAGCATGTCTCCAAGCGTTCTCATCTTGTATATAATCGTCTAATTTGTAATATGTTTAAGTGCAAAAGTGTACTTTTTATATGAATATTAAATTTTCTTTCATTTAATTGTAATATATCACAAGGTATTTTGTTGTAACATTTAAAACAGTACCCCATAAAAGATGTATGGTACTTTAGACCATCTGAAAAATCCAAGATTAGAACGCTTGGAAGCATGCTGGTCCTGCTCCATAGGACAATTTAGAGTCTATACTTAATCAAACAGTTTATTTTTTTTAACTCATTGATTTTACATTCTGTGATTACTTGAACTCACACACTAACTTATTAGTATTCCTTGTAAAAAAATTAGGAATATCGTAGATATACTTTTACTATCGTAGATATACGTTCACTTTTGTTCTGGCTAATCTTTGAAACGGCTGGACCGATTTTGACGGGAGTTTCACTGGAAGATAGCTGATGTTATAGGGAGGAACTTTGGCTACTTTTGTTTTAGATAAAGAATTACGGTTCCGCGCACAAATATTAAAACCCTTGTAATCTGTAAATACATCTATACAAAAAATAAAATTGAAGTGTCCGATCGTCTAGGGTTCTAGGATCTGTCTGGTCTGTCTGTTCCGGCTAATCTCCGAAAACTTTCACTGCCAGCTATACAAATAAATTAAATTAACTTATACAATTCCACAAAGAAGTCACGGGTAACAGCTAGTATTGAATATGAACGTTGCAGGAGCGCTGTGGTGACATTCCCGATGCTGGGCAGCCTGGCGCTGCGCGGCGTGGAGTACGGCGCCTTCGGCGTGCAGCTCCTGCGCTGGTGGGACGCGCGCGCGCGCCCGCAGCACGCGCTGCCCGCGCCGCCGCCGCCGCAGGTCACTACGTCTATAGACACGTGCTTTGGGCTCTAAACTCTACGACTCTGCTTTATCTATGGTCCCTCCCATAACTGCACAAGGATGTTCCGGCGCTCCCGCCTACTTACAACGCTACAAGGTTCTTTTGGCGCGTAGCCAATAGCGGATATAACGCCGCCATCTTGTTTTATCAATACATTTCACATAACAATTGCACAAATGTTTAGTGTTTACCAACAGCGCTCTCTATCAACGTCATTCAAGCGCAAACAGATCATTGTAGCATTGTACCTAGTCTACAAAAGATATAAATGTTCTTCCATTCCTATCGGTTCCTAGTTTTATTCCTGAAGAAACGCAGACAGAATACGGGGCGGATTTATGAATCGGGGCAGAAAGGGCAGGTACCTGTTTAAGTCATTCTAACTGCATTAACAGGTTTTGGAAATATGGTACATGCAGTTAGAAAAACGTTAATTCTAACGTTTTATTTTTATGATACCAAACGACGCAGATTCATGTAAGAAAAAAAATATCACACTTGCGGTCCGTTTGGTAGACGATTACTAGCAACCAAGATTTAAAAAATATACAAAACCCAAAATGGGTTTTGGGCCTAATTAGAATGTAAAAAATTTGTTTATTCACATTAATAATACCTAATGTCTTACTTTGTTATTTTTGTTCATTACATAATATGTTTTTAGTAGGCGTAGTAATGTCTTGATTTGTCGTTATTCTTAATTGATATTTTTAATCCTGCTCTATGGCATACTAATGTCTAATGTTCAATGTTTCCAGAGAGACGACCGAGCTCTTCGGTGGAAGAACAAGTGTCCGCTATGTCTGCAGACGTGGAAGATACCTACAGTGTTGCCAGTCTCCGGGTGAGCTTGCTTTTTTTAGTTCCAACGTATACTTGCGAATAAAAAGATTAAGCAACTTTAAAAAAATGGTACAGATAGGAGTTTATAATTACACAAACTTTAAACTATTATATGAAATACTAAATAGCGGCGTGTAATGTTGCCGGTCCTAAAGGTCTCCAGAATGAGACAATCAACTGAATTAAATGTGGTTTATTCCCTAATTCATTAAAATACATAAAACAATGCGCATTGGTGTTTGGTTCCTACTTAGCATAAAACGATTCATATAGTACAGTATTTTTATTTCTTGATGATTCATAATGTACTCTGTGACTTATACCCAGCAAAAATGTTCTCTGTGACTTATACCCAGCAATAATGTAGGTACTCAGTGACTTTTACCCAGCAATAATGTAGGTACTCAGTGACTTATACCCAGCAATAATGTACTCTGTGACTTTATCCAGCAATAATTTAGATACTCAGTGACTTATACCCAGCAATAATGTAGGTACTCAGTGTAGGCTATAATGTACTCTATGACTTATACCACAGATAATATAATACTACGTACAGATACCCAATCCCATACAAAGAAATTACACCTCCCTAAGTCTGGCTATTGAGCTGGCTATTTTTGTTCCTCCATTTGTTCAACAGATGGCAGCATCAGCGACTCACTAATTGCCAGAGACTGTAGTTTTACATCTATGAGTCGACTTAGATACTTATGGCGTTGTTTTATTATGGTACATTCTTTAAATCGCACATGGCATGGTGCGTTCAAGGACAAGTAATAAGAATACAACATTAATATCTCGTAAAAGTTTTAATTTATATTTTTTGTTGAAAATACGAGATTTATGAGTTTAAATAGATAAATCAGCGCTAAACAAGGACGTTTTGATTTTTTCTAATCTTACTTCAACCAAAATCTGCCGTTTATCGCTTTTTAGTGATTGTTAATTTCATAATTGTTACCTATGCCGCCATCTATGATTCTTTTTCAAGACTAATTGTAATTTGTTCGAGTTGAGACCATGCTTATACCCCCAGCAATAATGTATTCTGTGACTTAAACCCAGCAATAATATACTCTGTGACTTATACCCAGTAAAAATGAATGTATACTATTGTAGAAAGGATAGCTGCTGCTAACTTCCTATGTTTATTACCCGTCCCGCGACGGGTCGACGCTTGGATAAAAATATTACCTACAACTTATATTAAACTTATAGAGTCAAAACATATATTTTTTTTTCTTTAAAGATGTATTTGATTGCATAGGGGTTTAAAAAAAAAACATTTAATTTTTATTTTAAGAGGCTCAATATTGCCCTTCGTTTCAGCTACATTTTCTGCTACATCTGCATCTCTCGCCACGTGCGGGCTAACTCCACGTGTCCGGTGACTCGCTGTCCGGCGGCAGAACAGTCGCTCGTCCGACTGTACATCGACTAGCAGTGCGCACTGCCGCACTGCCGCAGTGCTGCCAAGGGCAGTAGTGACTGTGACATAGTGCCTGCGAGTCACACGAGCCGCGTGTGCTGCGTGCAAGTCGGCTGTTTGTCGTATAGTAGTAGATACACTAGTTTACCCTATCAAAATAATGACAACTTGAGCAACAATGAAAATGTTAAGCACCAAGTGAATTTTAATTTAAAATGTGTTTAAGACTACCGACTACTGCCATAATTTTAAATAAACTGGTAGTTTGAAAAGGTGATCATTACATGGCTTACAAAACGCACATCAGTAATTATGCCTTATATTACATTACCATTAAACGTATCACAGTAGTGTTAATATTAGGGAGGAGTATTGTTTACTATTGTATTATTTATTTTGTTAAGATATTATGGTTGTGGGAGAATTCATGTGAGGGACTTATGACCGAATACTCAAACGATTTTATGTCAATGTTAAGTATTGTTTGAGTACACGGGGGTTAAATCGGTAAACGAAGATATTGGTCACTAATATCTTTATAACTTTATCATTTTAGAAATAAGGTTCGTTATTCAATGCAGCATGTTGGATACGCTTAGATAAATCATGTAGATTGAACTTAGTAATAATAGTTCATTCGACGAATTATTATTGTATCTAGTGCCTTACTGTGTAAGGGATTAAGTTATTATAACTAGTACCTACTTATTAATTTTGTTATTGTTTTGAAATAAAACAAAAAAAATATTCGTTTTTTTCATTTATTGTTCGTAAGAAATATGTAATAATTTTGTACGGTGCGGTATCAAAACATACCAGTTATAATTCATTCTTTATACCCGAGGCAATATAAGCTATATTGCCGTAAATACTTTTTTTTACAACTGTCCTTAATTTTAACGGGTGATGATTGACAACTTATCTCCTATTTCTCGCACTAAACTATTTTTATGTCAATCACATAGTAAACAATTTGACGTACCGTCGACCTTTAACTGATTTATCACTTTTGACAACAACTCCGCACAGCTCGATGCAAACTTGATGGCAGGTCCCATAGAGCTTGGAACTTCACTATAACTTGTCCTGTGACGCGATTGGTAGCACTGTTCTGTCAGACGCCATTTTGAACTCGAATAATATTGAAACTAAGTTTGACAAGCATTAGCGCCAACATGACGCAAGGGACAAGTTATACTGAACGAGCTGTAAATTGAAGTGCGACATTAACATAGTGTCACAAGACAGATGTACTGTATAAATAAATAAATAAATACTGTACAGTACATTAGGTATATATAGTCTAGTACAACACTAAATCTAATACTAGCAAGTTTTATATATACTATATGTAAGACTTGTAGGTTCATGACTTGACAAGACAGTGACATTCAAACTTAGGATGGGAAAGCAATTACGAGGTCGACTATACAATTTTGTTTGTTACTTACTTCAATTTTTCGGTTCAAAACGTAGATTTTTTTTATTTTATAAAAAAAATACCGTCCTTGAAAGTAAACTACAACGGAATACAACTCATGCGCATTGGGAATCACCTATCACTATATATGTTGTTCTTTCTGCCCCAGAGGAGCGTAAGGAAGTGTTGACACAACACCCCCCGCGCGCCTCTGGGAACGAAAGAAAAACGTACAGGGCAGCAGATGTTTCCCATTGCGCAGGAGTTGGAGGAACAAAATGGTGAAATCCCGCCTTGTACATTGAATATCGTCCATCCAAGTGTCAAATTCTGCTTGGATGTAACGAGTGTTATTCTTAGTCATTTCCGAAAAAGTCATTTGCCACAACATTACATCATAGAAAACTGATAAAATTATTATTTTTAAACAAAAAGTGTCTGAGCTTGAATGATTTTAATTTATCAGAAAAAGGCTCATGTCGCACCATCCACTATTTACAAATCATCTATTGATACTCAACATACAAGACGCGATCCCGCCATTTTGAAATAAAAGTAAACGGACAGAATGGAACATAAGAAGTCGTCAATTAACAGCTGTGGGAGGGGGGGGACATGGGTAGATAAATATAAAAGGTTGAAGTTAACTATTTGTTGAGTATATCAGTTTTATAATATCTTTCTTCTCCATTGTCAAAGTTATGTTTACACATTTGACTAATTCACATAAATTACAAACTGTTAAAAAACATAAGTAGACTCAACTTTGTTCTGGTGTTACGTTTTGTTAAATACTTTATCTATCACATGGTGTAGATATAGTTTTAATACCTCTTATGGCTATGGTTAAAAGGTAAAATATACCTTCGTGTACGGGTTGTAGTAGTTAACTCCGTACACCGATTTGTCGTGAAGGTTTGTATGTTGAGTTAGTATAGAGAAACACCGATCCACTAAGATGCACTAAGTAGTTGAGTTTATTTAAGTTAAAAGTAAGTTACAGTACTAGAGTGGAAGGCGATTATTTCTCTCAGTTGTTGATAGCTACACAGTTATTAGTTCACTATATTTAAATTCGTTAGTCATGTTATTTTATTACGCTTAATTATGACGCGCATCGTTGGCCTAAAGTAGGTTGCCGAGTACGCAGAAAAATGTACGGCGATGAGACCGTACATATTGGCAACCCCCTAAAGAAGCGAAGATGAGTAGAGAGAGAGAAAGAAACGCCTGTACAAAGTTAAACATTAAAGTAAAAGTAAATAATTAATCAAAAGTAAAGGCAATATTGTCTCGGTGTCCTAGAGGTTGTCCGTGGCAGTCGTCCGTGGGCGCCTGCTGGTTTTCTTCTCGGGCAGTCTGCTGTCGAGATCCCATTGGTTGAAGTTCAATGTCTTCATGCGTTTGCTTTCTATTCGTCGCGTTGCGTTTCGGAAATCGCATCCTGAGCAGCGTGCAGTATTTCCTTGTTATGATCCACAGGAAAGTGATGACAGCAATTGTTAGTAAAAGGTAACAAATTGCATATTGGTGAACGTCATGATCCGTAATAGTGGATGGTAGTTTCGGCTCGTTCTCTTGTTGGAACCGCAGCTTTTTGTCAATTTCAACGAAGTCATTTTTCTTTAGAGTGAAGAGTTCGTGTGGCGCGTTATGAAGTGTGACATTGACAATGTTGTTTATCGGCGAATTCAGGTTCGGTACATGCATGTCATAGTTCACGTTGAGTTTGCTGTTGTACTGATTGTGCGAAGTGATTGTGAGTTCTTTTGACCGCAGTACGCATCCTTGATTCAAAGTTACTATAGCCGCCGATGTGATAGTTTGTGATATTACGTCGTTTTCACAAACAGTACGTAATTCGCACCTTCCGCAACAAACAACCAGCCAGCTGTTTGATTCTTGCAATTTGATCCATGCCTCCTCGCATGACACGCTGTGTACGTCACACGGTGACGTAGTTGTACGATGACCCAGTAGTTTTGCTTCGCAAGGTGCATTCTTGTTGTGTAAGTTGAACACTGGTATGTTTGCGTTACAAATGAAATTATCTTTTTGCCTTTTGATGCATTGCTTGAAGTCTTTATCTTTTAGTGAGATGTAAGAATTCTTCTCAAAGTTCACGGCAATGTATTCCGAAGATAACTGCATCAATTTGTAATTTGACTCCGCCTTGAATGGTATAGCGATAGCCCGATAGTACGTAAAGTCCTCATTCGAAATTAAAGGAATGTGAACTTCGAACATGAAGTAGTTTTTTGTTATTCTTGCTTTCACGTACAGCAACTTGTAAAGTTCCTTGATATCTTCTCTGATATTTTCTGTCGGCAATGACAGGGTCCTCGGCAGTCTGCCGGATATGTCTTCCAGTTGCTTTACTAGACTGACTGGTGATATCAAGTGCACGTCCATATGTCCACTGTAGACATTAGTGAGAGTGTTCAGGAGCATAGTTTGGATTTCCTTAAGATTTCGTAGTAGTAGCGATGCTGTGAGCGAAGCGGAGTTGAAGTAACTTGTGGCCATCATTATTTGTATTTCTGTTTCAATGCTGCCCAGATTCGTCTTAGTTTCTTCCATGAAGTGTTCTATCATCTTGCATTGAAGCTTGATATTTTCATCGTTTTTCTTCAAAACGTCATTTTGTAGTTGCATGATCGATGTTTGGTTTTTTGCGAGTTCGCGCAAATAGTTTTCGTTGAGTTGTATGGCATCAATGTCCTTATGGTATTTGTCAGCAAACTTCTGGTCTAAGACGCCGAATAAACTATTTGCTACCATGCCTACTCCGTCGATCAAGCCGCGCTTTTTGCGCTTAGATAAATGCTTGTGGGGAGCCAGCAGCATGGTGTTGTAGAAGTTGAGTAGTTCCATCTCGTGCGATAGTTGATCCGTCGTTGCTTGGCAATAACTTTGATGGATCTTCTGGCAAAGGTCATTTACACCGTTTATATATTTTTCAATATGTTGAACGCCCTGCCAGTAGTTAGTTAAGTTGTAGTACGTAAGCAAAGTCCATTCATCGTGAATGAGTTCAATTTTGCCTATGGTGTCATAATAAATCGGTCGCTCGGGTTCCAGGTTGGTAATTTGAGTGCCTGACCTTAGTTGCGAACCATATGATCCATTCACAAGTATCAACATTGTGAATAGAAACATTAAAATGTTTGTAAGACATTTTCTTCCAGAGTGTTTTGTTGTGGTAGTTTTTCTAGTTTTTTGTAAATCTGTTTTACATTCTTCATAATTTTTGTTGCAGTTTGCGTCGATCGGTAGAGCTGATAGTTTTACTATGGGTCGTTTAATGACACCAGTTTGGGTTTTCAGGGTTGTCACTCGAACGTATCCGTCCGCTCCGGGGTGAAGTTCTAACACCCTACCCATGGCCCATTTTCCTGGCGGCAAATTATTATCCCGGACTAGTACGATGTCCCCCTCGCTGAGGTTTTTCTTGGGATTGTTCCATTTGCTGCGCGTTTGGAGTTGAGTAAGATAGTCGCTTGACCAATTCTTCCAAAATTGTTGGTACATATGTTCAGTTAACTGCCATCGCCGGCGTAGGTCAATGCAGTTTTCATCAGTGTAGTCAGCTCGTGGTAAAGACATTGTTGGTCCCCCCGTTAGAAAGTGACCCGGTGTCAGGTAGTTATAAAATTCTTCGGGGTCTTCAGTGAGCTGGCAAAGCGGCCTGGAGTTCATGCACGCTTCTATCTTCGCAAGCAGGGTAGTAAATTCCTCGTACGTCAGTTTTTGGGCTCCTAGCACCCGACGAAGGTGATACTTCATCGACTTGACCGCTGCTTCCCATAGTCCACCAGCAGTTGGCCAAGCGGGCGCATTAAAATGCCATTGTACTCCCATGTCTGCGATGTTATTGAAGAAGTTTGGCGACAAGATTTGCTTGAAGTCTTCAAACTCTTTCTGAAGCAACCTTGATGCGCCTATGAAATTTGTACCACAGTCCGAGTAGACGTGACCTGGTGTTCCGCGTCTGGAGCACATTCTCTGGAAGGCTGCTATAAAAGTTTCAGTACTTAAGTCGGATGCAAGTTCGATGTGCACAGCCTTTGTCACCATGCATACGAATATGCATATGTAACCCTTTGAAGTTCGAACCCCTCTTCCTTTGTTGAGTCTGACTTCAACGTGTCCTGTGAAGTCAACTCCTGTGTGGGTAAACGGGCGCGAAGGTGTTACTCGTTGTGGTGGCAGATCTCCCATGAGTTGGTTCATCTCCGGTGGGTTATAGCGGTGGCAGCGCACACAGCGCCGTAGTTCAGCTTTCACCGCTCTGTTACCGCCAACGATCCAGTACCGTTGCCGGATGTACGCTAAAGTTAGTCTGGCTCCTCCGTGTAAAGTCGTTAAGTGAGCTTGATTGATCACCAACTCAGTAAGTCGTCCACCCTTAGGTAGAATGATTGGATTCTTCATCTCAAAAGGTAAACTGGAATAGTTCAGTCGACCCCCGACTCGGATTAAGCCGTTGTTGTCCAAGTATGGTTTAAGTTTGGAAATGTTGCTTTTCGTAGAAATAGTTTCTTTCTTCATAAGTTGTTTATATTCTTGCATAATTTCCGTTTGTTGCACATATTTTATTATTTGTTCATTTGCATTGTTTAATTCGCATAAAGTGAGGCATCCGGTGTCACGTTTCGTGTTATTACGTGCGTTTCCGATAAATCGTTGTATCCATGCTACAATTCTGATCGCTTTGGTCAATGAACTGCAATTAGTTAATAAGTTATGAATAAAATTGTTTATCTCTTTGTTTATGGAGTTCGATTTCGCTTGGTTAATGCTGCCTATGTTAGTTGTAAATGTGCATGTTATGTTTTCTTCACGACTTTGTTCTTGGAAGGTATTCAGAAATGTAGGACCTTCCCACCACAGACTGAATGTTGTTAGCTTGGTTGGTAGCAATCCTCTTGATGCACAGTCTGCAGGGTTATCTTGCGACTTCACATAACGCCATTGCTCGGCTGGTATGATTCGTCTTATTTTTGCAACTCGATTGGCGACATATTTTTCTCTTTTAGATGTATCCCCCTGTATCCATGCCAGGACCACTTGAGAGTCACACCAAACGCTCGTTGTTATTTCGAAACCATTCAGAGGTTCTCTGATTTTTTCGATGAGTTGCGATAGTAATAGTGCGCCGCAAAGTTCAAGTTTCGGTAATGTGATCGTTTGTGATAACGGTGCTACTCTTGTTTTAGCAGCAAGTAATGTTATTGTTGGCTTGTTGTGTTCATCTCTGACGCAGCTGTAAACCACGCAGGAGTAAGCCTTTTCACTGGCGTCGCAGAATCCAAATAGTTCGATCTTCTGGTTCGTTGAACCGATCCAGCGCTTGATTTTCATGTGCTTTACATTGGGTATGTCAGCTCTTAGTTTTAGCCACTTATCTGCTATATGTGACGGTAACTGATCATCCCACTCAAGTTTGTTGATCCATACTTCTTGGAATATAATTTTTGCCGCAATAGTTATGGGTGATAGCCAACCCAGCGGATCATAAAGTTGTGAAATTTCTGAAAGCAGCCGCCTTTTAGTTATTTCCGGTCGACATTTCTCTTCAAATTTCCAGTTAAACACAAATGTGTCAGCATGCGGATTCCAACCTAGTCCTAGGGTTTTCAAGGATTCCTCCTGCTTGAAGTCAAAAGTTATTCTGCGTGAAATCTGATCTTCACTTAAGTTCTCTAACAATGCTGGAGCATTGCTGGACCACTTGCGTAAGTTCATCCCGGCGCCCTTTAACATCTCGATAAGCGATGTCTGGAGTTCCTGGGCCGCTTCAAGTGAGTTGTGGCCGCTTATGACGTCATCGACGTATGCTTCGTTCAGTAGTACTTTGGCTGCCGTGGGGTATTTGTAGCCATCATCGTATGCAAGTTGTTTGATGGTTCTCATGGCTAGCCACGGTGCGCACTTAGTGCCATAAGTGACGGTGCAAAGTTGGTACTCTTGTAGCTTTTCTGACGGCGTAGTTCGCCAAATAATTTTCTGCAAATGTTGTTGTTCCTCAGACAGCCAGATACATCGGTACATTTTTTCGATGTCAGCTGTAAAGGCGTATTTGTAAGTTCTCCAATTTATGATAAGTTCTTGGATATCTTTTTGTAGGTTGGGGCCCTTTTCTTGTAGGCCGTTCAGGCTGTATCCCGTTTTAGTTTTCTGAGATGCATTGAAGACAACTCTGAGTTTCGTGGTAGTAGATTCTTCACGAAGTACTCCGTGATGTGGTAGGAAACATTCAGTAGTTAGAGATGTCATGGGTTTTGCTGGTTTCATATGGCCCAACTCCAGGTATTCCCTAAGGAACTCTTTGTATAACATTTCAAGTCGGCCATTTCTTTGAAACCTTTTTTCTAGTTGCAGCAATTGTGATACTGCAATTGTTTTCGATGTTCCGATCTTATTTTCATAATTCGGACATAAAGGCATCTTCACAATGTATCTTCCATCTGAACCACGGCGAGTAGTTTCCTTGTAGTAAATTTCGCATTGATCGTCTTTAGATCGGTCAGTGTTTGTTTTGATGACGTCTTCACACTCCCAAAATTTAGTTATTTCAGCCAAGTCTAGCAGTGTGACGTGACAGTTAAAAGTTTCTAGTTTTCCACACAAAATCCATCCCAGCTGTGTCTGCTGCGCAACGGGTGACTTTGGTGCGCCTTTTAGTATTCCATCTTGTATTATTTCAGCGTATACATCAGCTCCAAGCAGTATGTCAACAGACCTTGAAATGTTAAAATCAGGGTCCGCTAGTTTTAAGTTTTGCAAGTGCGACCAGTCTGGTCGTTCAAATGTATTGTTCGGTAGTTTATTGATCAGTTTCTTCATAATCAATGCTTCAGTGTTGAAAGTATATTCGGAGTGGATTGATTTGCATGTTAGGTTAAGGCGTCCTTTACAGTCACCTGATACAGTTCCAACTCCAGATATCTTCGCAGTTAGTTTGTTTCTTGGCAGCCTTAAGAGTTGTGCTGCATTTTCGGTTATTAAGTTAACTTGTGAGCCCTGATCTATGAGCGCACGAAGAGTTACGTAAGTCCCATCTATAGATTTGACCTTAGCTTGGACGGTTGTCAGTAAAACTTCCATCTCGCTGGCTGATAGATGATTTGAACTCGGCGTTTCAGTTTCCCTCGAAGGTCGTTGACCTGAGCGTTGGTTTTCATTGCTCGTCGAAGGTGTATTTTTGTTGGAATGTAAGAGCGTATGATGCTTCATATTACATTCCTTACAAGTTTTCGTAGAGTTGCAAGTTTGTTTTTCGTGACTAAACAAACAGTTTTTGCATAGCCGCAATTTTGCAACTGTGCTGCTTCGTTGCTTTGTATCCGAGTCAATAAACTGCTGACATCGCATTAAAACATGATTGTTTTTGCAAAGAGGGCACTGCCCGTATGAAGTATGGTAAGTTTTTGGAAGCCACTTCTTATTATCGAAGTTTTTTCGAGGTACATGTTTTTCAGTTCCAGCTGACTTCTCTGAACTCTGTATGTCCTTCTTTGAAGTCTTCATGGTTTCAAATGCCATAAACTGGTTTTCTAAGTACATCAAAAATTCCTGTAGTGTTGGCACTTCTCTGTTATCGTGCAAGTTCTTTATGTATTCATTGTAGGTTACACAGTCTAGTTTCTGTGACATCAGATGGACAATCATTGGATCCCAATTGGTTGTATCAAAACCAATGTTTGTTAAACCGTTTAGACATTCCGTTGTTACGTCATGCAGCTTCTTTAAGTTGTAAGCGTCTGGCTTCTGTATGACAGGCAATTGCAGCATAGTGTTCATGTATGATGAGAATTGTAGTCGACGGTTGTTGTACCGTTGATTCAGTATATCCCAACACGAAGTGTAGTTGTCGGCGCTGATGCTCAAGTGTTGCACCAGTCTTTCTGCTTCACCTTTCAGCCTGGTTTTCAGATGCTGCATTTTTTGAGCTTTATTCAATGTCGGGTTTTTGTGTATGGTTTCCAGGAACAAATCTTTGAAAGATATCCATTTGCTGTAGTGTCCTGAAAACTCCGGAATCTCGATTTTCGGTGTTGAATGTTGGTGATGAGCGGTAGACCACATCTTGCTTTTCAGTTGTTTCCTTGTGTTGTCATATTTTGCTTCGATGCTGTTGAACTTGTCATAGTACGTATGTTTCGAACCTTTCAGTAAAGCTTCCAGTTCCCAATGAGTATTGTCAACAGCCTCCCACCTCGACTTCAAGATTGACAAGTGATCGTCAAGTTCCCATTTTTCGGTTAAGTCTTCAAAATCTATTTTTGCCATAGCCCGATCGATGGCCTTGAAGTTGCATTCCTGTTTAGTTAGCAAAGTCTTGGTCTTCTCATCAGTTTCTCCTTTCGACAAGTCTGTCAGGTCGAATTTGACATTTTCTTCAGTAGTTTGCAACATTTTTAAAATGTCTGCTTTAGTTGTTTCGTACATGGTCTTTGTCTTACCGTACACATCTTCCGCAAAATAGTTTATGTTCCTGTCTTCAATTTCTTGCAACAGCAATGTATGCCGAGCATTGAAATCCATCCATTGAGCTTCTAACGAGGACAGCCGCTTGTTTAAGTATTCCGTTGTTTTTCTAGCTTTGCTATCCTTGTTATAGTTGGCACATAATGTTTTGATGTTTTCAAAACATGTTGATTGTAGCGATAGCTTATTCATCTTGATTATAGATGATAGCTTCCTTGTAGTTCACAAAATACCTTTTTAAATAGTTCCGAAGATTCTTCGTCGAAGGCTCTTCTGGTATTTGTAGTTAGTTTCAGTAGTTGAAGGGTCTTCCAGTAGTCGAAGGCTCTTCTGGTATTTGTAGTTAGTTTCAGTAGTTGAAGGGTCTTCTAGAAGTCGAAGGCTCTTCTGGTAGTTGTAGTTCGTTCCGGTACTCAATGTGCCTGTACTCTGGTTAGGTATTTGCGCCTTCTCAATCCAACTGGGGCGACCCTCTTCCGGGAGACCAGCTGAACCGATTCGCTACCGTAACAAGAGACACAAACACACTAAGATACACGAAGGCTCGAAGGACCATAAATGTACGGGTTGTAGTAGTTAACTCCGTACACCGATTTGTCGTGAAGGTTTGTATGTTGAGTTAGTATAGAGAAACACCGATCCACTAAGATGCACTAAGTAGTTGAGTTTATTTAAGTTAAAAGTAAGTTACAGTACTAGAGTGGAAGGCGATTATTTCTCTCAGTTGTTGATAGCTACACAGTTATTAGTTCACTATATTTAAATTCGTTAGTCATGTTATTTTATTACGCTTAATTATGACGCGCATCGTTGGCCTAAAGTAGGTTGCCGAGTACGCAGAAAAATGTACGGCGATGAGACCGTACACTTCGAAATTAATTAATAATTTGTACAAAATGATAATAATAGCTGACAATTATCGTAAATTTTTTGTGATCAATTAAATTATAATATCAATACAAAACTACAAACTAAAATCAACAAGCTACCAACAAAATTTAACATGAGTGGCAAATTTTCCACAATAAACGATCGTGGCAAAGTTACCACTATTTCGTTAAATGTGCGTCCACACTGCGAGCATTCATTCACGGACGTTCACTTTTTGTGAAAATTCCATTGCCGACCAATCAATAGTTAGCGATCAAATAGAAACATCCGGAACGAATGTACGCAAACGAATGCTCGTTGTGGACTCTCCTTATTACGACTACCTCACAAATAATCCACTTGAGATGTAATAACACCATGTAAGTACTGGTGTGAGACCTGCCGACCGTTCTTAGCCACGAGGACCATCCTAGGCGTGTGTCCCAGGTACAGGATCGGACTAGGGGGGCCGTGGGGGCCCTCCCCGATGGGGGGCAGGGAGTGCACATAGGCCCTCAGTTCGTCGCGCGAGGAGAACGTCTTGTCTCCGTAGATGCCGGCGCCCTCGGGGATGTCGAGTACTCCCCAGGATTCTGTCGTGTCGAAGTAGCCACCTTCACCCTGGAATTACGTAAGTAAGTAGTTCGTTAATATTTAGGTACCCTTTTGCATTCTACACAGATTCCTCACTTTTATTTTATTCTTATGAAGTTAAATAAACATGCCATAACAGTTATTAAAAATATATAATAATGGCTTCGAGGCCATCTCGAAAATTTTTAAAGTCTCGCTTCTCGAGGAAGAAATTGCAGATTTGAACATAGCAAGTAACTGAAGACCATAGTATAGAATATGTTATCTGTAGAATACTCTATAGCCAGTCATAAATCTAAGCAGTATCTCATTAAAGATATCAGTGTGATAATCAAATGACTAGTGATATTACCTTTCACTTCAATATCACGAAGGTTTTTTAAGCATTGGGTGATAGTGTCAAGAAATATTTACCTCAAAAGTAGAGACAGCGTAGTGGTTCCCTCTCTTGGCGGTGACTACGGAGACCAGCTCGCCAGCCTGGTTGACGATGGGCGTGCCCGCGATGTACACGTTGGCCGACTCGAACGTGGGCGCGAACCGCCACTGCGCCAGCGCGCCGTCGCTCGAGCGGAGCAGGATGCGCTTGGTGCGGTTGATGAACACCTGATAGAAGGAGATAGGCCTCTTTATTGTAGGCACACAAGGGAGACAGACAGCTGACGAAGTTGGTATCATCCACAATCTTATATCCTTTTCCCAACTATGTCGGGGTCGGCTTTCAGGCTAACCGGATGCAGCTCCACCACCCAGTTACTCTTACCCCTTGGTAGGACTGCTTGTCAGACTTTCGGGATTTAGGTATTTTTGTTTCATAAATCTCTATCAATTACCCGTCATTTTAATTAAATAATTTGTTGAGGAGTCTCTGTATGTTCACTGACCTTTTCAGCAGTGTTCTCGTCGATCCTGACGTACACCAGCTCGCCGAGCGGCGCCATTAGCTGATCCGTGAAGATGCCGCAGTAGTGATGGGTCGTTTTTGCCAACTGCTCGACCTTCAAAGATAACATCAAATTGTTCAAAAATGCGGAGTGATTGGTGGCACATACTGTTCTGACGTTGTAAGCCACCGCCACCGCCTACGACAGTATGTTTCGGTAAGGAAGTTCTTGGACATCATTGATTTTTAATGAACGACAACTCCTTGAGAAACCCTGGACGAAATTGGCTATCTTCATTATGCAGTGAGTAGGTGATCAGTGCTCGTAATTATTAGAGCACTAAGGCCCACTTGCACCACAAATCCATTAAACAGATTCCATCAGTCATCAAACGATGGACAGAAACGGAACGATATTTAAATTCGTTTAGCGCTAAACGTGATAAGTGATTTGTGATGCAAGTGGGCAACGTCGCAAATAGCTGTCAAATATTTCGCTGTTTTGATTTATTTGGCAATATTACTGTATGGAAATAAGAAATGTAGCTAACTAGTGAACTAAAATATTGATTATGAAATGCAATATTTAATACTTACCGTAACACCGAATATTTAGTTTTCGATGTAAAAAAGTATTTGAAAAATTTCCAAATGCCCCTTTTTTCCACCTAAAACCGTTAAAACATCAAATTCAGTGTTAAATTGCAATTTATTATTAATATTTAAGTTCACTATAGTTACCTATAATTATTTCATATTTCCATACCGTTATAATGTTGCCAAATTAATCAAAACAAGTAAATATTTGACAGCTATTTGCGACGTTGCCACCTTTTAGTAGAGCTGTTTTAATTTTAGAGAGCTCTACAAGAACTCTCACTAAAAGCATTTAAATCAATTAAACCATTTACAGGCACTTGATTTGTCAAAGGAGTCAGTCATTCTGAATGTCTCTCTCACCTGTTCCGGAGTACAGCAGTGGATAGGCACGGTAGAGCCGAAGCTGGCGTAAGGCTTGCCATCCCCCCGCTCATGCAGCTCAGCGGGGATGGTCATGTTCTCCACCAGCCCGCGGTACGTGAGGCCGGACGTGGTGGTGGGGTAGCCGGTGCGCTTCGACATGGTGAGGTCAGGAGTCGGTGATGGACACTGAGGTGGAAAATAGTCTCGTTAGGTAACATTCGTATCTGGACATAACATACCATCAGGGCTGTAATCTCCAAAGGATTGTAGTACAGCCACATTTCGCCAGTTATGTTTATTTGAGACCCATGTAATAGGTGGCGTGCCTATTGCCGTCTACTGGGCCCGAATCCATACTCCGGGGTGATACTGAGAAATACCCGACCTGAGAATCAAACCCAGAACAAAAAGCATTTAGGTATTCATCTTATTCTGAGCAATCATGTTTGCCTAAACTCCCTTTGTCTAAAGTTTTATAGGTTTTTTTATATGCTAACGCTAACGATAGGAAAGTAGGGGCGGGCACTGATATCCGTAGCGATCATCGCTAAGTTGGTGAAGGAATTATCGGTACACCTCTGCCTAACCCTTCGCGGATTACCGACGTGATGTTATGTTACCGCTAGAGCACCCTGGGCATGTAATGTTATGTGTCTGAGTACTAATTATGAGCCACAGTCCACGAGAGTACGTAGGACCCCTTGGTTCAAGTAAAGACAGCAGTGCTGCTGGGGAGTTTGTTCCACAACTTCTTTTTCCCAGCAAAAGCAATAGGAAGTGGTGAAGGGTGGCCGTTTTGGGATCTGTATTATGTAATTTTGACGTTCGAAAAGTGCTGATTTTCAACTTAGTTTGAATAAATGACTATTTTGATTTTGAAATATAATATAGCAGCTATAGTTCACCTGGATGATTGCGCGATCTCTGCCATTCTATCTACTATAGTCACTATCGCTGTATTATTTAAAATTTCGTGTCATTTATTTACCTAAACATTATCAACAAATTATTTTATTGTGTTATGTAAAACGAAGGGAGCCTTGATTACAGCCCGATAACAGTGTGTGCTGTGTGTTAGTTCGTCACAATCAGGTGCCACTCCCAGCGATAACGTTTCACTAATTAAATCTATGTTAATTGATTTCGGGTTGTACACTTGCACCTAATTCATTTGATATGTTTGTTCTCGAATAAGTATTCTATAATGGATTACTTACCCTACGTTTTTGCATATCGGTCAATGGCCCGCGACTTTTTGGGCCTGTATGTACCTATCTATTTTAGATAGGTATCTACGTACAGCACACTTGCATTTAAATCCCCGTTAGAACCATTCAAATGTTTTAGATTCCATTTATCAATTAAGCTTTAGAATCTGTAGTTTACACACTTAGTTAATATTTTCAACTTTAGGTACCTATATATAATTGCTTATTTAAAAATAAGCCTTACCTACTTACTATTAATATTTGCATGCCAAAATATGGCGAAATGTGTCATCACACAAGAATACATATATACTCGTATTATCAACTTTGTATTACCGCACTTACAGCAATTAAATGATTTTGACTTTTTGACTTTGCCGTGTGATGCCGTGTCAGTACGAGCTAGCAGTCACGGGACTATTTCTGTTGGTAGAAGAGGATAGATGGCAAGGTTGAAATATACAGTGTGCCTCTGCCTTAAATTTGCGAAACTTTTGGTGTGATTATCTCTATAATTGATTTTAATGTCCTGTAGATCGGGCAGCGTCGTGTGGCAGGTCGTTGAGCTCCCTAAAATAAGGTTGATTGAGCTACACGATGACTGAGATGCATGCATGCTGTCAGTTGGGACAGGTCAGCTCAAAACTGCAATGGCTCTTTATTAAAATGAAAAGAAAAAAACCAGGACCTCTGAGTTTGTTTCGGCATTTCTTCTCAGGGATCCAGTCAGCTAGGAAATGCCGGCGTCATCTAGGTTTAAAATATTGACCAAAATATGATGAACTTGCCTCCTACCGAAACGACTGGCCCGCAATAGCGGTGGACAGACGTGTGTGGAATTGGGAAAGGGAGGCCTTTGCCCGGCAATGGGACATTGCGGGCTGAATGGATAGATAGAGACCTCCATGTTCCTCCTACCATTAGGTGTCATTTAAGATTAAGGTTCCTAACAAGGGGGCAATTAAGTAAGCATTCATTGACATGCTGTTATATCTAGCGATGATAGCGGCTTGCGAGCTGCGATCTCTAGCAATAAGATGAGAAAAAAACACACGTAAATTGATGTGATCTCATCTCATCAAAATTACCATTACGTCAATTATGAACCAGACGTGTGGAAAATGTGTTACAAGTACTTTCCTACGTACATGCTACCTCAGGTCCTGGACCCAAAAGGTAACATAATAGGAAAATCGCGTTTTCTTCTCGAAGAATATAAGACGTGAAAATAATGGCTAGGTACCTACTTACTTACATAACGAACCCCAAGTATTATTTAAAAGTGTAAAAGGATACAAGTTTTATAAAGTTAGTAATTAAGGGTTAATAATTCACGCAGATGTACCTACATTACTTAAGATTTGCTTAGATTATGTTCACGGATTCTACCTACCTAATCTCAAAGCATTTATTTCAAACTAGCTGCCCGCCCCGGCTTCGCTCGAGTAGCACTAAGTACGTATCTACGGCGCACCTACCTGCCTACCCTACCTACCCTACCTACCCTACCTACCCTACCTACCCTACCTACCCTACCTACCCTACCTACCCTACCTACCCTACCTACCCTACCTACCCTACCTACCCTACCTACCCTACCTACCCTACCTACCCTACCTACCCTACCTACCCTACCTACCCTACCTACCCTACCTACCCTACCTACCCTACCTACCCTACCTACCCTACCTACCCTACCTACCCTACCTACCCTACCTACCCTACCTACCCTACCTACCCTACCTACCCTACCTACCCTACCTACCCTACCTACCCTACCTACCGTACCTACCGTACCTACCGTACCTACCGTACCTACCGTACCTACCGTACCTACCGTACCTACCGTACCTACCCTACCTACCCTACCTACCCTACCTACCCTACCTACCCTACCTACCCTACCTACCCTACCTACCCTACCTACCCTACCTACCCTACCTACCCTACCTACCCTACCTACCCTACCTACCCTACCTACCCTACCTACCCTACCTACCCTACCTACCCTACCTACCCTACCTACCCTACCTACCCTACCTACCCTACCTACCCTACCTACCCTACCTACCCTACCTACCCTACCTACCCTACCTACCCTACCTACCCTACCTACCCTACCTACCCTACTAAAAAGTATCCTATGTCCGTCTCCTGGTTCTAAGCTACCTCCCCACCAATTTTCAGCCAAATCGGTTCAGCCGTTCTTGAGTTATAAGTGGTGTAACTAACACGACTTTCGACTTTCTTTTATATATATAGATAACCCAATTACAGGCACTTTAGAATTGTCAAGGGGTCGGTCAGTCAGAAAGATAAAGCTAATGGCCCATTCCAAAGCGTAGTATGTTCCTATGGAGAAGAACGGGCAAGAAACTCCACGGACACTCATTTAAATCAAAATATTGGTAATAAGTAGATCTGAACCCTCATTTACGATCAACTCATTTTCAACCTTCCAAGTTTCTCTTAAACCTTGTACCTGCGTCAACATAGCTATGAATGAGTCTAGGTCACTTGATCTAGGACATCACAAACATTCCAGTGAAAGCTAGCATTCAGTCATAGTCCATACGTACTTACGACTTTTGCACTTTATATGACTCTATCGCAAACGAAATTAGCACTAAATTAAACAACACCTATTAACAATAAAACCAACATACCGTGTGCTCTCCGGTTGTCAAACAACTGTTACAATATGCCCGTGTGGAGCCGGCCGGCGTTGATAACACTATCACTGTCACACTATCACACTGATAACAGGTGTAAACGTCACTCTATATTGTTACGGAGAATAATAAGGTCATCTGTTAGGTATAAGTGACCCCTTTAGCCCTTAGCCGTCAATGGCCAATTGACGGCTAAGGGCTAAAGGGGTCACTTGTTCGATTCTCACGAGTAACCTATGTATTCCTTACCGAGTTGTTGTTTGTAGGCACAGAGGTAAACCTACGATCTAGGATTGTAGGAGATAAGTATCTGAACACTAAAACAATCGTGAAGCGTATATCAGATCTGTGGTCACATCACCCGCAACTATGTTTGGTTCCAAAACTTAAATTAATGACTTTATTCATTCATAACAACCACTGAAATTCCACTAATTAATTTGGTAGACATTAGATTCGTGTTAGTCAATGAGTGTGGGACGGGATGAACATTCTAACATTTAAACTTCCGGCGCGCAAATCGGACGAGGCGCAGCGGTTTTCACTGCCCAACAAATGTCAACATTGCGTCTCTTGAAATAAAGTCGAAAATAAATAACCTAGTACGTGCACTTCTGTCCGCTTTGGTTTTTGCCTTGCGTTTGCATTTGCTCTCTTCAAGTTCATTTAGGCGTGGTAAGAAGCAAATCTATAGGTACTTACCTATGGCACGAGGTGAAGCGACAGTAATAGTGTATCGCGGTATACAAATACGGTTGAAAATGGCGATGCGTTTAATTTTAGTTGAATCTCACGTCCCAATAATTATGAAAGTTATTTCGCAGTTTTAATTTAAATTAAAAAAAATACACCAATAACTTAAAACATTTTTACTTATTTCTTTGGGTGATAAAATTTAAGTACAAATTAAATTTGAATAAGTAGTTGCCGCTCAAAATATTATTCCAATAGCTAAATTATACGTGACTGACGGTAAATATTTGTCAATTTATTGAATCCATGGTACTTATTATACCTACTTCGCCAGGTATAGCATATACAGTGAAACACAGTGGTCACGGGGGTAACACAAGTCTCTACATCTTTTTTTTTTTTTTTTTAATAATTTTTATTCATGACCATAGATACAAGTCTTTCAGTCGTAAACTTAAAATAGGTTAACATTTCTATAATAGTAAATAGTTAAAGATTACATAAATTATCAACTTGCCGCCCTTTCGGGTTGAGTGATACATCTCAGTGATAATGGTATAATGGTTTTTATACTAATTTAAAAATTACTTTACTTAACTTATATACAAAATGAATTAAATTTTTTCTACCGTATTACAAATATATTTACACAACACACTAAAATATTTCTTATTTTTTAATAACTCCTGAACGCTGCGGGGTACACTTTGACGTTCACTTTCAATGTCATTGTCATTGTCATCTATTTCACTCAATTCACTGATCAAAATCAAACGTTGAATGTTAAAACTTGAACACTGTAAAATAATATGATCCAAATCAGCATCCTCTACTCCACAATGATAACATCGGTTATTGTTAATTATGTGAATCCTATTCAGGTGAGCTGGTGTTAAGCAATGTCCCAATCTCATGCGTGATATAATAGTTATAAATCTTCTTGTGATATATTTTAAGTTATGATACCAAGGTTTAATCGGTAATTCATTTTGTATTCCAGCATACCATCTGCCTTTCGTTTCCAGGGTTATGTTCCAATACTCCTTCCATAACTGTCTATTAAGTACTGTAAAAAGGCTGTAGTAATCAGTGAATGGAACCTTCAGCAACTCGGATCGATCTTCGTCATGATCCGAACGGGCCGCAGTGTCAGCTACTTCATTTCCACGAATGCCACTGTGTGAAGGTACCCATACAAATTCTACTTTAACATAATTATCAAGTAGTTTTTGGATTATAAGTCTAATATTATAAATAATATAATTTATCTTAAAAGAAATATTTACATTATGTAAAACAGACAAAACACTTCTGGAGTCTGTAACTATTAAAATATTATGTACATTATTTACAAGACTATTTACATGCTGTAGTGCACAATAAATTGCATAGCATTCTGCAGTGAAAATGCTACACACCCTGTTTAATTTAATACATTTAGTGAAGTCTAGCTGTGGATCATAGAAAGCTGCATTTACATTATGGTCTGTTTTAGATCCATCTGTGTATATAACATAATGTTCTGGTCTATTGTCTTTAAACTGTAAAAAATCTAATTCATTGTGCACTGTGTCTAAATGGATTGCAAAGCTGTTAATAATACCATTAAAAGGAATTTTGTATATAGGCCAAATATCATTTTTAACAATATCTTTCGAATTATTACTTACATGTTCAAATATTGTTGGCATTTCAGGTAAAGTTCCACCAACCAAAGAAGAAGCAGAGATGGCATTGGAAGCAATTGACTGTGAGATTTCACGATGTATTGTTAGTTTCCTAAGTAAAGGATTATCATTTGATGCCATGACTTTTAATAAAAATCTCTCAGCCAACAACAACCTTCGTAATGTCAAGGGTGGTATACATGTTTCAATTTCTAAGGAATTAATAGGTGTGGAACGCATAGCGCCACAGATAAGTCTCAATCCCATATTTTGAATTACATCTAATTTTCGTAGCAAGGTGCTATTAGCATTCATATAAGCTAAACTGCTGTAATCAAAATGGCTTCTCACTATGCTTTTGTACAGCATACTCATAACTTTGGGGTCAGATCCCCAAAAACTTCCTGCTAAATGTCTCAATAGATTAATGCCCTTCAGCGCTTTGTTACTTATATGTTTAATATGTTCATCAAACTTTAATTTATCGTCAATAATGACGCCTAGGAATTTATGTTGCTTGACAGCAGGAATTTCTACATTATTGTATGAAATTTTAACATTGCTATGAGTATTTACATTTTTACGAATAACTAAAACTGAACTCTTTTCTGGACTTATTTCTAATTTAAGTTTATGGTAATAGCTGTATAATTGAGACAAAGCCTTATTGATATTAGCCATTGCTATATCTATGTTTTGATTTATGCTGTACAAAAGCAAGTCATCTGCAAATTGCAGGATATTTACATCTGGTACATCTACATATTTTAATATTTCCGAAGTATACAAGTTATAAAGTAAAGGAGACAAAGTTGCCCCTTGCATTGTGCCTTTGTTGACAGTTCTAGGTCCATGCAATTTATTATTATATTTAACAAATACTGTTCTATTGTTTAAAAAAGAGTAAAGCCATTTTAAAATATGACCAGGTATACCGATATTATGAGATACTTGAATAAGTTCTTCTATATTTACATTGTCAAAAGCACCTTTTACATCTAAAAACACGCAGATTGCATTAGAGTGACTTAATTTAACCTGTCTTACATCTGTTAATAAAGATACAAGGCTTTCAGAGCAACTTTTACCTTTTCTAAAGCCAAACTGAATAGAAGGAATTAAGTTTTGCGATTCAACAAAATAATCTAATCTTAACTTCAACATATTTTCAAAGAGTTTACCCAAACAAGATGATAAGGAAATAGGTCTATATGAAGAAGCACTATTTGCAGGTTTATTAGGTTTTAAAATTGGAATGACACACTGTGTTTTCCAAGACTCAGGTATTACTATATCATCCCATAGTTTATTATAAATACTAAGTAATGTGGTTTTTGCATTTAAATGTAACTTTTTTATTAACATGTAAGGTATGTCATCCAATCCCGGTGTAGTATCTTTCCTACTCTTTAAAGATGTTTCCAACTCTTCTATAGTGAAATTGTTCTTGAGAAATACATTTACATCATTTTCTGTAGCATTTTCGAACAAATATTCAAGCCTATTATTATCTATTCCAGTAGAATCTGCTAAGTTATCTAAAAAATTTGGAACCCATTCATCACTGATGTTTTTGTTTCGATTTGTTCCAATCTTTTTAAATTTTTTAATGTATCCCCATATCCTAGAAACTGGAGTTAACCTATTGAAGCTACTACATAAATTTTGCCAAGAAGAACAACTTTCTTCCTTCAGAATTCTTTTCTTTTTTGCATCTAGTTTTTTATACCTTATCCAGTTTTCAATGTTAGGTTGAGAAAAATAATACTTTAATGCATCTTTTGATTTTGCGACAGCATCACTACATTTTGTATTCCACCATGGTACTGGTTTTTTAATAGTTGTGTTTGCACCTAATTTTCGTTTTGGAATTGTTTTATTCCTTAAATCATTTAACGTTTCTATAAAATGGTTATATGCATTGATATGGGAATCATTTATTGAATCCAAGTGGGAAAAACAAGTTTCTGATAGGCTATAATATTCGTCCCAATCTGCTTTACTATAAATATATTTTTCTTGATCCACAGGAGGGGAAGTGTCATACATAGATGGTTGAATGTTGATCTCAAGTAAGGTTGGAAGATGATAGCTACCCATGGGATCATCATGAACATACCAGTTACATAAATGAGCTATTGAAGAGCTAACAAGGGCAAGATCTATTGCTGAAGCTTGTCTATTAGGATAAGGAACAGTTGTTGGTGATCCATCATTCAAAATACATAAGTCAAATTCATCAATTATATTGTATAAACATCTACCTCTATTATTGTCACTATGGCATCCAAAGGCTATGTTATGAGCGTTAAAATCACCCATAACTATACAAGGTTTGGGTATGTTATTAATTAAATCCTTTAACTTTGCTGAGTCAAACCTGATACTTGGAGGGCTGTATATACAAAGTATTGCCATTGCTCCAAATTGTGTTTTAATAGTGATACATACGTTTTGAATAGATTCTGAGAAGTGTGTATTAACTATTTTGTACTTTAAACGATGGTTCACCAAAATGGCTACTCCATTATGAGAATTTATGGAATTCTTGTGAATTAAATTATATGTGGGAAAGTGTGGGATTATAGAATTAGATTTGAACCAAGTCTCATTAAGAAGACAGACATCTATATTTTTTTCCATTAATAAATTTTGTAATAGGCTCTTTTTACTCTGTAAACTCTGTATATTATACTGTAAAATATTTAAATAATTATCCATGTTTAAATTAAATTTGATAAAAATATTTCTTTTATTTTCTTATGTGTGAGTGGGCCATCAGAGTCACTCTTGTTTCCTAATGCAACCAACGATTTAACAATTGCGTTAATTATAATATCATTATTTGCTACTTGTTTAATATCTAAAATATCATTGGATTTAGCCTTATCATTAACCTTAGGTAAAACAGGGAAAGATTTTTCATTAAATGTGAGGGGTGGTTTCACAACAGTGGCATACGATTGCTGCATAAGAAATTTGGCCTTTTTCTCTTCAATTTTTTGTTTTTTAATGGGACAGTCTCGTGAAATGGCAAGATGATTACCTGCGCAGTTGATGCATGTGATCTCTTCGACATCGCAGTCTTTGTAGGAGTGACGACCAGCACAAGAAGAGCAGTGCTGCTCGCCTCTGCAAGTCTTAGCAGAATGGTTAAATTTAAGACACTTATAACATTGCAATAATGGTGGTATGTATGCTTTCACCTCATATCTAAATAGTTTTATATAGGCGTATTGCGGTAACGACGTTGATGCAAAGGTGACAGCAACAGTATTGAGAGGCACTAATTTTCCCTCTACTTTACGCATGAATCTTTTAATTGAAATTACTTCAGAGTCGCACACTATATTTTTATATATTTCTTCATTGGAGATTTCTTTGGGCACAAACCTCAATACACCAATCTTTTCAGTCAGATACGATGGTATAAAGGCTTTAAACTTATTTTTCCATAAGAAGTCTTCCATCTTCAAAAAATTGTTAGCCGCAGCCGCCTTTCTGAATGTTATTCCTATTTTGTGCGCATTCAATCTATGTACTCCTAATACTCCTTTAACATTTTCAGATATTAAGTTGGTGAGCGTGATAGGATTTTTATTCCCTACCTTCTCCTGCTCTGTTGACTCGACGTATACTACATACTCAGAATTGGTGTTTTCTATGAACAGTCTTTTATAATTTAGTTTAGTAAAAATATCATATTTATTAGCAGAGTCAGAATTTCGGTTATGAGTGAATTTTCGTTTCTTCTTTTTTTCTCCCATATCTGGCAGCTCCTCACCGCCACTGTCGACACTCATGGTTATTCTACGAGTTATTTGTAGACGTTATGTGGTATTTCCGTGTAATTATATAATTATTATAATTTTTGCGAAATTAAAATTGCCGCTTTGTTTGACTTCCCGCCAAAAAGTCGTTTTCAGTCTCTACATCATCACATCTGTGTTACCAGAAGTTTGTAATAATAACTACTCCCCAACCACCTTTATTACCTGTGCGAATCCGATAAAACAATGAGGTTTTAATTAAAAATTATGTTGGTTTACTTATGTTTAAATTGAATTGTTTCGTTTGATTAGACACACGAAAATGCTTTGTAACTTTTGTAAGTAGGTAACTACATATTTTTTAACAGGATGGTGGCTGAAAATCTTTCCTTAATCATTTTTTGTTGCAATAAAGTGGCAACTGGATAGTGACGTAGGTAAGTATGTGTTAGCTAGTCCCGGAATGCCAGACCTTGTTTTATTAGACCATGATTGAATCAATAAATTGTCTGAGATAACCATTACACGTGCACATGGTATCCTGACCCGTGACAAACTAAACAAAAACAATCGAGCCACGCTAGCGTATTTCGAAGTGTGTGAGCTTATGAATAGACAAGCTAACTTTTATGCAAAAGCACTAGGAAGTGGTAAAGAGCGGGCGTTTTGAGGGACTGTCTTATGTATATACATAAATTTGAAGTTCAGAAGATGCTGATTCACAGCCTAGTTTGAATAAATGACCTAATTTGATATCCGCTCGGATTTACCTGGACATTTCCGGCTTTTTGCCCCCCGGACTATACCCGGCCTTGTTTCTTGTCCGGACTACTCACCCGAAGGAGATATTTTTCGAAAACAACAATATTTTAATTATTAGGTACCTATCTACTGAAAAAAGAAAGCTGAAAAGTTAAATGTTGCGACTTTTTGGGAAAATGACTAGCTTTTTGCCACGACATTTCAAGATTCGAAATGCTAAATTCACCCCGTTCAGTCTGAAATTAGAGGGAATCTCTATCCTATCCCTTAACCTATCTTACCCAAGAGATAATTGCTTATGCTACTTACCTACACACTAGATAATATTTAGGCAAGTACACTTTCACTGAAATCCGCATGTCACTGAAGTCACTTCAAGACTGTGGTTATTTCTTACAAACTCGGTATTATATGCGGAAGATCGCCATTAGCGAAATATTATTCGTCGAAGACGTCATGCTCATAAGTTTTACTAGAATATATTATATGAGTCAAGCTGGTATTTAAGTACATTACGTATTATTTACGTAGTGCTTAGAACTGATACAAAAAGAATCGACAAATCAAAAACCCCAACTGCAACTAAAATGTTCAAAGCTTACCTTTCAAGGAGTCTGATGCAGTTCGTTATTTTAGTTCAATCTCAGATTTAATGCTTCCTACTACATCAGACTGTTAAAAAGTTAACATGTTTTTTTTTGGGTGGTATCTATCAAATACTTCTGCCGCTCTGGGCGGAGCGGGAGGGCGTGTCAGACTCTTTTTGACTAAATCCCACCCATGTTCCTTTAGTTGCCTGTACGCAACCAAAGGAACAGGTGTTCGGAGTTTCTCGCGACCCCGGCAGGCATCGGTCCTAGCGGACCCCGTCAGTTGTGCTGACATCCCTTTGAGGCGCGCGTGGAACACAACGCGCCGTCGACACGGGCCTGTCCTTATCGGAGAGCGAGCTACCCATTGCTCACTGTCCGCAAGCCCGCGCCTACGCGCGGTGGCCGGGAATCAGTCTGCGATTCACGACGCCCAGGTCGTCTCTTGCGGCGGCTAGGGGCGTGAGGGCGCAAAATTTGCCTCTCCCTCACGCATTCCGCCTCCTCCTTCGCGAGCATTACTGCTTCGCAGAAGGAGGTGACAGCCTCCCATCTCGCTCCGTACCATGGCCTGGACCAGGGCCAGAGATCACCCCCACCGATCGCCTCCACGAGGAGACTGCGATGCTCCGCCCAAGCCGGGCAGACCTCTACCGTATGCTCCACCATGTCCTCCGGGCGATCCACAAAATGATGAGACCTGGGCGTTTCCATTCACCTTATCCGGAACAGGAACCTCCCGAATCAATCGTGTCCGGTGAGGACGGTGAGGACCTGCGTCAGGCGGAAGGTGAGGACGCCGTGACGCGTTTCTAGACACCCCTCACAGTGGGGACTTATCGCCGCAATTGTGGCGTGCCCAGTACTGGGTTGCGACAATCGCACTCTTCATGACGCCATGAGATCCCGCCGGAGCTCTGTCCGCGGTGCCGTGATTTCTTGCGGCAGCGGAACTACGCCCCGGTGTTTCTCCTCCTCGCGCCACTCCCAAATGTGCGCGAGGACTCTTGCCTTCAGATCCCATGGCGGTTGCAGAGCCCCCTTACGTATGCAAACTATAAACGTAGCATGCTTAAACTTTGAGTTCGCTTTGCTCGCTCGTCCATCGTACATTTAATTCGTTTTCAAACTTTTCTGCATAGGTCGACAAAATAACTCCTAATCCTGTATATAATTTCAAAAGAAAATTTTACCCGAGACTGAGTGCTAAAATTTTCGAGCTCGCTACGCTCTATATTCTCATACTTTCTGCATTAGTCAACAATGACAAAATATCTCCTATTTCCATATGAATAGTTAAAAGACAACCTCCTATTTTATCCATCAGAGGCGGTGCGCGGCGTGAGAATTTTCGAGCTCGCCTCGCTCGCTCTTGCAACCTACTTCTCAAAGTTTTCTTACTTTCTTCTTTGACATAATCTTGAATAAAAATGTTTATTTATGTAAATTGTAATTTTTGTCATCATTTGATTAGCAATAAAACACATACATTAGTATAATTCTGCTAATTCAATTTAACGTACGGAAAATAAAAGAGGCCTCGCAAAGCTGAGGTCGCAGACGTCCAAGCTTGATCTAGCGCCGCCATTTTATTTTTTGGGATTGTCTCCTCAAGTCCTTTATTTTGATACCCCACATGGTCATGGAAGTTTTTTTTTTTCAAGACTGCTTGTGACGGAACAAAACCTACTCCTAGCTAGGTAATCATCGCTGTACCCAGAACAGTCGATTGTATACAAGGATACGTGAAAAACATAACCCTGTCTGTGCTGTCGCACAGTCGCTCTTGTCAACATGCTCTTGATTATTACACTTTTCTATATACGTCGACAACGTAATCCTTTCTGTATGAATAGTCAAAAAACATACCCTGAGGTGGGATCACGCAGTGGCGGGACAAGACCTAAATTTGATGTGGGCGAAGTACTTACATTTTCCGTGGCCCTCCTGTGGCGCAAGAAGACGAATAAAAATAAATAAAAAACTACCAATACCTAAAAAACTGTTGAGTCGAGACTGTAAAATTTTTAGGTATTGGTCGAGATATAAAATAGGCAGGTCAAAAATATTGCGGGGTCTGTGAAAACCATTTTTCGATTCAGGGATCCGTTTGCGTAATAGTATTAAGCTTTAAAGTACAAATTTTTGTTAAGGTACCATTCCATTCCAACATGTCAACATCGGGCTCCTGAGCAATCAGGGCGTTCAGCAGATTGATCGCCTGGGTTGTGGGGGCATATCAAGCAGTATGGGTACGCACAGGCGGAGCCGCGAACAGGCACCGCGAGGCACAGGCGCGCGACTGCCGCAGCCGGTCCGGAGCAAACAATGAACAGTGAGCTAGAGTAGTCGCGTCATCGATCTTATTATTGAGCAATAAGTAGTGGTGCATCAAAAGTGCACACTTGCGTCTCAGTTCTAACGTGTTGATACCTACCATTCCCATTCTCACACTACGAGAACAACCCTCATGCGCAAAAGTTTATTTTTTATGGCTCCTATCATAATTTAATAAATTAGCTAAAAGTTGGAGAGAACTGCCCTTGTCACTTTTCAAAAATAAGCTGAGATCGTTTTTAGTTAGTAAAGTGTATTAGGTACAATGTTATAGATTTTTTAAATGAAAAGGACTTTTCTATTCCGACTTCTAATATACATAGTTAAGAATAAAAATTTTATTGAATAAAGCTTTCTGCAGACTAGGGCGACGCGACAGCGCGACGCGACAACGGTTATTGTTATACCGTGAAGTATTCTTAGAAACTGTATTGTTCGTGTCGCGTCGCGCCGTCGCGTCGCGCTGGTCTGAACGAGCCTTAATGTGAATCTTAAATCAATTTTGAATTATTCTATTTGACTGCATAATAATGAATAGGTATTCTGGACATAATTTAATCTATTTTGACTTTATTATACCTATTATATCTTGACATCAATTATTATTTATTTGTTTTGTATTTTGTAATGAAATTTAGAATGACTTTATGTAAAATGCAATTAAATGTAATTTTCTATACCTACAAAATTTGTACGCCGTTATTGGCAAAACATGGACGCTCACATCTATTACTAATTCAATACCTTGCATGTCTGATTACTCAGTTTATGTAAACGCATGTTTGACAAATAAATGATCTTTATCTTTATCATTTTCCTGTGTCTAGGTTTTCGTCAGAAGCCTCGCTGCTATCCGTTTCAGGTTTCTTATAGATCTCGCTGGCGGCCTTCATGATCTTGTATCGGTCAGTAGCCTTGTCCATCCAAAAATTGAATTCCTTCTCGAAATAAGTTGAGTCCTGTTAAGATTGTCGTTCCATGTGTAAATAGGACGGCCTACTTTCTTGGATTTGGCCTTATACTGCATTGCTGCGTGTAAAAGGTGTGGTTTGCCGCGCCTGTGAACGTGTGCGAGATAGCACATCCTGTGGTTCTTGATGCGTTTGGTTACTGTTTTGCAATCTCAGATTTCGTGCATCTCACATGATGGCTCTGGATGGCTGGGGATCACGGATTCATGGGGGTGCTAAAAGTTTCAAAAGTTCGCTCTTGCATCCTGTATTCTTCCACCTCTCAAACTTTTCTGGATAAGCCGACAAAGTAACTCCTACTTATTTCCGTAAGAATTTTCAAAAGCAACCTAACGGAGAGCTCCGAGACGGGGTGCAAAAAATTTCGAGCTCGCGTCACTCTATCTTGCATCCTACATTTTTACTTTTCGTGAAAACCATAATGAAGAGATGAAAATGACCTTCCTTAAAAAAATCGTGCTGGGTGGGTGCGAGGCCTATGGTGTAGGTAGGTAGGGTATAATTTTAATTATTACGCACGATATAAGTACCTAGGTACTTATTTTTTTGTCATTATTCTTTTTTAACAAAATATTACCTACATAGGTACATGAACTGAGAAGACCGGGGACCGCTTTATTATGTTCGGCGCCCTGGGTCGGGATAGGCTTAGTTCGCCACTGGTCAGTGTACCTACGTAGTAAGGACATCAAGAATATATGTCGTCATTATTAATGGCTCGTGGAGACCAGCGCGATGCGACGGCGCTACGCGACTCGAACAATACAATTTCTAAGAAAATTTCACGGTATAACAATAACCGGTGTCACGTCGCGCTTGTCTGCACGATGCTTGATACGGAAACAATACTCAAAAAGGATGAGAAATACTAGCTTTTTACCTACCTACTATATGCAAATTACTTACCTACTAGAATAACATAGACCTATACGCAGCATAGGAACATTGGAAAAGGGGACTTGTCGTTTACCCTCAGTAACACCGGACGCTTTTTAAAGACAATATTTTAATTTCCGAATCCGATTATCGACCTACTAGTCAAATACCATCACGGTCAAAGGTCCCACCGGTTATCTTCGGAAAAACCGAAAGATAAAGAATTGTGACTGGTAGAGTACCAATAGAAATCAATTAGGTTTATTCCCGCCTCAATCATAATAGGGTGACGTACTGATTGTGTTACTTCCTTTCATTCATCGATTAGTCACATTTTATTTGTCAATTTTCGACTTTTCTGAAGTCGGAAGATAACCGATGGAACGACGATAGCACCTCCCTACCTACTTTAAAATATATAAATAGGCTTTCTACTATAGGAACCGGTAATATTTTTTTTCAGTACGGAAAAGGTAATAATCTTTACCTAGACTAACTTACCTATACTTAATACATTTAAAATTATCACAAGTTTACAAATTTTAGGACAATGGCACACGTGTTGATGCACCAAACCGCCCACAATACTGCACATGTATTCACATTGCATACGTTAAATGCAATGTGCATTTAACGTATAACGCAAAACTTGTAAATTACGTGTATTCGTCTTATTCGTGAAAAATAGGCAAATATAATATTTTATTTTATCATTATGACATATTTAGTTCCTATCACAATCTGCCATGCGATTCTGTAAACAACTCACCGTGAAAACTTGGGTGAAGTGAGCTGTCAATAGTGTCAATCCCTGTGGAATGACAGCTCACTCCACGCTCACTTCACCTAAGTTTTCACGGTGAGATGGTTACAGAATAGCACTGCTGTTCTTTTCTGCATTATATTACTTTTACAAAATAATGTCGATGTTTCACATCTGCCTGGCGTCCCGTGACGGCTCACATTTTTTTTTTTTTTTGAGGTTGGGTATTTATCAAATAACTTCTGGGCGTGTCAGACTTTTACTGACTAAAACCCAACCGTGTTCCTTCCGTTGCCTGTGTGCCGGGGTCGCGATATCCCTTTCGATCAAACCCGCAACCTCGGCAGGCATTGGCCCTTAAGGACCCCGTCAGTTGGTGCTGACATCTCTTTGAGGCGCGCGTGAAACACAACGCGCCGTCGCCCCGGGCCTGGTCCCTATCGGACGGCGAGCTACCCATTGCTCACCGTCCGCAAGCCCGCGCCTACGGTGGCCGGAAGTCTGCTCGCGACTCCCGACGCCCGGGGCGTCTCCTGCGGCGACTAGGGGCGCGAGGGCGCGAATCCTGCCTCTCCCTCGCGCGCTCCGCCTCCTCCTTCGCGAGCATTACTGCTTCGCAGAAGGAGGTGACGGCCTCCCATGCACTCTCGCTCCGGACCATGGCCTGAACCAGGGCCGGATGCGAGAGATCGCCGCCGCCGATCGCCTCCGTGAGGACACGGCGGTGCTCCGCCCAAGCTGGGCAGACCTCCACCGTATTCTGCACCGTGTCCTCCGGGCGATCCACACAGTGGTACACCCGGATGAAATTACACTTGTTTTTTTAAAAATAAATACTGTTTTTTTTTTTGAAAAAAATGTCTTCTCCTCCGTTTTTTTTTCATACCTAGTCGACAAATTTTATTTAAAAACAATTAGTTAATTTGATAAAATAACTCATAAGCTTTTATAAATAATAAACAGAATCCAAATCGAGCCAATAACTAGGAGATATGGCAAAAGCTACTAAAAAAGTTAAAAATTGAATAACATGAAAAATATTAAAGATAAGTATTAAAACATATTAAAAATTATAGAAAATTAAATTAAAAAGGGCTTTTAAAGTTAATTTTCTATAATTTTTCATGAATATCTATTCAGAAAAATACGGGCGGGCACATACCCATGGGCGACATTGTATATTGTCCGAGTTCAGATAAAATAATTCGGAAACCCAAACGGCTATCGACCAAGATTGCGCCATTAGGTAGGTAAGTACTCACCCCTTCAGAGATTAAAGTTGAATCAAACACAGCCATAAATATGATTAAACTGGCCACGACAGCCATTGTGACAAAATTATAATACAACTAAAGGCCCCTTCTGTACATACGTATTTATATAAGTACTCGCGCGTGTTACTCTGTAGTAATAATAAATCACTTATCGTCACATCTTCTCTTGAAAAGGTACCTAGACATTATTGGAGCATCCGTATTTACTTAGTTAATTATGACGTGTTTTCCTCAATCGGTTTGCTTTTTTTTTTGGGCTTTTCCCATACCGAAATAGGTATACTTACATAAATTAAACGCAAAAAAAATTAAGGGGCTTACCCCGTTCATTTTTTTTAGCGAGCGTAGTGAGCTCGAACATTGTAGCACGCCGCTTTGATATAGAAATAGGAGATACCTACTTTGGTTAGAGCGAGCGAAACGGGCCGACATTATTTGCACCCCAACTCGGTTAAATTTAATTTGACATCTATACAGAAAAGTTTGAAAATGATGAGAATGTAGGACGCAAGAGTGAGCAAACCGAGCTCGAAAACTTTAGCAACACGTCTCGGATAGGAAGATCTTCTTTTGACCATTTATTTATACAGAAATAGATAGTTGTCAAATTATGTAGAAAATGAGGAACAACGATAGATTGAAGGATGCAAGAGCGAGCCGATCGAGCTCAAAATCTTTAGCAACCTATACAGGGTGTCAGGGACATCGACGCGAAGCCGGCTACCATGGATTCAGTACATGATTCTGAGCCCCCCAGCATTGAAATTTTTCGTTATTTTTAAAAAAATCAGCTGTTTCATAGAAAAGTGCAATACCTACGCGGTCAAAATGTATGCAACAGCTGATTTTTTTTTAAATAACCGACGAAAAATTTCAACTCAGGGGCGTTCAGAATCATGTACTGAATCCATGGTAACCGGCTTCGCGTCGATGTCCCTGCCACCCTGTATATAGGTATGCAAACTTGTATAAACGTCCAACTACAAACTGCCTTTTACTTACTGAACATTCTCGAGATGTTGACATTTTATTCCTTTAAACCTCCTTAATAAGGCCGCCACTAGGTACACGTTACATTAGGTACATTTCCATGGACTCCATGCTCCCATGGAGTCCATGGAAATGTACCTAATGTAACCTAATTTGATAAGATAATGTTAAAGATGATTGGCGATGATTAACTGGTCATCAAGTCGGTAGTAGAAGCAGGGCTGACTGCCGATGGGCACGCCACAATTGTGGCGATAAGTCCCCTCTTTGAGGAGTGGCTAGAGAGGCGCCACGGCGTCCTCACCTTCCGCCTGACACAGGTCCTCACCGGACATGGTTGTTTCGGGAGGTTCCTGTTCAGGATAAAGCGGGAGGAAACGCCCGGGTGTCACCACTGTGTGGATCGCCCGGAGGACACGGTGGAGCATACGGTGGAGGTCTGCCCAGCTTGGGCGGAGCACCGCCGTGTCCTCACGGAGGCGATCGGCGGCGGCGATCTCTCGCGTCCGGCCCTGGTTCAGGCCATGGTCCGGAGCGAGAGTGCATGGGAGGCCGTCACCTCCTTCTGCGAAGCAGTAATGCTCGCGAAGGAGGAGGCGGAGCGCGCGAGGGAGAGGCAAAATGCGCGCCCTCGCGCCCCTAGTCGCCGCAGGAGACGCCCCGGGCGTCGGGAGTCGAGAGCCGACTTCCGGCCACCGTAGGCGCGGGCTTGCGGACGGTGAGCAATGGGTAGCTCGCCGTCCGATAGGGACCAGGCCCGGGTCGACGGCGCGTTGTGTTCCACGCGCGCCTCAAAGAGATGTCAGCACCAACTGACGGGGTCCGGAAGGGCCAATGCCTGCCGGGGTTGCGGGTTTGTCTGAAAGGGATATCGCGACCTCGGCACACAGGCAACGGAAGGAACACGGGTGGGTTTTAGTCAGTAAAAGTCTGACACGCCCTCCCGCTCCACCCAGAGCGGGAGAAGTTATTTGATAATTTCACACCCTCAAAAAAAAAAAAAAAAAAAGGGCTGACTGCCGAAGGTGCAACAGACGTACAGTCTATCTATCTGCCTAGCCTTTTCCCTAGCCCTACTATGTTTGGGTCAGCTTCGAATCTAACCGCATCAGCATTTGGGTTGTTCCCAGAGGTCAACGATTCTATTGTTCTTCTTTTCCCACCGGGTCCATGAAAAAATTATATTAATGTTTTAAATGTTTCTAAATGAATAGCTAACGGATACACGAGATTTATCCAAAGTATAGTCAGTAAAAACTATTTCTTATAAGAAAGAAGAATATTCGGAGCTGACTTATTGACTGGTTTTATGCTCGTGATAGAAAATAGCCACTTGATAAAGCAGCCATTTTTTTTTTTTTGTAAAGCGGTTTCTTTTACATACCTTGGTGAATAAGGTATCCGGTCAGTGGGTCGTCTTAGGGGCGGATGCATCCTGTAAGTTGATTGCCATAGAATAAGGCTTGTTCTATGGCAATCAACTTACAGGATGCCTTGCGATGACACGACAATATAGAATATTTATTGTAGATAAAGTTTAAACAAAACCGAACCAGATATTCAATTAATAAAGATTTAAAAATTAAAATCTCCGCGCGGAAACTATAAACAAAAATCGATAAGCATCTGACCATTCATGGGTTTAGTTATATATATTCATTGCCCTTTATTTCATAGAAATAATAAACATGTATCCCGTAACCAAGCTTTTATTGCTGACTGTACCACACATTCTCAAGGACCCGTAGGGAAAGAACATAATATGTTATATATGTATTAGAATGTCGTGAACCCGTTGGGAAGTAAAGTATGAATTTTCATTTTTCGAGAACGATAGACTCGTGGACCTCTAGAAACAGGAGCGACGGCCTATGTGACCTCACAACCCAGTTACTTGTGGACCACGGTCGTACCTACCCCTTAGCAAGACTGGTTTTCAGACTTTCGGGCTTCTTACAGGTACCGTAATGACTAGTCATCAGACGCATCGTCGCTTTGTTGTTATGGGCAAGTTACATCAATCGAAACAAAACACCAATAAAAATGTTTAGATACGAGTAAGTAGGAACTCACGATTAAAATCTCGCAGGCACAGCCGTTGCTCATTTTCAATGTCACTAAACATTCACTGTTTCACAATATTCACCCTCACAGCAGGAATATCAGCACAAAACAAGCACAGATTTCAAACTCCTCTTCCTTTTATACTAGAGTTACAATTGTAATAATTACACGAGAGCAGTTTAGCTCTTATTGCGTCTGAATAAGGACTACAATGACTCTGCGCTTGTTGGTCTCATAAATACTTGGTACAGTCACGCCAGTAAGGTGTCAAAGTCAACTATACCTATTTTTGTACTTGTAGAACCTAATTTAAACACTTATTATTGTTCCCAGAAAAGTTCTACCTCCATAGAAACTCTTTATAAACAAACAAAATAATGTTTCTGGTCAACGGTTGTCGCCCGTGCGGCCGTGCGACCGTGCTCGCACGTTTTGAAGAGATATCTGAGGTTGGAAGGAATGGAGAAGTCTTCGTGGGAGGTACGCACCATCCACTTACAAACATTTCAACATCGTCTTGGAGTGTTGGCAACAATGGCAACTCACCATTCATACAGAAATAAGTGAAAGTTTGATGTTAGCATCATTTTTGTTTTTGGAACGAAGAACTCTGCAGTTAGTTACGAAGCCATTTATAGGAATATAATTATCGCACATATGGCATAAACTGTTTACAATAGCCCATACATTTATGGGCACATATGGTCATTCAGTGGAATTCCCACTGTAACTAAACAGCGTACTCGTACCTAGTTAGTTTTAATATTGAATGTTGAAAATGAAAATATCCGCCAAATATGGAATCGCAACAAACTTTTCACGCTGACTGTAGCAAATAGGTGTTACTGTCTTATATGAGTGGGCGGATTCAACGATTTTTTTAATAAGTACTTACCTATGTTTTTCTCCTTCTAATAGCAGCTATATTTTCATTTATACGATAGGGACAACAAGACTTGCAGAACGCTGTAGATATTAAAATTCCGCAATCAAATGATTTTTAAATGTTGGTTCAAAGGGGAATTCATATCATATATTCCTCTCTTTCCAACCCTGTTATTTGTAATGTGTAAGAGAAAAACATCGTTTTATTTTCAGTATTGCTATGGAAACTTTTTGTTTTTGGTCAGGGTAAACCCGGGCGAGTTTTTGAAATACACATATTAATATGTCTCTGGTCGGTTTACTCCCAAAGTTTAAATAATTTCAGTAGCTTTTCCCTGTAACAATCGCAAATGCTAGGCAATCCTTTTATTGAAAATCGTTAAGTGTGTAGGTTTATTGGCTCAACATTAGTCTACAATTAAAATAAAATCAACTCATTTATTGATGTTATAGATATTTATTATGAATTTTATTACTTATGTAGTTTACGAAGTCGTAGGTAACTTCCAATCACATCAATATTTTTGTCATTGTCATTTTGTCAATTATTTACTTACTAATGTCATTAAATAAAAATATTTACAACACGTCTATGTAAGTAGGTATGTCATGTACAAAAATGTCACAAGTTTAAAATAAAATAAATCTTAATCTAAGACTCAGGTTTTTCACAGTGCAGCAGTGATGTCCTGACACCTGGGAATGTTGTGAATTTCCCCATAATATACAATGTCTATGAATATATCATGAATATTAAGGATATTTCCCGTAAGTACAATATAACTAGGGAAATAATTGTGAAATTGGAAATGTTACTAGCTTACATGTTACTTATAAAATTCCCTGTATTCCTGAGAATGTCACATTTGACACATACATTTGGTACATGCTTAAGTGATGCAATGAATTGACTTAGCACTTAACATAGGTACTATAAACGTAGGTACTTTAAATCTTATTGCTAAGTTAGACTAAATATTATTATATATGTATTATAATGTCTTGTTATTATGCTTTTTTTTTACTGAAAGACAATTAAATCTCAGTCATTATTATGGCATATTCAAAGTTTAAACATTGTAGGTAAGTACCGGTATTATTCAACTTAAGTATCAGTTTTTCAAAATAACGCCTTCATTTTAGAGTACTTTCACAGTGACTGACCGATTAGCTACGCGCGATCGTGGGTCAAATCCCATCCCATCCCATCCATCCCATCATCAGGTGGTATCAATACCCGTACGTATAATATACATTTGTGAGTTATAAACTCAAAACTCAAAGCATTTATTACAATTAAACCATTTACTTATGAATTATCAAGGGATCGGTCAGTTAGAAATATGGAGCTAGTTGCCCATTCCAAAGCGTAGGTTCATATGGAGAAGAACGGGCAAGAACCGTTACGGAGAATATCCTAATCCATTCTGTAGTCAGTTTTTACTTTTTTTTATTTGGTAGGTAGCAACAGCCATAGCCATTTTGAAACAGGCTGAGCAAAAGAGATAAAGTTTTAGTTTTGACATAAGTAGGTACACTTAAGTAACTAAGTACACCTTACAGCTACCTATCTTGGTATACCTACAACTATAATGCGATGTTGGCTACTACCTAACTTAAGCCCTTCATAATCTCACTACCTACTGCTGGCTACATGTGGGTTTGCACTGGCGAAACATTCACTTAAAAACATGATGTTGAAATCTCTATTTTCTGTCAATGTTTGACAAGAAATAGAGTTGTGTGTAGTGTTTTTTTTATGTGAATGTTTCGCCAGTGCAAAGGCACAGTTATGGCTACTACGTACTTGACAAATGATGAAAGGAAGTAACGCTTGTACAAATAAACATTTTCCTCGTGGGGAATTCTACATTGAACACAGAAGCTGAGGTATGCTGCAATAACTATTGCACCATGTGCGAATTTCTATCACAAGATACTATAGAAATAAACAGATTGCTTCAGAGATAGAAGCGATTAGAAGTAGTTTTTCAATTAATAAGGTCACGGCCTTTCCACAGCGGCTTGGCTCGCTCTCTGCCGATTCCACGTGGAGCATCGAACTACGTATAAATAATGATAAGTATCAAAACAAACAACATTAACATATTCAACTATTTACACAATAATGAATCTTACTGGGTTAGACTTAAAAACCAGTGTAGCAGCATTATTAATTTGTTGGTGATTCCCCAACAGTAGACAAAAGTTATAGAGATTTCAAAGATTTGTGAGCTCTATGGTTTGAATACCCTAGTAAAGATGTGTGTATACTTGCAAACACGTGTAACGTATATAAGTAATATTTAGTGCCTGTACTAGAAATATTTAAGTAACTAATAAAAAAATGTATTTAATGATATGAAAGAAAATGTTTCCGGCAATTTTAAATAAGAATTCAGAGAACTATATTTATGTTGGTGTTTGGTCAAACAAGACACAAGATATTATTTTAGTCAATGGCTGACATGCGCACTGTTATTCCATTTTTTTTCATTGACATTGTTGCATAATAATTATTTTGTGATTGTGAACACAACCTTAAGGCTCGTACACACCAGCGCGGCGCGACGGCGCGACGCGACTCGAACAATACAATTTCTAAGAAAACTTGACGGTATAACAATACCTAACCGGTGTCGCGTCGCGCTAGTCTGCACAAAGCTTTACTAGGGCCAGTGCCCTTGGCATAGATTATAGCTTACATATTGGTAGACCAGTGCCAACATACGTATAGATAGTGATACATTTCGATACCTAACGCCTTTGATCATCGACCAATGTTTGTGATTGGAACCAGTGTTTACACGTCATGGCTGACCAATGTCAACAAAGGGTTTGCTGTATTGCTTGGTAGTTTATAAAACTCTTCGTATTTTTCATAAATGTGGAGAAATCTGTATTTCTGACTACCTATTTAAGCTATCTCTTCTTCTTCTTGAAGAAGAAAAATAAGAAGTATTTAGGCTATAAGCGAGGAGAGATCCCTCGGCCATACTACAGTACCTACCTATGTATGCGTTGCCTATTTATTGTAATGTGTGATGTTAAGGAGGACGTATTGTAAACAATTCAATGTGAGTGCGAGTGTTTTGGTGTCAAACAATTGAGTGAAACGTGAAATAGTTGAAGAAAATAGTAAGTTAGTAAGTGTGAAACTGTGGATGACATTCAATTCAAGGGGTGAGTTGAAGTATTGGCACAAATATTTACTAAGTACACAACAATGCGTGTTTCCGGACCCGCTATCGGCCCTTGAATCTACACCAGATCGTCATGGACTGCACATTACTGACTTATAGCACAAGAAAACATCGTGAGGAAACATGGTCTGAATAGTCTGATATCGCCAAAACGTGGTGATTAATGCTCGTTTCTCTTTTCTATTAGAAACGGCATATGTTTGACAGTGGGGCTGTTATCGGCTGGTATTGATAACTTGGCAGATTCTTCGAGGGGCGTCAAATGGACTAGATTAGATGCTAGTGAAGTAGATAACTAATTATATTTTGCCAACAGCCTGCAAAGGGATTTCTTGCCGGCTCTTCTACACTTCTTCTGACGTTTCATACGTGCCCTCATAAAAAAAGAGAATATAAAATAATCCACGTTATTGTAATAAACTCGCTAAGCAAATGGTTAAAATACTGCAGTTTTTGTTTTGATTGCACAGCTGTAGATAATAATGTTAATTCGCCGATTGTCTTCAGTTAAGTAGAAGTGTCTGAATAGTATAACAACAGCCGGTCTATCACGCAGACAAGACACAAGTATTGAAGGTTATTTTTTGCTTGCTGCATGTTAACAATCCGCTGGAGGCGAGAAGCACAAGATCAAGCGATGTCCAGCCGTGGAAGTATTTCGTTTGAAATGATGATAGGTAATGGTGAAAACTTCCGACCGCCAAGTCAGGGTTTCCTAACGATGTTTTCATCACTGTAATTCCCCTCTATATTTTACGAACATAATTGCTAAGGAAGAATTGAATGTCTTATTATTTTGTGTTTGTTGCGTACGTGCGTGCGTCAAGTAGTAAATGAATCAGGCATGAGTCATGCATGTCGTTGAAGTTAAATTCCAATATTTGTCACTTCCCTGTTAGAGTTCCCTTAGTGACAAATAAATCAATGAGTTCATACGAATATATTGTCCAGTTGCAGGATCCATATTATGCTGAAAATGATAAATATTGCACAACAGCTCTGTTTATAACATCTTATAGTTGAGGAAACAGTTGCTTACTGGCTTTTTCAGGAAATAACAATTTCAAAGAGCAACCACTCTAGTCGCCGCGGTAGGTATTTCTACTTATTTAACTTTTCAGAGTATAAACGCATGACGATAGTGACGAAAATGGACAAAGTAAAGTCACTGGCGCCACTTTTAAACTTACCCTTATATATATAAGGGTAAACTGACTGAAAAGTTGATAGAGAATCGTTTGGCCTGGTATGGGCGTGATGAGGGGGGCGAAAATGCATGTGACTAAAAGAGTCATGAATGTTGATGGATGGAGAGGGAGAGGAAGGTCGAAGAAAAGATGGATGGAATCTGTGAGGAATGATAAGAGAAGAGAGTGAATGAGAACGTGACGGTTGACAGGGAGAGTGGAAAACGACAAGGTGTTGCGCCGACCCCTCGTGCCGTGGGACAAGGCGGGAACATGATGAGACGTCTGATGATATGCTGTTAAACTATTCTTATAAATGTAATTAAAAACTAAACATCTTAAAATGTATCATAGTCATGTCATGGCTAGCGATGCTAAACAAAGTTCTGAGTCCTTTGATACAATGATGCACAAATAAGGCACATGTACTAAATTGATGATAATATTAATTACAGAAGGAATGACTATATGTCATACTATTATATTATAATTATTTAACTTAAAATCTTATTATCTATATTAAGTCTCATTTTTGTCAACTCGTTTAGCTCTAATGCTTTGTCGTCACTGGATTAGCTGGCTTATTCTGTAGGAGTTAGAGCTCATGTTACTTCTTAGGTTTACCGTACAGCCAGCAACTAAAATACCATAAAACCTAATTATTCTATTAAATAAATGATTACGTACTTATATTAAAAAAATAATTATTGTCTACTACACTATATTTTTTACAGACAAATATCATTACAAAGTTTTTTTTTAAGTCTCCTCTGTTACTTTGGATAGTAAAGCCAGGGAAATAAATTTTAAAGCAAATTGACTACCAACTTAAATTATCTGTATATTCAAATCACAACAGGTCATTAATTGATTGATTGTATAAAAAAGCTATAACACGGGAAATTGACGTAGGTTAGGGTGTCGATTTGGTTAACAATTAATTTCTCTGACTATACTCTTTGTGATGATTACAATTTATGGTGCTGACTGTACTACAGGAAAAACTAAAAGTTGTACTTACAAGTAATAGGTAAGTAACAACAATGTTTCCAGCCTCGTATACAACCCCTCGTAGCCTCGTTTATGGTCAACAAAAGTTGCACAACATTGTTGCAGTCAACATTGCAGGCAGTATATTATGTGTGCAACATGTTTCCAGAAAAATTAAAAAGTGTTACTGCACTTTACTATTTACTTATGTGTATAATAAATATTTGTGGTACTTCTGTAATATTCCAAAGTATCTGATAGAAATGTAGGTAAATCTTGAACAGTTAAATTCTTACGCAATCACTCACCCAAGAGAATTAGTAACACATTCATCTGTATTTAGAAGGTTTTAACTTTATATCTCTTAACTAAAAATCATCGACGAAAATTAAGGTTACAAATTAACCTCAATAAGTCAAATAAAAAACATCTAATGGTGCTTTAAAATTGGAATTTCGGGTTTAAGTATTGAATTAATAAAATCAAAGTACTCAATTTGTAAGTGGCGCTACAAATTGGCATCCACAGGTACCTATGTTTTCTGACTATTTGTTTACATTTTCATCAGATACTTTTGGAAAAGACTATACACAACAAAAGTTATAATAGCTCAAAACAATCACAGTCACTTCCTAAAACTTATTCGTACCTGAGTCCATCACCTATAATCCCTATAAACCAGTATGGCGTCCTCGTCCGTGCCGGCGGCGCGGCGCGCGCGCAGCAGGCGGGCGGGCGCGGCGGCGCACACGCGCGCGCCGAGCGCCGGGTCGCGGTACAGCAGCTTGTCGCGACTGTAGCCCACCACCACTATGTAGTGGCCCGTGTAGGCGCCGCCGAAACAACGTCTAAGGGGGAATAAAGGTGACTTTTATTCAAAAAATCTTCTACGATTGTATGAACTGAAACTAAGTCGAGCCGTGGTAATAATATTTTGCATTCAGCAGTTGATAACTGTCCAAGGTTTATTATTATTCATTAGTTCATCTGTATAATATCGAACCCTAAATCATAGGCTATTTGGTAAGCTAATTGATAGGGTTTTGTTTGTTCACCATGTTTGAAGTATTCATGGATACTATTAGATAGAACCTCTTTTGCAAATTGTCTTTATCAGTGTTATTAGCAAATGATCCTAGTGTCTTTTATATATCAAGGCATCAATCACCTGCCTTCGCAAGTCCGCCTCAAAATCAAGAACCTTTGCAGAACAAGGTTCATTAACTGTCAAAAAGACACCAGAAGTGTGGTTCAGGTGGCTCTAAGTTGTGATAAAACTGGTAACATACCTGAACTCGGCCTTCAATTTATTATGCTTGCAGAGATCACAGACCAGCATAGAGGCATCAACAAGCACTATAACCGGGCCAGAAGTAGACAGATGCTGCAACAACTCTGCGTGGGTGAGTGAGTGCTTCTGAACATCTATGCTGGAGGCCGTGGCTTCGTCGAAGCGCCGCTTGACGCGTTCGCGGTCCTGGGAAGTAAGTGTATTAATAGGTTTTAAAATTTTCAAACACATTTGATTCCCTCATTGCATTATTACCTTTTAAAACTTAAACATTAACAACAAATGCAAGGAAATTTGATATTTATGTCTATTCTTTGACTGTACAAGACGCAAATAATGAGGGAGATGTGAAACGGGTGCCTGATTAGATCCAACTTATGACAAGTTCTCATATGAGGGTCCTCATCTGAATATGGAGGAAACGAAAAATACACTAAGTGAGAATTTGCTAGCCTTCAGTAGTGTCCTAGTGTGCTACAAGTAAAACTGATGAACAATGATCATTGGAAATAACAAGAAAGCACAGGTTTTGTGACAAATAAAGCTACCATCACCATATCATACCATATTAATAATCCTGTCATAGTATCCATGTCGCCTGTAGTCTTCATTCACGCCCAGTAACGTAGTGTACATGCAGTGTCTGATGCCAAACCTGCAACAAATAACTTTTTATCACATCTATTCAAAAAGAGCTAGTTTATTCCTTGTAAACTAGGACCAAATTAGCTCTTTAATCCATTGGGACCAAAAGTGATTTCATTTTGGAACGTGGATATTGTTAGTAAAAGTTTCAATCACCAAAGAGATCAATCACATTGTATGAACAAGTAACAGGCTGAATGATAAAGCAAAAAGAGCGCGCAAACACAATTAAAAAAAAAAGATTGTGAAAAATAAAAAACGCGTGAAATGCATTCCGCTTTCGTTCCTTATTGTTTACTCAAATTCGGATTTTACGTTACAAAAAAAATTCAATTCAAAATGCGAAGAAAGAAACAGAAGAAGCTAGGTGCACGGTTCCACTAGTTCACAACAATTGTTACAATATGTCTGTCAAAATATATAACCAAATACCCAAAGAGATCAGAGAGCTACCACTAAACTACTTTAAAAATAAACTTAAGAAATGGCTCTATAATAATGCGTTTTATACAATAAATGAGTTCTTAAATTATAAGCAAAGCTCGAAATATGATCTCACTAGTAATATAATTAAATAACGTAATTTTTAGGATTTTTATCTTTTTTATATTTTACTTCATGATCTCCGTAGTAACAATTGAAGTGTTTTTTGTATATAATTTTATTATAAGATATTTTTTTGCATGCTGAAATAGTAAGTAAGCAAAATATGTGGAACTCCTTATATTTAAGTTAAGACCTATTCTGTACCATATTTTATGCAAAATAAAGAAATTCTAAATTCCAATTGGTCGTTTCCTATGGAGAAGAACCGGCAAGAAAGTCCACGCTTACTCTTTTAAAAATTGGCTTTTACAATATTTTGAAATAACAGTGTTAATAGATATGGGAGGACAGTGTAGGTCTTTCAACAAGTACCAGGTAGGTACTTATCAAAATAGAAGTTTGTCAACAAATCCTCAGTTCACTAAGCCTACAGCGTTCTCACATTCACAAAATAGAAAAGAATCTATATGAAAGATAAAAATAAAAACCTATTTTAAACTAAATGATATGATTGCTATTACAACTGTAACAAATCTGAATAATTATCATGTTAAAAAAAAACTCATTTCAACTCTGAAATTAAATTGTAGTTTCAAAATAATAGGATGATTATGTCAAGGAAGCATAGATTTAAGAAAGAAGGAGATATGCCCGGTAGTTGAAAATGTATCGAAACACAACAACACATGCAGATCAGTAAACCCAATAGTTACAAGGTCACGCTCACACTTGCAATTCAAATCAGAACGTACTACACAATCAATTATAAACCTTATCTCACCAAACAACACAGCATGCATTTACCATGCACCGTACAACTGACTCACACGAAAACATCGATCGCTACCATTGTGCTGTGCAAAAGCCATTTATTTTACATATACGTTAGTGATTAACTAAATCGGAAAGTTGTCGATTCTCTCCTTAATTATTGTATTAAAATTTTTGGGATTTTGAAAAAATACAAAACGATATACATATACTAAGATGATATAAATAAACAATACGCAGCTAAAAAAAATATATACTAATTAAATCAAAAATTTTATCATTATGAGAAAATCTAAATGAGTATAAAACAAGATTTCACATCAGTCTTCCAACCAGGCTATAACTGTTGACGAATTGAAGAATAAACTTTAATAGTAATATAAATTCATACGACAATCGACATTGTTGTCGATAGCCTACGTTAGTGGATCTGCAGAAGTACATCACTAGCTCGTCGCAAGATACAGCGGCCGTACTAAGCGATGCAACCGCATAGAAAGTATCGCTCTGTGATTTTTACATTGCTTGTCCAGTTACTTAGCGACATACTTAGGGAGTGGTTAAGAGCCCTCTTAAATTTCGGCGCTGCGATAAAGCGCTCTTGCGATACTGAGCGCACATCGCCGGCCGCATAGTTGTCGGAACAACAAGCAGCTACAGTATAAAACATAGAAACAAGAAATTCATTAAAAAATATAAACAATATTGCAGCCCACAACGCTGTTCACAGATTAGCAACAGGATACAAATGGTAAATATAATCGCTAGTGTTACATATACATTTTTGTTAATTTTTTCTTAACTACCGTGTCTAATATATCTAATATAAATCCATTTAAATCTTAAGAAATTGTGCACAAAAAAAGAGGAAAGAAATATTGTGTTCAAGAAAGCACCTTAATTATAAGACTTTTGAACGTATAGGGAGCACAAACAAAAATGTCTATATGCTCAAAAGCCCCATTGTAGGAATCGAACATTCTGCGAAGGCGAACGCAAGCCAGAATTGGACTTGCAAGTACCCACTGAAACTAAATGTAGTCTACTTTAAGTAGGGGGGCATTGCACAACGTGTATGCGTAGTTTATTTTATTTTTGTTTTTTGTAAAATTTATGTAGTTACATTTGGATAAACTTAGTTGGAACTTATTTTTCTGGCAATAACAGGATAGTCGGTCCAAATCTTGTTGCAGCAGAAGGCAATCATTTGTTTGTCGTATGGCTCTGTATACCTTGAGGTCGTCGGCATATAGCAGAAACAAAATATAGCGAAAGCATTGGCTGATGTCAATTATATATAAAATAAACAAAGGGGACCAAGTATAGAGCCTTGAGGCACGCCAGAGGTCGCCTGTGCGATGTTAGATTGGTGGCCATTGAAATAAACCACCTCAAAAGATTTCCGCAGATTCCGTTGAACGCTATTTTATTTAATAGTATTTCATGGTGTACCTTGCCGAAGGCCTTACAGAAGTCCGTGTACACTGCATTTGACTGCATCCACTTGTACATGGCTATCAACACAATCAAACAAGAAACTAGAAAATAATAATACATTTGTATTTGTCGACCGCCGTTTGACGAAACCGTGCTGTTGTTGAATAATGATGTTATGTATTACAGGATAAATTTCATTATGGACTAGCCTTTCAAAGAGTTTCGACAAGGCAGACAGGATATAAATGGGACGATAGTGTTCTACGATGCGTTTGGATCCACTTTTGTGAACGGGCACGATATACGCATGCTTCCACAGTTTCGGTACAACTCCCTCAGAAATACCTACATTTATTATAAATAATAAAAAGGGCTTTGCAGATGGAAGTCGCTGTATTCCTGAGGAAGTAAGACGAAAGTCCGTCAGGTCCAGGGCCCTAGGGTGAAGTAGGGTGCTGGATCTAGGGATTTAAGTTCCTTCAATATATTATCTTCATTAAAAGAAAGGTCGCAAATAGAGATATCGTGTGGTGTATTGTTGTCCTACGGAGGCTTCCATTGAGACAACGAAGGTGATGTCGGTTCATATACCGAGTAAAAAAACGTATTACAAACCAACTCTGGACTATTTGTTTTGGCATTTTTGTATTGAAGCTTTGACGGGATTCCAGGTTTATCTTTACGATTAGAAACGTAGTTCTAGAGGTGTTTTATGTTTTTACTTAGATTGTCCTCTCCAGAACTGATGTACGAACTGACATGTTTCCTTAAACTGTCTTCTATAGTTTGAAAATGATTAATAATCAGAAATGTTATTATATTTCTTGTGTTTCCAGTTTCTTTATTAATTACCACACACAGCCACACAGCTTTTATTTTATTGTTAAACTACTAATTTTGTTACTTACTTATTCATTTAGATTTAGCTTGAGCTGCAGACTCTTTTAAATATCTTAGAATAGTTTCTTACATAATTATGAACAGCTTCATCACAAGTCAATGATTTTTCGTTATATAAATTATATAAAATATCTCTGCTTTTTCTAATGCCAGGCCCATTTATTAAATTTTGGTTTAGTATTGATTGTTACTTTTTTTACAGGACATGCTTTGTTGAATTCTTGGCATACTGTATAAAATAATGTACCGTAGTTTATATTGGGGTTTTAAAGATTGCTAAGATCATTATTATTAAACATTTTCAATTTATTTATAGTAAGAGGTCATATCTGAATAATTTTATCTAAATGTAACTTTTTATCTGATTCAAAGGTTATGAGTTGACCTCAGTGCCGGATTAACCACGTAGCAAGAGTAGCAATTGCTACGGGCCCCGCGTATTCAAACCCGGGCCCCACCTCCGCCTGAGCATATTTTTTTGAGTGAATCTTATTGGTATATTGAATTTACTTGATGTCTCAAAAACGTGATACGTACTTACTACCTTTGCCGACTAAGACGTCAGAATATGGGTAATACAATTTCTAAAAGTTGATTGCAAATAGACGTATTGAGTATCGTTTTTTTTTTACCACTTTATACATAAGAACCCATAGCAGATCAAGGACCCGTCTATAAAATTTGCTACGGGCCCCGCGCTTGCTTAATCCGGCACTGGTTGACCTGTATGATCAGACGACACCACTAATTACGGACGATTATTTTATTTTACAATGACTAAATACATTTTAAATTGAAAGATTTAAACAATGAGATAAGCTTACATTTTTCCAGTGATTTTACTAATAAATCAATATTTAGGTCACCACAAACAAAAATGATTTTATTATCTCTAAAAAGTTTAGTTAGTATTTCTTCCATTATGTTTTTTTTTTCTTGTTTTTATTTTACCCAGTGGCGGTTGGTGGGTCTTAGTCCTGGGGGTTCACTCCCTGTCCCTGACAGTGAATACATACCTACCTATCTATTGATATCTCTTTGTGACTGTTTATAGCTATGGACATAGTTCTTAGTGGACTTACCATTTATTAGCAGAGAAGTTTAAGTTGTTTTTTTTTGGGTTTTATTGTCAAATGAGAAAGGTCAGTCACACCAACTTCTCACCATGCAGAATCACTACTACCCAAAATTAGGCACGGAAAAAAAATAGTGTATTAGTTCCTTCACACCCACACAACCACGACGCATTTTTCTACTGGTCTGTATTAAACGCTTAAACTCTACCTTGTCCAGATTATCAGTTGACACAGGAGTGTCAACTTTAGTTTTGGTATCTAAACGTTGTTCAAATGTCTCTCTGTTATTTTTAATAAACCGAACACTACACGCCAGAGGTTCTCAAACTTATTTCATCTACCGCCCACTTTGAAAATCAATTATTTTTCAGCGCCCCCCATTTTTTTTTACCTTCCACATATTAAAAACCACAATGACATTCACTTCTTTAATTAATTTAATTATAGTGTGCTATATTAGTCGGGTCGAGTCGAGTTTAAACTTACATTCTAAACGAGACTTTTTTTATCAGTGAAAGCAATTAGAACGCAAACTCGTTTATCTCATTCGACGCTCAATCATACTGAGCAAGTAAATAACGCGATTTGTACAATTCTGTATCAATCGGTTGGTTCATCGATACTTATATCGATGAACCAACCGATTGATACAGAATTGTACAAATCGCGTTATTTAACAGAAACTTGTTTGCTCACGGGCTATCCTACGAAAGCTATGTTAAATATTTTTAGTTTTTATACAATCAAACAGGGCAGAAATATGAACTAAATAATCGATGTTGTAGGTAGGTTTTAATTTCAGTGAATTTTAAAATATTAAGTAGATGAAATTAAAAATCAGCCTTCGCCCCCATAAACCACTTCTACACCCCCCAATTTTTTCTGGGCCCGTTACCGCCCCCCCTCTAGGCCTCCAGCGCCCACAAGGGGGCATTATCGCCCACTTTGAGAAACACTGCTATACGCCATGGTTAGTATAAAAAAACTCCTTACGTACAAACGCTACACTGACGACTAATTTGTTAAAACTTTTGCAGTCAAGGACAAACTGTCGTTCGTAAATCTCCGACCCTTCGGCTAAATTCTCGAAGAGCGGCGCACCATTTTTGCTTTAAACTTGCATAGAAAATTCCCCATCTCACGCGTACGGAGCTAGGTGCCTCTCTGTCTTTTCTATGTACAAATTTTGTATGGGACATTTTGTTCATAGGAGCGCTTAGGCGAGCGCTCAACATCCTCCCGCCAGACCCTAATAAATAACAGTTTGTTTACAAAGTTACTCACTATTGTGCTCTGTGTTATTCGTATCTACTTATACTTATAGATTGCTGGGGCCTTGCTAAGATTTTAAAATACTGTAAAGTGGGATTGCATAAAGTAACTTTATGAGGGGGTTCAACGCTCCAGCGCTCTTTAATACAAACCGCCACTGCGTGTACCCATGCCAAATTACAGATTTCTAGTACTAACAGTCTCTGAGTTAAGCCGTGGACAGACAGACAGACAGACGGACATGGCAAAACTATAAGGGTTCCTTGTTTACTACAGAACCCTAAAACCGATTGGCTTAAGCTACTATTAGTGCATTTTAAGTTACCTCTTCAACAAATAGCACAAGTCGATAGTCCACGTAGATTGCCTGAACCCCTCATCCTGACAGATATGCTCGAAGTTGTCGAGCATCTCGTTTCGCTGATCCGGTGGTAGCAGCATCAGCACGCAGGAGACGCCACAGTCCCAGTTGTAGCGCTGCCGGTAGTGTTCCAGATTGTGTTCTACGTATCCTGGGGGATGAATATTATTATAAACCATTGTCTTCAAGCATTAAACCTTGAATGAAACTCCCAAGCGTACCGCTTATTTAAAGGTTGTACTTTAGAGCCCTGACAGAGTCGCCGATGTAACAGACCAGACGGCAGCAGCAAAAACGAGGTCATAACAGCGTTCCTGAGGCCGGTGATAATGGTTACCATTTTTATATTTTACTTATGTTACAATTTGATGTACCGTAGCCATTAATGAGCAGAGTTTGACTGAAATACCTAAAAATTACAATTATTTGCATAATGCACGGGCACTTAACAAATTCTGTTATGAAAAACAACTTGAAAACCATACAAACAGCCAGACAGTTTAAATTAAGTAGGTACTTACTTTCGTTTTGGCTTAACATGTTGGCTAGAGCTACATCTAGTGTTCCTATCCACTGATAACATTTATATCTAACCGGTAATATTATATTTTCATGTTTGTTTATCAGTATTTTCCTGTTTTCAAAGAAATTGACTCATTTTTAAAGTTTGTTGTGACTTTTAGATATTGTCATAAATAACATAACAATGACAATTGACATCATTCATCATTTGACAAAAATTACGTTCCATTCTTATTATTATAACAAGAAATATTTTAACGTATAACTATCAAATATTATTAATTTCATGTCTCACGAGAAATAACTCACAATAAATAGGACATTGCCAACATTGACGAACATAATAAAAAATATTAAAAAATAGTTTTTTTTTTCTCCATACAACATCCCTAATATTTATTATAATCATTTCATAATCTTTTCATGAATTGAATCCATGAAATAAAACAACTGTTGCATAAAATAGTTACATTTTTATTAAGAAGAGAAAATAACTACAATTAGATAAAAGTAAGTAACTAAATTTGTACTAAGTAAGTACCTAATCTCAATAATAAATAAGGTCAAGTTCAAAAAAAATATATAACCACTTCAATGGACATAATATAAAAGTTATAAAACATTGAACAATAATAAAAAAATAAACAAAAATAAATACTAAATAACTACCTAATTCATATTAAAAAATTATGGATATGTCAATTTTGGTTTCAAACATGACCTCAACCCACCGGTAGTCTCGTTAACATTACTAAATTTACTAAAGGCTAATCGCATGTCGAGTGCGCTGATTTGATGTATATTTTCGTAATGCAAAAAAAACTATTTTGATCTTATGAACATAAAAACGAGATGTAGCGAGACTCGGTGACGTCACAGAAGCAATGTGAGGAAAATATTCGATTCATATGTACTACGTTTTATATTGAATCATGGTTGAATCGAATGAAAAATTTAAATGAATTAGGATTTTTAAATTTCATAAAAAAAAGACTAAATATTATAAAAAATGTTAACATATGGAAGGTTATCATGTTCTTTATGTAAGTTTGACGTATTTGAACGCTTTTTACAGAATTGAACATCACAGCTAGGCATTTTCACGGAGATCCGCGCGCCTTTAAAACGATTTTCGAAGTGCGTTAGAATCGATTTGAAAGTAGTTTTTATGAACGTACTAGAACATTTGTTCTTGTTCAGCTTCTCCAGGCTTCTCCAGTGTTTTATACTCTAAGATCGATACTCTAACATCGATCAAAACTATCCAAACTCATAACCAAAACTACTCTTGCCGTGGTTTTGTGAAATCATCGATACGATACGATTTGTGACTGCAATCAGATTCTAACTACCAAAAAGACTCGTAGTCGGCCAAAGAAATGAATACACACAAACAAAACTTCAAAATTAAAAGTCTGATTCTGACACTACACTGACATGACAGTCAGCTGAGTCTAAACGACGGCTGAGTCTCTGCTCTGAGCCTCTGAGCTAAGCAGCTTAACAGTGATTTCAAAAATTTTGTTTAGCCGCCTGGTTTTGTAGCTTGGTGATGGCGCATAGGTCAGGGTTATTATTACTATCCAACATAAGATGTGCAGTCCAACAAGGATTACGGCTCCGCGCCATGAGTACACAAACAGATTCCAAGGCAGCCGAAACCGAAGCAATGAAACCCGGGCAGACACACTTTGGATTTCAAGTTGTAGATGAAGGCGAAAAAACCAAAAAAGGTAATCTTGATTTCATTTATAACTAACGAGTCTTAACTCTTCTATCTTTAAATGTAGATCTACGATTTATTTCATACATGTTTCTGTCAAAATGAATACGATAACCCAAAAATTATTCAGTATTTCTTCCTTACTTTTTGTGCTCCACACAGGTCACAGATTTGTTTATAGTAATATAAAAAAAACTGTGGCCTCTTTAGTGTTTTTAGAAGCTTAGTATTTTTTCGACTTGGTGAACAATGTACCTTCTCATTTTCTGTACATATACCTGCACTTTACTGTAGGTACATTATTATTACGGGGTAGATAAATATGACAAAAAAGGGTCTTAGTAAGATGTCATTAGTACCAGTTTTTGTAATGGTGACTTCATCTGTTATTAATGACTGGTGATGTTTTCATTTACTCAATATGGTATTATAAATCTTCCAGTTCACGAAGTATTTGAGACAGTAGCTGAGAAATATGACCTGATGAACGATGTGATGTCTATGGGCATCCATAGAGTGTGGAAGGACATCTTCATGCAAAGACTGGCACCCAGGCAGGAGACCAAACTGTTAGATATGGCTGGTGGCACTGGTGAGTGTGGTTTTGTATTATTAATATTACATTCTTGGTTATTTAAATTTAATACTTCAAACACAAATGTACAGTAACGGACTTAATGATAGGCATTTTGTGCCCTTGATGACAACAGGTTCTCCCCCTATTACACCGGTTGCACTGCTTAGAGCATAACATTTGTAAGTCATGGGAATTTTATACCTTACTAACATTTCAATTCAGCCAAAACTACTAATGTACAGTCAACTGAACATCAATGTTAAATTGTTACCAATTTGGTATTGACAGCCCATTTATGTTGTAACAGTATGGAGGATTTTCGTTGTGCAAGTCTTACCACTGATGGCTTGTTGACTGTGCAAACACAAGTAAGTTTGACTAAGAAAGAGTTGTTACTAATAGATATTCTAGATTACATTACTTTTCACTAATCAGGTATTTTATTAACATTTCAGGTGACATAGCATTCAGATACATAAAGTACCTACAGAGCCTGGGTCCATCGCACGCAGCTAACAGCAGCGTCACCGTCTGTGATATCAATCAAGCCATGCTGGATGTTGGCAAGCAGAGAGCACAGAAGTATGCTATTAATTTATTAATTCTTTCAAAGTATCCTGAAGTTTACGTCTCAAGTATAATGTTGTCACTAACTAATCATACCTCTTGCAGTGGTGTTACCATCTCTACATTAAAAGGTTAGCAATCCATAAAAGATATACAGGGTGTTAAAGAAATTGCATGCCATAGCTTAGGGGTACCCATACCTCAGTATCGATAATGGAAACCAAAAAAAAAAAAAAAATTGCAAGATCAACCTATTAAAATAATTTTAATTCTAAATGATTGACTATTGACTATTTTAAGTTAGTAGGTATAACCCGTTAGGGTTAAAGGTTAGACACTAAAGGAAAGACCATTCTAAGGATTTCAATAATATGTTTATTATCCTTTTCTTTATAAATATTGGAAGGTGTGTTCTACTAGTATTATGAGAGACGTGTGATCCCACACAAGGCTAAAAGTATAGTAGAACACACCTCCATCTTTCCTTTAGTGTCCAACCTTTAACCCTAACAGCTAAACCTACTAACTTAAAATAGCAATCATTTAGAATTAAAATTATTTTATTTGTTTAAATGCTTTAATTACTTACTTTCATTGCATTCGATAGTAGGTAGTAACTCTAGGAAATGATTAATTAGCATTCAAACAAAATAAATACTTATTTTAAGCAATTTTTTAATCAATTCGAAACGATTGCTATTTAATTAGTAGGTACTACATTAGGTTCATCTTATGATAATTTTGTTTTTTTTTTTAAAGGTATTTATTTTTATTTTTTACGGGTTACTTTATCGACTCTGAACTCACCCTGAAGCTATGGCACGCAATTTCTTGAACATCCTGTATATATGTATATAAAGATTTTGTAGTGCCACTTGTCAAATAAAAAAATTAAGTACAGAAGACTTGTCAGCACAGGTACTTTTTACCCCAAAGTCAAACAGGGTAATTAAGAAGTAAAACTGCAAACTACGAAAAATAGGAAACAGTAGCACATAATAGATAAGTGTAGTGTGATAGCTGTACAAGGATCTTTTGGCGCGTGGCCTAAATCGGAACGGACGCCGCCATCTTGTTTTTTCAATACATTTTGCAAAACAATTTCACAAACGTTAACCTATCATACCATCAGCGCCCCCCTGTTAACATCATTCGAGCGACAAAAGGTCTTTGTAGCACAGTAATTACCATTTTCAACTGAGTCAGTCTTACATGTATATAATCCTTTCATTAATCCTAACCCTATTCCAGACTAGGCTTTACTCCAGAGGGTTGCGGCGTGGCGATGGACTGGGTGTGCGGCGACGCGGAGCAGCTGCAACTGCCTGACGATAGCTATGATGCCTACACCATCGCCTTCGGCATCCGGAACTGCACTCATATCGATCAGGTAGGTACGGGTTTCTCCAGACAGGCTGCTCGGTAGTGAAAACTTACGAAGGAACTTCTAATGTCGGTGGAGCAACTGGTTGTCAACGAGACCAGTCGATATTCGCCTCAAAACATAATTGAACGATGAAATACCGATTATCGATCGATATTGACCACAGAGTACGAAATCGCCGCACCGGTAACCCCGGGTCCACACTCCAGGCAGAACGAGGTGAAGCGAGCGCGATAGTGTGGATGGCGCCCTCGCCTCCTCTCGTCGTCTCTCACCTTGCTTCGCGCGCGCTCCGCTAGGTGTCGGTTTTTTGACCACTGACTGACACGCTTGGGTTATATGGAAAGTGTTGACAATGCCGCCTCTAGTCTAGCACCGTTTGCCGAGATGTCTCCGTGCTCTGTGATAATTATTGTCGATATTTTACTAGTAGACATCCGCTCACAAGCCAGGTTGAGGTCGATTTTGTCGCGCTACGCATGTTAGCCAAGCTGGATTGATCACATGATTGTTCTATAAACGAAGATTTTGTTGTACAGGTCCTTGAGGAAGCTTACAGAGTGCTAACACCTGGCGGGCGCTTCATGTGCCTGGAGTTTAGCCAACTGCCGAACAGTACGTTACAATGGTAAGTACTTACTATCAGCTTCATCAACTATATCTGTACAAGAATCATTTGGCGCGTGGGCAGTATGGGAACTAACGCCACCATCTTATTTTACCAAGAACGCCCCCTGTAAATGTCATTCAGGCGCCAAAAAGTATCACTTTAGTTACCCCAGCAAAAACACGCACGTTTAAATCGTACTGACGCAGCAAAGCAGATTTTTGCCTCCAAAACATTTAGTATTGGTTCTTTTACTTTCGTCCAAATGTGGGGAAGATATGGCATCTTTTGCAACAGGCTGATGATGTATCTATAAATCTTGCAGGGTATACGACCAGTATTCGTTTCAAGTGATCCCGGTACTGGGCCAGCTGTTCGCGAGCCAGTGGAAGCCGTACCAGTACCTCGTTGAGAGCATCCGGCAGTTCCCCAACCAGGTGTGTACCTATTTAATCATAGACTATTCACTTATATACCTACCTAATTTCTCATGCTAAGTTATGGAATCAGGCGTATCTGCGGAAATCCATGACAGCATTTTACTGTCATGAATTTTCGCAAAGTAACGCTAATATGTAAAAGTATTTATTTTGAATTCCGCAAAAACTAGATCCAGGCTTGGATGCAACCCAAACCTTATACTCGAGTAGTATTATAGATTTGGTTTACATGCTGCATTGCATCATAATAACCTCATCTTCTGCATGTCATATTTTTGCGGGTGCAGCCTGGATCTAGTTATTGTTGACCTGCCGTTCTCTCTCCCCAGGAGAAGTTCAAGACGATGATCGAGGACGCAGGCTTCAGACAGGTCACTTACGAAAACCTCACGTTCGGCACGTGCGCCATACATTCAGGGTTCAAGATTTAATAGTGTGTTGTGTGAGTCTCGAAATAAAATGATTCATGTAATTTATTACTAGGCTTTGTGTACATAAATATAGGGATTCTAATTTAATTTGTTTTTTTGTTAATCTTTTGTCTTTTTTACCTGGTCATAGGACCCTTTTTTGTTAGGTTCCTTTCCTCTTTAGAAACGTATCAAGATTCTGCGTAAGAAGTCAAGTCTATGTAGTATAACGTCGTGGTCAGAACTTAGAATTGACCATTTTATGAAATGGCCCACCTTGGCCATTTCGTTTTAACGGCAACGTTTAATGGTATGTCATCGACGTTTGGCCATATCATTAATGTAGGGTATAGTAAAAATAGCCAAGTAACTGCGACCAATTTGGAAGTAAGTAGCGCTCGCCTGACCGCTCGCGCGCGGTTGGTCACTGTTCTAACCTAACCCATTTGGTTGGGGTGCCACTTAAACGGCGTAAATTTTTTAATAACTTATTTAAGGTGCTTTGTTGCATTTCCCGCCGCGGCAGCGGCCGGCGAGCGCTACTTCCAAGTTGATCGCTTTCCATAATATCATATTTGGAAACCCAATAAAAGTCCATCGACTTTTTTTGCGTTCCACCCAAGTTGGAGTGTTGTTTGATTTGTTGTATGTCGCCACCATGATGTATAACAGAAACAAACGACATCAACGCCTCTACCGGCGGATAATCTAACTATTTTACGATATGATCACTATGTAATGTTTGGCCACATCATGGAGCGTTTAACTGTTGATATCGTTAAACGTTGATGAGTATTCAATGATCTGGCCAGGCCACATCATCGGTCAATGTTCATTTCATGAAATTATCAATTTTAAGATCTGGCCACGACTGAATAACAGAGTAGGTAACAAAGTTGGAGTGCTAATATGTTAAGTGTAGTGAGCGCTTAAGATATGCAAAGCTATCAAGTGTCAACCATGTGTTAACGCAGTAATCTCATGTAATGTTTGGTCCCGCCATGCTCAAAAAATAATGCATCAAATGAAGTTATTTTTTTTTTATCAGCAAATAGTACCCATAATAGGTACGTAACACATTTTTGTAAACGATTACGACTAATCTGTTTCATTTCGACAGTTCAATCAATTTATTGCGTTATTTACATTGTTGAGCAGATTTTTTTTTTCAAATTATGAATCGTTTTGAAACAGATTGCTAATCCATTGTGGATTAGCAATCTGTTTCAAAACGATTCAGATTGTGATTGATCGTGTATTACGCAATTAGGGTACAGGTGTTATGGAGTTGCTATTCACGAGATTACACATTTGCAACAATAGATTTTGAATGGGTTGCTCAAACGCCTGTTGGTGTTGCTAGGACAGGTTTTAGATCAATAGAAAAAGAAAACACAAGTTATTTTTTTAAGGAATTTATTAAGTCCATCAAACTGTGTTGGTCTTTGGAATGCAGATCCAGTACCTAAATTACAATGTCCACACAATACATCTATGATATCGAGCGTCGGCGACGCACACGTTACAATACATTTGTGATTAACTTTGTGTTCCTAACATCACGTTCCATAATTACAATCTGTATCACTTATATAATATGTCAATTTTAAAACAACATTCATTCTCGGTCACCCTTCCAAACACGCCTCGTCTCGCTGCCACGCAGGTAGGTTGTATGAAAAGCTCATAAAGCATGCTAATTATTTATATATGACACTGAATTGTTAGGTCTAACACACTAATGAGCAAAGCTAATAGAAAGTTTCTCTCACATCGTCACTGAACCGACATCCTACGTCTAGGAAATAAACGGCAGACATCGAGAAGCAAATAAAGTGTGAGTTAAGGATATCCAAACAAACATTAATACTCTGTACCGAGCGTGCACTCAACATAAGTTATTTTGCAATTAATTTGAATATTCATACCCAAAGGTCCTGATCCTGATCCATCGCGGAAGGTGCGTAGTGACCCGCCGGGCCGCTCATCGTCAACGATCCGATACGAAATCCAACATCCGAAAGGGAACATTACATCCACGCGACAAATATTCAAATGTCCGCCAGAGATCCGCCGGTGCGGTCCGATCCTACACGCGAGGCCTCTACGGCATCCTGACTCACACCTCCAGCCAAGCACATCCAACGAGCCCAATCCACAGTGGATGAAACAAAAGAAAATGCTTTTAATTATAAACAGTCATCGTGTCAAGTCATAACGTAGAGGCGCGCGGCGCAGCTCGCTGTCGACTGAGCTGCGCCGCGCGCGGAACCACACGAGAGCGCGTCCACATCGCAACAAACATCTTCCGTTAACCCGAATGTTACTAAATAACCGACTCTAAACACTAAAATGCGACCACATCTATGTACTACAGTAGACAGACACTGCTCCAATGAAGATATGTTTATATATAGCCTGTGTTGTGGTGTTGCGAGTGCGACAGTCTGTAGTACATGGACGTGGTCGGTAACCGAGTGTCGTCCAGCTTGACGAACTAATACATTAATATGCTCTCTTAAGTCTAGCAGAGTGTGGCTCCCCCGCTGCGTCGCCGCCCGCCGCTCCGTCAGCTGTCGAAATATAGACCTTCAGTTGTCATACCATCAGCTGCTGGCACAAGGCACTAACCACACGGAGACAACATCACACTTCCGAAACTTAAATATTTGATACGCAACATTCACAAGCAGTTTCGAGTGAGTACTCCATGTGCTCACTGCTCTGTGTTCGCTAGTCAAAGGGGCAGCGAGTTTACGCAAGTTTCCTTACCGAATCCAGAGATAGTGATCTTACCGAATCCGGACTGACTTTGAGGAAGATTTGAGTATTACAGGTTTTAAATTAAGAATGAATATAGTACATGTTTTTGTATTTAAAGTGTACTCGTACGATTATAAATTGATAATAATAAATTTAACTAAAATAATATATTAATCTGCCTTATTAATTATAATTTAGATTAGGTCTTTCAGTTTACAAAACTAAATATTGAGCACGTATTTTTTAATTCATTTTTAAGCACAAAAATCAAACGTATAATGCAAGGCAAAACAAACAAACGAAAATGTTTAATTATTTGTAAAAACTATCTCAAGGATAATATTATCATTGCCAAAGTATGTCTGTATTCCCGCAAACCTGATAAATCCATATGAAATCCATATCCTTATAAGTCCAGAGATATTTTCAATTATTTCGAAAAACTCCTGAGTAGTCCAGTGTAATTTTCAATAAGCTGTCAACTGCTATATCCAGTGTATCCTTCCTTTACTGTAAATATAGCTGTGGCTTATGTCAAAATATTTCTAAGACAGTAAAAATATAGATAATACGGATTTTAGTCATTCATTCCATTAAAAGTATATTAAATTTAGAATATCATTAAAATATTTACCTAAGCTAGGGGCCCTACAAATGAGAAATTTATAATAATGTACTTTATTGGACATTGTAGTCAATTGAGCAGTGCTAAAACAATGTGATATCAAACAACCCAAAGATACCGTATATAAGTCATTGTCTAGTATTTTTCAAAATTAATATACATACTAAATTTCTCTTTATAACTTCCAAGATATTTCAAATATTTATAAATCAATCAGTTGCCTTATTTTTGGGTTACTAGGTTTGACTGCATTTCATTATAAATTCATGTCGGAGTTATTGTTGAGAACAACTTACTATTGAAAGTTGATTAAGAATGTTATTTGTATGAGTGTTGTCTGCTATTTTTGATGCACCTAGTTTCTGATTCAAGCTAATATCTTTTATTCCTGTGTCCCCTAGAAACTATGCTTCAAAATCTGTCAGTTTAGCTTAGCATTATGCTCTGCATCACATGGGAGTTCCATAATAGGTCTAGCTGACAAGACTACAAGAAATCCTACATAATTTTTTTAAGAAACAGACGATGGTATGCTATAAGAATGTGTATATTTGGCGCTTTGCCTAGTGTTGAATGTTGCGTGGTGCAGTGAAGCCTAGATATACGTTGTTGGTTACCGACCTGTGCCCGCTCAGTAGTTGTGCGAGCGGGAGCGGCTGCGCGAGCGCGAGTAGCTGCGCCGCACCGGCGAGTACGTGGGCGAGCCGCGCCGCCGCGGGGAGTACGAGCGGGACCTGTGGGGGCACATTGGTTTATACATGTCTTTTATGATTCGATAACGAAAGTTCGCAGAGGAAGTGTATATCGGTATCAAGAAAGAAATTAATCGTAATTTCTTGTAACTACAGCTGGCTTAAAATCACCAGGTGGGAAATTTAAAGACTAAACAGATAGCCCAGTCAATAACAACATCAAACGTCGAAAACGCGCAATAACTACTATTTTTATATGTTGTTAGTTCCCCTGAGAGTTATATCCAAGTTTGCAACCCTGTAAAATTTGTCCTACTCCCATAGTGCTCGAAAACCTGCGAAATTCTAAAAGGACCATTAGTTCCTCCTGAACTAATGGTCCTTTTAGAGAAAGTGGTTAACCATTTCGAACAAAGATAGCTAGAAACGCGTCTGAAGGTTTACAATGAAAAAAAAAAAAAACAAGAGGTGCCAGAATTTCGCAGTTTTTCGAGCACCATGGGAGTAGCACAAGGTTTGCAAACTTGGGTATAAACTACTCCCCCCCCCTAAGAGTAGTTTTTTTTTTCGCAAGCGCGCTTGTTACTACTGTAACATGCGCGTTTGCATTGTTAGGGTTCCGTAGTAAATAGGAACCATTATAGTTTCCCAAAGTCTGTCTGTCTGTCCGCGGCTTAGCTCAGAGACGGTGAGAACTAGAAAGCTGTAATTTGGCATGGGTATACATATTAATCACGCCGACAAAGTGATAAAATAAAATCAAGAAAAAAAATTTTTTTGGGGTACCTCCCCTACATGTAGGGGGGGCTTTTTTTTTCTCGTCTATCCCATTGTGTGAAGTATCGTTGGAAAGGTCGTTCAAAATATTGTGAGTTTATTGAAACCATTTTTGGATTCAGGGATCCGTTCGCGAAATATTAAGCTTAAAACTGATAATTTTTGTTAGAGTCGAGTGTATGTAACTTTTGTAATATGGGCGATTTTCTACTGCAAAAAGTAACTTTATAATTCAATTCAATTACAAAATACAAATTTATCTTTGCGATTTTTAAAATTTAAGATGAAAAATATTCTTCGTTTAGTATTTTCATTTATTTGCTTAATATTGTACGGTGGTACGGAAGCGAGTCCGACTCGCACTTGGCCGGTCTTTAGGTAGTTAGTTTCCCACGACGCACACAAGGCCGGTTAGCAAATTTACGATGACAATAATATAATTTTACGATATCTAGAAACTTAAAAAAAACACTTTGTTTAACTTCTTCAATAAACGAACAATAGGATCCTAAAACAATATGGCTGACTAAAGTAACACAAAAACCTGTGCAAGCGCGCTTTGTGTCTCTCTTTGTCGCAAGGCAAATGTGAGTCAGTTACTCCCGAAAGTTTGACGAAGTAACTACGTTTGTTTTGTGCCCCAGTGTTTAAAAATTGAGTGTTTTTAACATGGATATTGAAGCGTCAGGTGTGTACTCTAATTATTGTTATGTACTTGTCAATTATTTTCATAAATCGAACAGTAATTTATCTATACGTGGAAGACAAATTTTATATACAAATCTTTTAGATTCACTTGAGTATTTTCGACATTTAAAAAAAGTTCCGCATAGTTCCATTATATTTCATAATTCTTCAGAAACAACAACCTATCAGGATTCAAACCAAGCAAAGATCTCGTCCCCGTATCGCCCCCTTTGATAAATTGAGCCTTTTATTTCCAGGTAGTCGCGTTGATCCCGTTTCACAGCAGAGTAAATTGTATAGAAATGAACTGTTTTTATTGTTAAGAGATGAACGTTTTTTTAGTTTTTCTTCATCCAAGTGTAATGAACGATTATTACAATACATAATGAACAAGTTAAGCATAGTGGACCCGTGTCAGACTTCGACAAAACAGTTAAAAAACGTTGTTTAAGTGTTTGTAACAAAGCTTTTAGCTAAATGGCGTGAATCTAAATTTATGTTTGATCGTTTTATAGTTAAGCATGCTAATTGGCTCTGTGAAGAATTTAAGCTCCCGGAGATACGATCAACAACACAACCTACGAATATTTATTGCATATATCTTATAAATTGGAATTGCAACAATGGCAAGCTAGAGGCAAAGAAGCACAGGAAAAAGTGAAAGTGCGAATAAGTAAAATCTGTGAAGATTTTTGTTGACCAACCAAAACAAGGAGGAGGCAACAGTAACGATGGCAACACAGCAAGATTTTTTTTTAAAAACCCTGTTCTGGTTTCTCAAATCACAGGAGTGTCCAAAGACTTGATTGAAAGATTTGGAAATATTTTGTGTGTCATATCCTACGGACATTACATAGACGAAGAAAAATGTAGGATATATTGCATCGGCACAGCTGAAATGGCGATCAATCTATATAAATGGTACAAAATGAGTGCAAGTGTACATAAACTTTTAATTCACGGTGCTGACATCATTAAATCTCTGGCTTTGCCCGTAGTTCAATTATCAGAAGATGTGATAGAAGCAAGTCACAAAAATTACAAAAAATTGCGACAATATCACTCCTGGAAAACGTCCAGAATAAACACCAACATGGATATTCTTCACTGGATGCTAGTATCATCGGATCCTGTCGTGACTAGTCACAGGGAAAAACCCAAGAAACGAGTAGAGATGTATAATGACGTTGTTGTAGGAATGTTACGTATCTTTGTAGCGAAGATGTTGAAAACAGAGAGAATGAAGACTCTGATAATGAAGTGGATGACTATGATCAGTAGGTAGCATAGAATCTAATTGAAGGACTTTTTTGCATAATAAGTTAAATAAAGCTTTTTTTTTGTTGGTATACCATCTCAAAATTTTATTTCCACCCTCTAACACTTAAAATACATAATTACCAAGTCAGGAAGTAAATAAAAACCAATACTTTATTTTTGTCATCGTAAATTAGCAAACCGGCCTTGTGTGCGACGCTATGTAGTTTCGACAATATTCATTTTATAAAGAAGAAGAAACAAAATGAACAAAGGGATGTATTTTTGAAAAATCAGTTTTTGTCCTTTTATGTATGGGATATTGTATGATTTTGTTGACTCAAGACCGTATTGACCATATTCACGATTCCAATGATGGATATGCGAAATTCTTTTTGGTTTTTTTATGGTCATGGTAAAGTTGTTAGAAAAAAAAATCGGGACTGGTTCACATAAAACGATCACAAACAAATTTATTGAAATTGGACAGGACAACGTCTGTCGGGTCAGCTAGTAACGATGTCTAAACAACCCACTCGGTTGTTTTTTTGTAAAAAAAGATTTTTATTTTTGGTTGACCAAGGTTTTGAGATGTTTTCCCTTTTACACCCGTAGCTCCTCGTATCAATAATTCAGGCCGTCACACTTAATAATTAATTAATTCAGGCCGTATTAGCCCATATCTTGAAAACGACTGAAAACTTGCAGTTCCCTAAGTTCAATTAAACGTAAGCCAATTTAAAAAAAAATGGTCACGATCCGATTAATAGTTTCGGAGAAATGCGAGGACAAACATACATACCTATAACATTTTGTATATTTGTTTGGAAGCCCTAATAGATTATTGTATGTGAATACATTGCAGTTCTCAATTCTTTATTGCGTACCATAATGTATGTAGTTGGTAGGGAAATAATTATATTAGTCAGAATTATGGACCCAGTAATATACAATTAAGTTCCAGTAATATTACAATTACGTGTCGAATTGATATCCTCCTTTTTTGAAGTCGGTTAAAAACAATTTCCATGTCTTCAAACTGTTCTTGAATCTTCTCTTCAGAGGATGCACATGCTGACATATTTTGAATTATCATGAACATAATAAATAAAAAGCAGTGTGGCTGACCTGTCGCGGTCCCCGCTGTACCGGTCGGCGCCCCCGCCGCCGCCGCCGCCGCCGCCGTAGTCCTCCTTCACACGGATGTACGACACCTCGCCCTGCACACACAACGTCACTATGTTATCAACTGTAGCAATATATCATAATTTTACATACTATCAAAATACAAAGTCATTTATTCAAATAAGGCTGAGAATTAGCACTTTTTGAACGTCAAAATTACATAAAAGAGTAACGTAACGCCGTTCCTTCACCACTTACTCCCTAGTGCTTTAGCTGGGAAGAAGTGGCGCAACAAACTCGCAGCAGCGCGCTGTATGTATGAATAGGAGAATATGCTGCGACTCGTCTGTTTACATACTTCGTCAAACACCGGCAAACAAATCAAGTAAAAATAGCAAAATAACCATATCGAGGAATAATACAAGGAAATAAAGCAATTTACCGGCATCATAACAGGGAACAAGCTACCGGTATCCATCTTGTGGAAAAATCTAAAACATTTATTTGCTTTGTAGGTGTTTTTAAAATGTGTACTCACTGAATTAAAAATCAGTATCATACCAGTGTTTATGTAATAAATACACTATACTCCATAGGTTTAGGTAATTAAATAAAGGTAAACACAAAAAACCACGTGACGAGACAGCTGTCCGGTAACCAACTAAACGTAATACCTGTCACTTCAGTTGTACTCTTCAATTTAGCAACGTTATAATTCGTTGACGTTTAGAGTTTGGGCTCTTTACAATAGACAGATTGCAAAATATTATATTATTATTATAAATCTTACTAAAAAATTGTGCTAAAGCAGTAACATCTACGAAGAGTAGTTTAAGAATACATGATAAAGTTTAACATAGATAAATAAAAGAGGAAACTATTGTAATATTCTAAAATAAATTTAGCTTGGTTTATCGTATTTGAATCTGGAAAGTGTCAACTATAAAAACCCTTTTTATGATTTGTTTACCTTTATTTAACTACCTAAACCTATGGAGTATAGTTTGTTTCTATAATATGGCCGTTTTATTTAGTAAAAGTAATACAGTTATTTAGACTTGTGGTATTTTAAGGATATAATTTATTTGGATCAGAAAACTACAAAAATTAAAGAGTAAAAACTATATCCATTATTCAAGCTTACTTTAGACTCAATTCCTCAAAACCATTACTGCCATAAATTCAAATTCATTAATCATCATTTGTATCATATTCATCAGTCCTACAAGTTCATTGACTCCTCCAATGACTCAACATACCTACCATAGCTTCCTCCCCTAGACAACACAACTAAATTTTAACTTGACGCCATAGATAATAAAATCAATACAGAGCGAGCACAGGTATCACCTTGACGCCTCCCGAGCATGGAGGTAGAATGTAGATCAATATAACTACATGTAGAGTATCATTTAACTACCTACAAACTTCAGAATTTATAGTAATGGTTTTTGGAAAGTTTTGACATTATTAGCGAAACTAGCGCGGTTTTGGTCACGAATGGGGTAGAAAAGTTTAATTTTATGTGGGGTGTATTCAGGGGTGAATTATGAGATATAGAAGACTGTAAAACAGTAGTTTTATAGTCAGCTGATTTTAGTAAGTTACTGCCCTGAAGATTGCACATTTTTATAGTGCTGCTGCAAAAATTACATGTTAAAAGCTACATTCCCACGTAACTCACCTCATGACTCCTGAATCTCGAATCATCGAGCTTCTTCACAGCATACTTCATGTCTTCGTGACGTAAGAACTCCACCACGCCTGTACCGTCCTTGAAGGTGTCAGCGAAACAAACATCTCCAGCCTCCCGCATGTGATCTTTCAGGTCCTGCCAGGATCCCGACGGTGGCAGCCCAGTGACCAGAACGCGGTACTCGGAGCGACGGGCGGGTGGTCCTCGGGTAGCGGTGCGGGCTCCGAAGCGCTCGGGGCCTCCGCGGCCGCCTCGGCCTCCACCTCCGCCGCCACCGCGCGGGAACTCCACGCGGAGACGGTAGCCGTCGTAGTCGTAGCCGTCGCGGGCGCGGACCGCGTCATCTGCATCTCTGTGGAGGATTCAAGCTTTTGCGTCAATTTTTGGTACTTTTATCGCAAAATGGTGGAACTTTCTGGAGCTTTTTTTCGCCAAAATAAAATCTGTTGTAGGTTGATCATAATAACAAATAAGAAAAATTATTATTCTTAGAAGATCAAAAAGTACTGCCTACAAAAAAACTTATGCAAAATATTATGCTGACTAAAATGTTTCATTGTCATAGCCTTAATTATGTTGTTCACACAGACATTGCAAGTCATGCATTATAATTTATATTATTACCCAAATACGGCAAAGCCAAAAGGTTAATGATTGGTTAAGGAAGGGTTATGATTTTAGCAGTCTATTTAAGTTTGTTTTTAACCATGGCGGTTATTGCATTTTTGCTCATTATCAGTCATTAAAATTAGGACTTGTTCCTTGGTATTAATTTGAAACTAACAATGTAATTTTGAATACAATAAGTTGCATTGATTTGTTTTCAAATATTTTTCAACATATCAGGAATTAGCAGGTACAATATTCTTTTAGTATTTTCTATGTTACCTGGGTTGGTTTCCACACTTAGTCCATCAGGTGGACCATTGTGCCATGGTGGCCGTTTGGTGGTTATTCCAACCAACCCACCAGAAGTTAATTAAATTTCCTGGTCTGTACAGAACATCTGTGAAAGATCTGGGTGACCTGAGTGTTTCTGTTCTAATCTTAGTGATGATATGTTAGTGTTTTAGTATGTCAATGGACTAAATGCATGAACAAACAGTAATTACAGACCAGAAAAGACTATTGTAATGAAACCGCATGTTATGGACTTAAAGTTAAAAGTACCTTTTAGGTGACCTATGAGTTATTTTGTCAAGCAGACTTTGTTTTTTTTTTATGAGTCTTTGGCAATAATAAGATATCTCTATTCAGACAACCATTTCAAATTGGAAACAAACTGTGATGACCTTGAGCATGTTATTCCTTTACAATAGATATTTAAGAAAAGTTTATCTTTTTTTTTTCAAGTTGACCTCTGAATCTAAAGCTGCCGCATATTTATTTGTATTGTTTCTCATTCCTTTTAAAAAGGCAATTCAAAATGTATCCTTGAATTGTTTTAATCAAAGACTGCAGAATTAAATAACATTACCTATGATCAACAACATTCTTATTTTTTTAATATTGACAATGCTAGTGATAAGTACTGTACAGTTGTACACACAATGATAATAAAGCCACAACTTGTTATCATTACATGCCCTGCTTATCAGAAAATAGCATTAAATGGGCATATTATTGTTGAATGATAATTACCAGTTATTAGAATAGAATCCTATTGTGTTTATTAATTTTATGATGGTAATTTTTTCATGCTTTCATTCAAGTGAAGGTATTTTTTCTCCCTTTTTTGCTATAAGTCACTGAAACAACAATGCTTTGAGAGAGCACTCAAATGAGTGTGATTCAGATATGAGCCTTAAATTTCGCTATTACCTTTGAAAAACACAATTTCACAACAAAACTGCAGATTCTGGATGAAACCTACTTTCCATGTCAGTATTAAAATACATGTGCATAGAATTAGAAAATGTAATGTGTAGAGAATAAAAATTCTGCAGTGTTTTTATAGTACCTTGCAGCGAGATGATAAATATAGATCAGACATGCAGGTGCCTAGTAACAACTTCATAATGATTATCATTGTACAGAAAGTGAATAATTATACAATGCAACAAGTCATTACATAGTTATTTATCATCAGTAGGTACACAGGATGCCCAAGAAAAAAAAGTGGTATCAAATCTTTTGTAGGCTTGTTTTTCAATTTTCTTCAGATGATTATCTAGAATAAGTTTCTTTTAACACATTTTAAATTTAAAAAAAAAACTGGGTTATAGCAGTAATGGGTACAACTAACAACATTATTACCAACAGTAGTTTAATTAGTTTTCCCCCCTCAATAAACTAATTATAAATTCACGATGGCTGCAATGTGCATGTCATTGTTTGGCATTCCGTCGTCAAAGAAATTAAGTTACAACAGGAGTTCTAAGAATATTAACATAAAATATAGGCCAATACCAACTATAACCTGTGTACACACAGAAGATTAGTAGATTATTTAGTTTCATACAGCGTAAATGCATACTAACATAACAATACTCCTAAATTATCAATATATTACCTTGGGTCCTCAAATTCGACGAAGGCAAAGGGCGGTCCTTTTCTGTTTTTCAGATCAACGAACGTAACTTTGCCGAACTTGTAAAATAGATCTTGAATGTCCTTTGTCCTTATGTCAGGGGGAAGGTTGCCGACGTATATCCTGCACTCATTTCTGTTGCTGCTACTTCCGCCAGACATTTTGCCTTATCTGATGAATGAACTAAGAGATATTTTACGTTAATTTTCTTTAATTCTTGGGTAACGCTTCGGCGTTTCTCATTAGGAACTAATCAAATATGGCGACCGGACTGACAGCAGAGGAGAGCAGAGCAGAAGGAAACGGAAGTCAGAAATAACACAATAATGACATTTGTGGCTCAGATAGTCTATGGCTAGCATTTTGTTTTTTATTAATTCGTCCAAAAGTTATGATATAGGTATTGCCGCCTAGCGTACATATTTATTTTATATTTTGTTTTAACTTTGGCCTTTTCCAGAACTTGGATTAGTTCTTTTTCAACTAAATTTTTCAGTAATTTCTAGTTTCAGCAATAAGATATTCAGTATTTACTATACAACGTTCTGAAACTATTCGGCCATTCCTTGAAATTAGTCAAAATCGATATAAATACTAACTTTTTGGTGAAAAATATGAAATCTTATGCAGTTTTTTATTTATCCATTCATCTAATGGCCAAAAATAAAACATTTGAAAATACGCCATAAAGTTTATTTTTCGAATACGTTTGAATATAGAACGCCCTCTATCGCAATTAGAAGAAATCTTCGCTGAAAGAAGCCTGTGAAAGAATCCTCTGGAAAGTAGGCATTGAATCTCCGGTTATCAAAATCTTTACGTGAGAATTTGTTCTTATCCCGAAGCAAAAGTGAGTATTTCTTTATTTTGGTGATTATTTATTTATTGTAAAGCGTCTTAAATATTTTTTGGTGCCAGTTTTCGATTATTCCGATATCCACAAAATGGTGTGCGAAAGTCCGAAGGCGGAACAATTTATATTCTGCAAATATTCGCAAATATGTGCAACGAAATGGTTTTATTGATTTAACCATGATGTTTCTATAGTGATAATCTGCGTTATGATGAATTCTCTTTATCTTCTGAAGCGCTAAGGTGAATAATTACATGTCGGTGCCTCGTTCCTAATTTCTCCTATCGGTTTTGATGACGGGCATTAGTGCTAGTGCTTCCGTTAGAATTACAACGAAAAGGCCGTCGCAGATTGTAGAAGAGGTCAGGTAAAGTAGACTGCGCCACTAAGAACGTGGAATATCCAACGCTGTGCTTTTTACACATTGTGATATTTCTTTGCGGGTGAGGAACACATTTTGTAAAGGGCGCGCATTGAGTCCCGGATTTCGCGCTTGACCTTTTCCGGAGGTTATTTATAGCGTTTTGTTGTTCAATAAAAACAATCAACGTCCCCTCGTCAGAGAAACGTAGAAAATCAATCATAACAGAATGTTATCGACGAAGTTCGGGAACTATAACCTTTCGCATTGACGCTATCAGTCATCGATTGCAACAAGTACAGGATTGTGATGATCAAATACACAACATAACCATCTATCATTTTTTGTTCTATCTATCCTGACAAGTGTTGTCAGAAATCCTCTTTATTTTATTTGACAGTCCTCCTACTCGTTTTGTTTTATTTCACTCTATTTTTAAATTCATTTATGAAAAATTAAATCTATGAATGATATCACAAAAAGTTATACCAAGCATTTTTATTACCCATCATTTGGCAGAGGTACGCTGTTACCTGACTTGAATATGTAGCAGATAAGATAGTAGAAACAACCCACTATCTAATATTGCGCCTTATTAGGCTTATTGGTAACTTTCTACAATAAAAACAGCATTTCTGACAGTTTCCACGACCTCGTTTTGTGCTATATTAGCAGCTCCCTAGCCAGTTACTGTTAACTTATTCCAACAACTAAAGCAGTCAGGATTGCGTACCTAACTCATGAGGCCAGCATTTAAAATAACATTGGCTATTCACACGTTTGCTTCTGCTGTGCTGATCAATTAATTAGCCAGCGGGAGCCAAAATACGCTTGATAAAATACTCAACTACAACGCCTGGATTTGTACGCCTGCCTATTTTAAAACAACTCATTAATGTATGAAAATGTTAGTTGTTGGAGTATAATAGGGTGTCTGAAGTGAAAAGGGTGCTTGAGGCGAGTGAAATGGTTTTTTAATTTTAGCGTAACGGTTAAGTTGCTAGTGGGCTCCATAATATAACATTGCGTAAGTTTAGGAACAGCAATAAAATCAATGTTGCGTGAACCACAATGTAATTACAACTCTAATAAGGAAATTCATCATTTAGTAAGCTTTAAAAAAGCAGGGTAATGAATCTCAGGGCTCAATTTCTTTGTTAAGTACCTACTTGAAAAATCTTCAGATAATCAGCTTTATCTACTCTAATAGTAGCTGGTGATACGCTGGGATTAGAATCAAAGACAAAAGTCACTTGGACGAGAATTAAACTGAAACAAATACTAAATAAATACCTTTCTGTAGCTGCCAATTGAAAAGGTCAATCATTAGGATAAAATCTCTTGATATTTGCTTTATAGCAAATATTCTTTTATGAAATGTGATTTGGTATGCATTTTAACTTAATGCTCAATTCAATTGAAGATTTCATGGTCATTCTATTGTTACGTTGCCTATGGGGGAAAAGGGGGGCACACAGGTAGAATATGGATTAATCTTAAACACTCACCAACAAAATATTTTTTGTCTAGACACATAGCCGACAAGATGTGCGACCGCAAGGCGGTAATCAAGAATGCTGACATGAGCGAAGAGATGCAGCAAGATGCTGTTGACTGCGCAACGCAGGCACTAGAGAAGTTCAACATTGAAAAGGTAGGACTCCTTGTGTGACCACTATGAACTCTCTATTTTCAGCATATCATGCCATAATGGGTTATTGCCATAATCATGATAGTTGGAGTTGAATGTAATATTGTCTGGTGTGATCAGGAATACACTTTTGGTTCATAAGAAAATGTTTTTTAGATGTATTCAAGTAAATGCTGAATGAATCATGATTTCCACATAAATATAATTGTTTTCATTTCGGAAAAGACACTAATAAATTATATCTAAATAAATATTATGACTATAACTACTAATGAACATCACCATTATACACACATATTATAAATTGACAATAAAGCTACGGTGTGCAAAGTTCCCACGAATGATAACTTTGAGGTTTTCCTGTTGTGGTTAGTTTTATTTCTAAAATATAATTCATATACATATGTAATTTAATCAATTAAATTACAACAATGTCTTTGAATATGAATGGACTTAAATTTCATCAGAGCTGGAAATCTCCCATTGGACAGTCTGTTTGCATGGCATATAGGAAAAATGTTGAGGGTGTGTGTTGCATGTTTGCAGGACATCGCGGCGTTCATCAAGAAAGAGTTCGACAAGAAGTACAACCCGACGTGGCATTGCATCGTGGGGCGCAACTTCGGCTCGTACGTAACGCACGAGACTCGCCACTTCATCTACTTCTACCTGGGCCAGGTGGCCATCCTGCTGTTCAAGAGCGGCTAGGCGGGGCAGCGCCCCTTCAAAATTTTATGTTGTTAGCACAGACGCAGTATTACCTACCGGGCGACGAGTGCCCCCCGGCCGACGGCATGCGAGTGTGACGTGTGTGTGTCAGAGCGAGTGTGAGTGTGTCAGGACTGGTGACTGTGTGTGTGAGCGGCACGCCACGCGACTAGGACTAGCCTCAAGCCCACTGTTTATTGTTTAACGATGCTGGACATTAGCTGCGTCGAATCTCTTCACTTCTTAGTCCCCGGCGCACTCGATGTATGTTTGTACTGTGTTAGCTATACTTAAGAATCGATATTGACTTGGGTAAAACATTCACTTCTAGTGTATTTATATTAAAAATTTTAGTTAATTCCTAGACTTATTACCTAGCTTAGCGTAAAAGTCATATTGTTAGTATATAACTAAATTTATTGTTTAATTTCTTTGTTAATACACCCTGTGAAAATATTTTTCAATACTTCTTTATTAAAACTTTCTTACAAACCAAAACAACATCTATGATTGTTTATATTTTATGTACCTTATAGTCCTATTTTATATTTTTTGTTGAAACTTATACACTTTACACCAACTTTTCAAGAACCCTAAATGCTAGGAAGCAATCAAACTGTACATTTTAACAACTAACTTTTAGGGGAAATTCTAGATTCTGAACAAATAGATACTGGCAGCTATTTACATATCACACCATACATAATTAATACTTAGAACTTTATTATTATGAAACTGCTCCCATTTGAGAACTCACTTTTAAACTGGCTAAACAAAAATCAACAAAAATTCATCATTCCTCTTTTGACTAACGAACTCAAATTCAGCGTTTCAAGAAATACAAAACCAGCACTTGAGTGCTCTCAAATGAGAGTAGTTAACTAATACGAGCCTAAATATTAATTATGTTCAGCTTCTCATTTACATTGATCCGGTCACTGAGAACTTTTACCATAATGATGATCGCACTCATGCGCATCAGGTCTCAAGTACGGCTTGGCCGCACGTTCTATCTGCCGTAAACTGTGGCTGGACTAATGTTAATTATCTTATAAATACAAACCTCTTTTTTTGTCACAAATTGAGACTGCACACTCAACCCATACCTACTCCCGTCATTTCAAATTGTATGCTCTTGTGATTATATAAATCAGGATACCTACTTATCCTAGGATCTAATGTTTTGTATTATGTACCTAATCAAAATAATAAAGCATTTACTTTGACTGTATTTCATGAAATCTTTTTATTACATCCACCCATAGATGTCAAGTATCAAAATTAGAACAAGTGAAACGGCAACCTTGCGCGCTACTCGGCAAATTGTTAATTGATTACCTACCTAGTAGGTAGTATAATATTGTTCATTCGTTCCAGTTTGTACGGGTATTTGATGCCTCATTAGTTAGTAGTCATTACCTGTGTGAATAGCTTTCGATAATAATTTGGCGAATTGATCTAGGCACCTAAGGGGCTTCAGAATTAACAGTAGGTAGGTAGGTACCTAAAGCAAGACCAGAGAGTTCAGGTAGCTGCATTGCTATAGATACGCAGGCGCAAGCTCAGGTGTCGAAGCTGTATTCAGACTTCAACGTAGTATGTATCTATTGGGATAACCTCGGCGAGGTGGCCCTACTCAGTTACTCAGGACACTCGTAGCGGCGGCTCCAGGCTGTCAGAACTAGCAGGTACTTTCTATCATGGGAATACACAACGGCAGTAGCTGTCTACTATCAGGACAGCAGCTCGTACTGTGTGGTACCAGGATTTACCTAACTCACTTCTTGCGTACAGCAGCACACACTATGTGACGGAGAGTTTGAGTGCAAGTCCGCAGATCCCGTCCTCCCAAGCGATAGCTGCCCTAAAGCTTCGTGCAGACCAGCGCGACGCGACAACGGTTATTGTTATACCGTCAAGTTTTCTTAGAAATTGTATTGTTCGTGTCGCGGCGCGGCGTCGCGTCGCGCTGGTCTGTACGAGCTTTAAGACCGCGCGCAAACGTGCAAATTCTAGCACTAGTTAGACCTAGTTAGTTTGCCTGTATTCCCCGATGACGGGGTAGGCAGAGGTATACCTACCTATAATAATTAACTCAGTAGTCTTAAAATGTTTACTTTAATAGATAAAGGTTTTACTTGTCCATTTCGATGGCCCCACCAAATAAACGTGCAAGAGTTCTTACACAACTTTTTTTATTTTTTGTTTCTTTTGCCTATCCCGCACCTACTTATTTTTTTTGTGAATTTTAGACTCAAAACATGCCTATTATAATACTGAATTTCTTTATTCTAGGGAAATAATTAAAAAATTATAGGAATAATAGTATAAGCTATTATTACATGCTTTTTGAGTCGCTAAGTACATGAATAAACATGTAAAAACCTACAGACTTTTGAGACGATTTGTGATTGTTTTCGAATTTGGGTAATGTCTTCTTAAGCGTTTATTCGTGTAGAAATGTATGCCAATTTTATTAGTAATTTTGTATGCCATCAAATGGAAGTTTGAATATAAATAGGTTATTAAAATTAAAGTATTGCATTGTCTCTTACTATAACTATTGCTGGTCCTAATTTAAAGCTTATGTGACTGTTCGTAACATTACAGTACGTTTTATTTGTTGTGTATTATTACACGAATAAACGTGTTATGATATATTACTGTGACCTAGTCACGCAAATTTCACAAGAGTAAAAACATTAAATAGTTTTTCATGAATTTCCTGAAACTCGTTGCTGTTATTAAAAAAGTAAATATACAAGTCTATAGTTAATTTTTTTACCTATAATTCGATTGTAGGTACATTACCTACTTACAATTAAATGAGCGTTATTGAAGTTTAAACGTTTTTATTTTTTGCTGAAAAGTTGTAATTTTTCTCTTACATGTTTATTCGGTGGGGCCATTGATTTATGACACAATTTTATTAGAAGAGTAGTGTAGGTACAGTCGACAACAAAAGTCGACACTACTTAAAAGTCCACATTACTTTTACATCTAAGAATAGAATAGAATACTCTTCATTATTTACACTCTTAAATAATGAAATTTTACATAGGGTGACACAATGGGCGGTCTTGTCGGTAAAAGCGATATTTTAAAGGCAACCTTTGGATGGATTTAGGGAGCTGAGAATTGTAGATAGTCTGTGGTGCACATATAGGTAAAGCATAATAGGTAGGTACTTATCTATATAAATATATGTATAGGTACATATACAATAATAATTATGAAACAAGATAAAGCAACTATGTATAGGTATACCTAATGACGATGTTTCAGGAGAGGAAATGTTTCATATCGTCTAATTTGATAACAAAATATTTCGATACATTGCATATCTGCCTGACATTTAATAGCTAAGATTTAATTGAATAAGTATGTAAATTTTTTTTGCTCGGATTACTTAAAGCAACTGAACTATAAATCGACTTTTGGTGTTGACGGTACGGTCAGCAGCAAAAGTCATAAGTATAGTTATGTTTGTGCTGCGACTTTATCTGCCACAGAAGGCAAAGAACCTCATATGAGGCTAAGCGTATGCTGAGGAGACGCAGGTGACGCAGGCCCACGCAACGCAGGGCAGAGCAGTTTTTGTAATCCATGAACGTACTGACAGCTGCGTACGCTGCGGCGCAGGCACGTGCAACGCAGACATGTGTTTGTTCTGCTCTGCGTTTTGTTGTAGAGCCGGCGGCAGTGGCCGGCACAGATTTCTCCGCGACGCGTGCAGGTCTTCAGTTGTTTTTTTGCTGAGACGCAGTAGGTAGGTAAGGCAGCTCAGCTGTCTATTATTTGTAAGTACTAGCTAAAACGCGAATGTGATCTGTGTAGCTCTCGCGGCCTATGTCTGATTCGCCTACCCAGCAAATCTGTACTGTTCTGTGCTGCGCCACCTGAGTCGCTGCATACGCTTAGCCTTAGGGTCGGTAAAAAAACGCAGGTACGCAGGTAATTAATAAAAACTTAATTAACATTTACACTTTCGTACCTAATATATATAATAATAAAAAAGAAATAGCATGTAATGTACGGCATGCTAATATTTCCATTTTATGCTGTTTACAAGGCCATGGTGGCGGGGTGGCAGCAGGAGTAGCCTACCTATGTTAATACATTCCATAACGTTGTGTTTAGACGACATAGCTAGTTTCAAATTCACAATCCTTCGTAGTAAGGTAGGTATACTATTAAAATAATTGCCAACGTTCCAGACGTAGGCAATGCATTGTACCTACTACTAGGTAGATACTTACCATAAATGACCAAACCTTCCTTTCGTTACACTACCTACCTATTTCTCTGCCTAATGCTTGGAGAGATGCGGAGGAATGAGGAAAATGTCGTGACAGTCGTGAGGAAACACTTGAGTATGAATGTGGATGAATACCTATAAGAGTAGGGGAAGACTTAAACTGTGTGAAAGATGTTAAGGCTAGAAAGGGAGTAAACCGAGATGACGACTGATAGAGAATTATGGAGGAAAAAGACATGTTGCGCCGACCACAAATATACAAGGGCGTCGCCAAGGGGGCAAAGGGGGCTGCTGCCCCCCCCCTAGAATAACAAAAAAATATTCAAATACAAGACTTTAATGTAACGAAAATACATATCTATAAAGCCAATTTTAATTATTTGGATGACATTTATTTGGTTTTTTATAGTTCCATATCTTCTATGGGGTCTGGAGTGGATCCAGAGTCCGGGGACATGATATTCGTATCTATGTGTTGGTGGTAGGCCCAGTCATAATACCTATTAGGTTTTAGCTTCTGAATAGTTTTGGGAAAAACGACCCGGAAGGTCTGTTTCCAATCCATACATTGAAAATGGAAAATATTATTTGCCTCCGTTTCTATCGGGACTACCGAATTGAAACTGATTTGTCAAAAATCAAATGTCTACCAGCGTCGATTTTGGCCCCATTGTGCGCCGTAGAGGTAAAACTCGCACTACAAGTGTAACACCCGAATACTGAAACGCCACTCAAAACTTAAGCGTTACCTACTTATGACTCGTTTAAAGCCTTTTGATTGGTTGAAACTAGTTTTAAGTAACGCTTAAGTTTTGAGTGGCGTTTCAGTATTCGGGTGAAAAGCTTACAAATCATACCTTTGCCATCCTCCGGTACCTATATCAGATTGCCTGCCCGGGGCCATCGGCTGGCGACGCCCTCGCTAATATACTGGGATACGGGCAGGAGAATGACGATGACCTACTCGTAACTAGATTACCTACGTTAAATAATTAATTAATCACGTGCTTACAATTTAAAAGAAAATTAATGACATTTCCATGCTATGATTAACGAAAAAATTAAAGGACAAAACTCTACAGAGTGAAAAATAACTAAAATTCGAGAATTAGGTTACAACTTAATGTTTTTTGGAAGTCGGTTGTTTTTTTTTGTAAAAAAGGTTTCCTTCGTCGCTTTTTAGTGTTTCGTTTAGTAATTTATGTAAGTTACAATAGCCTAGTGTAAGGGCTCAACACCTTTTTCAAAATATTGCTTTTCCCGATACAGAGACGTTAATCGTTGAGAAGTTCTCCTGGTACTTCACCATCAGCTCCACTTCTCCATGCATTGTGACGAGCATAAATTGCTTGGTAGCCTTAAAAATTACCCAAATCGCTATTACAGGTGTGCTTATATTTGAAGTGATCGCTCGATTTCTCTAGGATCCCGTCCAGACCTGTCGGTCGATTCTGTAAAAAGATCAACGTGAAACTTAGGTGAAGTGAGCGTGAAGTGAGCTGTCACTGTCACAAATCGACCGGCAGGATGCTAGGGATTAACACTATTGCCAAGATATATATATATATTGTTTTTTTTTTTTTTTTTTAGATATATTGAGTGATATTTTTACAGAATCGATCGGCTGATGCCAATGCGACCACCTGGGAAGTATACCCTTTCAAACAAAATAATACATTTTTGAATCGGTCCAGTCGTCTTCGAGTAATAGGTGAATGTACTTACTTAAATAAAAAAAAATAAAAAAAATCCGACGAACTGAGAACCTCCTCCTTTTTTTTGAAGTCGGTTAAAAAATAAAAGTAAAAGCACGTAAAAGTCTTCCTTTTACGTTTGCTCCTCGCTGGCTTAGTAGGTCAATTAGTAAGAGCGGCACTGTGGCGCTACAGACGATCGACTGTAGCCAAGGTGAAACTATGTAGTTAACGATAAAGCACTCTCCTGAAATCGATAAATCCGAGAATCCTGCGTTTGCCTATTTTTACCCAACTGCGGCGAATCCAAAAAAGGAGGGTTATGTGTTTAACCTACCTGTATGGATGTGTGTATGTCCGTCTCTATGTTCCCTCGTAACTACTAAACGGCTGAACCGATTTTGATGAATGATATGTCGTTAGATTCGTCCTCATTGCGCTAGTGTCACTGGGTACAAAAAAATAAATCGAAATGGCGGATTTTCGTCGCCAAAAAATGTTAATCTTTAAACTCCCAAACCTATCGAGTGGCGTACCAAAATGAAGTTTGAAAGCTAATTACAAAAATAAATAAGTACAAAATATGTGTTAAAATGTTTAAATTTGGAATTGATAAAAAACAAAAAAGCTGAAAATAAAAAACGTAATTCAAAAAGAAACTAAACACATAACTTAGAATATAACATAGAATTTTGGTAGGTATTGCAGGCGGGACAAACCAGTTACCTGAAAATATATGGTGTAACTTTTGTATTTATTTTTGTATACATTATATCTATACTAATCTCCGGAACTAACAGAGGGATTTGAAATATTCTATTTGCATTGGAAAGCCCAATTCTTGAAGAAGGTTGTCGGCTCGCGGACGAAGTGGCGGGCAGAAGCTAGTATCTAGTTAATAGAGGGTGATAGCAAAGGTTAGCGGTGGGAGAGAGGGGGAGAGGGGGAAGCTGGCAAATCACATTACCTACTGAAAGGCTGCTTGCACTCGCTCGGAAAAGTGTTTCCTATGCCAGCGTTTGCTACAGACAACCTTGAATAAAGATGTTATTTTTCAAACATTTTGTTTGATTGCCTGAGACGGCAAAACACTTTAAATGATGCCAATTCAATAATGGTTAATTCTAATGTTATCTGACTAATCAGTTAATCACCTCGATTATAATGGATAACATTTTATCTGTAGGTACAAGCGAGTGATAGTGTCCATTCAGTTGGAAAATGTTTACTTCTAGGTAGGTACTTATCAAACACTGCAGAACAAACAAGTTTGTTGATACGAAATTATCTTCGGACAGTACCAGCAGTGGACGTGGACACTATAATAAAACTTTAATTTCAGACCACGGAAAATCCATGCAAGTAGTAGGTAGGTACCTTTTAGTAAAGAAAAACTTAAAACGAATGTTACTCGTAGTATCCAAAATAATAATGTTATGCTAAGTATAGTAAGTCTGAAGCCGAACTTCACACTGTCCACGTAGAGTATGTAGATTTATGAAATTCGACCCTTGACGCAACATTCGACAATCCCACCGCAAAACGTGCCCAAGATGCACTCATTCTGCGGAGGATCGAGGCAGAGGATTCAAAAATTCAAAACTCATAATTGTTTATTTTAATTTGATTAATTGATTTCTACTGTTTGATAAGTTTGTTAAATAAAAAAATGTAAACGACGAAAAAACGTCATTTATTCAAACTAGGCTGAGAATCAGCACTTTTCGAACATCAAAATTACATAAGATCGTCCCCCAAAAACGCCTGCCCTTCACCACTTCCTAGTGCTTTGGCTGAGAAGTGGCGCAATATACCTACTCTACAGCAGTACAGCTGTCTGTTCAGTTAGAAAAACTTGATTCTATACAATAAATAGTACTTATGCAAAATAATTTACATAACGCAACACAAAACATTAAATTAAATTATTTACTATATAACAACAAAACACATCGAAATCGCTATGCTCAAGCCAAAATAAAAAGTAACCAGAACTTTATACCCGAATGAAAGCCTCCAGGCATAAAGTGCCAGTTTACATGTAGCTGTTAAAGCTGTAATGGATGTTATGAAGGATATGCTTTCAAATGATGGCATGAAAGCCATCAATCCCCATCTCGGTAAACATTCCCGAAGTGCTACAAAAACGCGGCAGCCCCACCAGCATCCTGAACGCGTTGTTATAGGTACTGCACACACAGGGCGTTGCATGACCCTTGCGTCGTCGGGATAACTACCTCCCATAGACGAGTGTCATTTTTACTTGGTTGCTACACCGTGCTAATCAGTAACGAAGTATTGCTATGTTAATAAACTAACTTTAGAGAGAGACTCTTATCGTAGAAAGGCTACTGCTTGGGGTAGAAATAAGTACCTACCTATGGTGGTACACTGGACTGTTAGGACTTTTCGGGGCAGGCCTTTTCAGACGTTGTGTTAGAGTCCGGCCGTCGAGAGAATGCGTTCCTGACAGTTGGATAATTTCTAGTAGTGACCAAATTCGTAATCGTTAGTATTAAACCAAAGAGTAAAAATAAGTATATGGGGTTATGAAACGGACAGATGTCAAGAACGCATTCTCTCGACGGCCGGACCTGTAGGTAGCTATAATTACTACAATAATATCAAGAACGCACTCTCTCGAACGGCCGGATATGTTTTATGTTATAGGGTTTAGTTTCCGCACTTAGTCCGTCAGGTGGACCATTGTGCGGGGGCCATGGCGGCCGTTTGGTGGTTATTCCAACCAGCCCACCTCCCGCCATAAGTCAATTAAAACTCCTGGTCTGTTTAGAACGTCTATGAAAGATCTGGGTGAACCGAGGGTTTCTGTTCTACTCTGGGTGACGCCTGTGCATTCAAAGAGCACGTGCACGACGGTTTCCTCAGCCTCCGTGCACGCCCTGCACAGAGGACTGTCCGTTATGCCTATTGTGTGGAAGTGTTTGTTTAGTGAGTAGTGTCCCGTGATGGTCCCTGTCACCGGGCACATGCCGTTCCTGTCTGACTATATACCATAGACTACTATATATTGCTATATACGGAGTCGCTGTTAGTGTGGGTCTCTCAGACGCTCCTTGTTTACTTAGCATAATTTGTAATTTATTTACCTTAAGCGGTAATAGCGTGAGGATGCACTTAACATCTCTAGACATGCTATGCGTTGGCTATTATGTGTAATTTGTTATTAGCAAACCTAAGTAGTTACTAATTGATAGATTGTTTATTTTGACAAGTTTAATTCTTACATATTGGCTCAAAATAGCTGTTGGCGAGGTCATTTTGAATTTCCAACAACTCCTCGGTGAATTTCGGCCGTATTAAAGTAGTTCAAAATACCAATAGAAAAGTGTATCTACCACAATATTTCATCCGCGTATGAGGACATTGGCCTTAAATTGGCCTCTTATAAGCTACCTAGCCTTTATGGGAGTTGTAGCTCGAGGGCTAGGTCAAAGAAATTTAATTTGTATAAAAATTCCGTCGTAGCATGCGGGGTTAGTACTTTATGGGTAGGTACGTAGATACCTACCTAGTTGTGTAGGTAGACGGATATCGATTTTTACATATTTTTATGGTAAGTAGTACCGCAATGCTATGCTGTTGTAGCTTGTAGCGTTCGGAATAGCGACCTAGGTGCGTCAGATGTGGGGGCGTTTATTCTAAAATAAAATGCTACATGAGGTACTTACTTATAAGTACTTCTGACAATATAAATAACGGAACCCCCTATTGCATGGAACTTAGACATAACATATAGAGGCGTGATGTGGTGTTATGATTTAATTATTCTAATTTAATTATTAATTATACTGTAAACTTATGGGTAAGTACAGTTTTAAGCCGTTTGGGGTCGAAACGCTCGGGTCGTGGGGCCCGAGTGCGCGTCTCCTTTTTAATTAAGGAAAATTCTCGCCGACTGGTCGACACTTCACGCGACTAGAGGGCTGGCTCGTTCTTAGGCCAAAGAATTAGCATTGCTATTCAACGTGGCAATGCTGCCAGTCTTCTGGGCACGATTCCGGATGACAGCGATGCGGACGAATACTTCGACGCGTAACTGTCCGTTTGTTTTTGTATTTATTTGTATAGTTCTATTTAGTACCTAGTGGAAATAGTTATTTGTGATAAATACTGTAAAATATTTTAATAAATAAAAAGTTAGGTACATCATAAATAAAAAAAAACTATTACTTAATTAATAATTAACAAATAGGGAGTCATAATTTTTACTGGTGATTAAATTAATAAGCTACTTCGGGCGTTTCTGAACTTAAGCCTCCATCAATTCAATAAGACGACAACTCACAATCATCATCATCAGCCTAGTAGCAGCCCACTGCTGGACGTAGACGTCCATTACTGGACGTAGGCCTCTCCAATCGCTCGCCATCTCAATCCTCGGCTATTCCAATAATATTCTGCTGCTACCAGCCACCCTGTGATTTTCACTCTACCTGGGGCCTAAGTTTACTAATTTACAAACGTATCAATGATCTCGCCATTGTGATCTTTTGTCAATTTTTGTATAGGTAGGTAGGAATGGCAAATTAGAAGAGCAGTGGTGGCCCCGACTTACGAGTTGTAGGTCGTGAGTTATAACCTAGGTAGGCACTTAACCACTTCTCTCAAAACGGTGAAGGAAAACATCGTGAGGAAGCCGGCATGCCCTAAACCAAAAATTCGAAGACATTTGACATCCGCCAAACTGCACTGGGCCTGCATGGTAGATTACGATCCAGGTCCTCTCACAGAGGAGGCCTGTGTCCCAGCAGTGGGAACGTTATAGACTGATTATGCTATGGCAAATCTGTCAAAAACTCACAATGGAGAGACCATTGCTACGTTTGTAAATGAGTAGACTTGGCTCTCTGGTAACTGAGGGTGTCATACTTTACGTTTGCCTAATCACAGTCTCCACTGAAGAAGTGGAGGCATCTATGACTACTGGAGTCATAGGTTTTACGACTAATAGGTATGGCCGACTTCTGCAATTTTGCTTGCACTATCCTTTTTACAGGTGATAAATTGGCCGTAAATGAGGCACACGACGGAATTGTCCAGGTCACTACGTAGATACTTACTTGTCGTATAAAATATGACTCATTCACACGAGAAGAAGAAGCAGGTGGTGGTGGTGGACCAGGCTAACCCAGTCCACTGTTGGACATAATGCCATCCCCAAGTCGCCATAACGACAACAACACCTTATCTAAATCGTAACATTTCATAATATTTCAGTCCTGTCAATTTTGTGGTTCCGATAAATTGACCGCGAATATCCTCCCATTGCCGACTTATCAGAATGGTGTTATGTGTTTGCACACGGATTCCCTGCCGTGTGCAAACAATACAATACAATAGCTTAGGGTATAAATAGCGTGTTCCAGGGTTGGAGGTCCATAGTCGAGCCGTGGACAACACGGCTTGAAACAAAAAAAAGTTTAGTTATTTTTTTTGTTTGGTGAAAAATCTTGTGGTAAGTGCAATTTTGATTATTTGTTTGAATTTAGCATCACGCTTTTCGGGGCTAAGCAGTAACTAGTTCCACGTATCTGGTGGATCTTATGAATCAGTTCCATTTATTTAGATAGTGAAATCGTGACACTAAAGCAGGTCCGTAGCGTACTATTTAAATGAACTATTATCATTAAAATAGTAGATAGGTATGTATAGTTATTGAAACCAAAATACTCGTTATAAACTTATTACATACATAGGTAATCATATTCCACAGTTATATCATACTTGTAGATATCTCATTAGTATTCCGATCATGCGTGACTCGATTGAAACTGTACCTCGGAGACATAGCGATACTTAATATTGAATCGTTTGTTGTATTGTAATGCTATAATAATATACTTACCTCATGATTGGTACCTTTAACTAATATTCTTTATTGATGTGTACTTTACTTTATTTGGAAATGGTCTGTCGCTAATAGCAGATTATCTGATAGCTTTCGAATTTATTGATTTGTATTTTGAAACTGTCCCAAATACTCCAAATAGCCCAAAATACTCCACTTAAGGACCGCGACAATAGACTACTGTAGTACGTACAGTTTAGATCTTCCATACACTTCCTCTGCACCAGCAAAAGAGATTTTTATTCATAGTCGGTATACTACCTATGGAGCTTAGCAGTTGATGTGGTGTGTACCAATAGATACTGACATCAGTATACCAATCTTCTCTTATGTTGACATGATTTCACTTTCACGAGAAACTCGTCATACTGAAATGCCCAGCCAATGCCATGCCAGTTTTCAGTTTTATATGTAATTTTGTTGTTTCTTCTTCCAGTTGACAAGATGTCGGACGCTAAGAAGAACCTGTTGTTATTCTTCGACCGGCCCTCGGAGCCGTGCTTCATGCAGAAGGGAGAAGATAAGGCTGTCTTCGAAATCCCTGCGCATTACTATGTAAGTTATAAGACATGAAATCATCATAATCCATATGTTTTGGCCGCCTCTTTGGGCTGTACCCACTTATAATGAAACTATCTACCTACATATAATTTATTTACTGCTTGTTTAGATATTTTTGTTTAATGGTTGCACAACATGTTCTTCGATTTTTCCGTTTGCAATTCCTTAGTTATAGCCCGGACTCTGGGTTTAGGTATGCCCGGTTAGTAGCAATAGGCTCGCCTCCTATTGTTATGGGCCTTACTATCTGGCGAAAAGGAGGTGTACTAATCAACCTCTGCCTAGTTGGTTACCAGTTTGGGGAATGCGGGCGCGATGTAATGTTATTATATGTTTTTCCAGCCCGACAAGTACAAGGAGCTCAATAGCACCATCTCCAGCCGCTTCGGCGACGACGCCGGGCGCAGCATCCCCGTGCGGAACATCGCGCTGCCCAACCTCGAGCTGCCCATGCAGCTGCCCTACAACGACAACTTCTCGCTGTTCGTGCCCAAGCACAGGAGCATGGCCGGCAAGCTTATTGATATCTTTATGGGTAAGTGGAAAAAAATATACACAGTTTAACGCGAAAACTGTTACCATGAATTCAGTAGATAATTCTAGACTTCCAGGCTTAGAAAGATTTTTTCGTTTTAAAAACAACAGCTGTTTTATACAAAAGTGCAATAGATACCTACACGATCAAAATGTATGGAATAGGAAAAAATAAAAAATTACTCTATGTAGGTCTAGAATGTACTGAAACCATGATAAAAGTTCCGTATAGCATTTCCTTTCCATCGCGTATGTTCTAGACTACATACATTACATACCTAGTTGCCTCACCTCGCAGCGCCACCTATTGAAAATGGTTCAAATTGCTTCCTAAACTTTTCAGTAACATGAACACATCTCTCTAGTCTGAACTATGAATACATTTCCCATAGTTTAGCCGCCAAAAGACACAATGTGTTAGCCTACCTCGGTTTCTATTCGTAACAAGCTGCGTATGTTCCAGGTATGCGTGACATAGAAGACCTGCAGTCCGTGTGTTCGTTCTGCCAGCTGCGCATCAACCCCTACATGTTCAACTACTGCCTCTCCGTCGCCATACTGCACAGGTTAGTCAATATTTCTAAAGATAGATAGTATATAAACCGAGCGAGCGTATATAAATATAGCGAGAATTCAACAGCAAGAATCATGCAAGCCACATTTAAACGATTTAAATATATTGACAGTCCCAAGTTTGTACATTTTGGTCCTACTTAGTCATTTATCAAAATATATTTTTGAATATGAGAATGAAGATGAAAGGCAAAAAAGGGAGAGTACCTACAAGAAGAAAAGATCTCCAGATGAAGCAAGTGACTCACCTGAACGTTGTAAAGCATAGCGCCTACCAAATGTCATTAAAAAAAAAAAAAGCTGCCGACAGAAATAAAAATTCTAGTATTATACACAAGTGGGTTTTAAAATAAGCTTAAACGGTTCTTGTTAAATAAGTTTCTATATTCTAGAAAATCAACAAGCAATTATTTCGTTTCCTTCAGTGATTTCAAAGACATTTAGCTGCACGTTAGGCAAAGACTATGGTGGTTATAAATAGTTTTAAATTCTGGGAGCAAATTATTTTGCGTTACTTTTAATCACTTGGACCCGAACGAGGACCGAAAAAACAGAAACACGTTCTTAGGCAATGCTGTGTAAATATGGAGATCGGGTAAAATGACATAACAATGAGTACAGTCGCCACGAGAGGAAGAAGAACAAAGCAGTATTTCGTGCAGCCATATTATACTGGATGTGCTTTTGGAGGGATAAACCAAAGCTTTTATGTAAAAAATCGTGAAATAAATAACAATAATACTGTTTTGTTACTTTGCAGGCCTGACACGAAGGGCATCAACATCCCGACGTTCGCGGAGACGTTCCCCGACAAGTTCATGGACCCCAAAGTGTTCCGCAAGGCCAGGGAAGTCAGCAACGTCGTCACTTCCGGAAACAGGGTGAGGAAACTATATTATTAACACTGAAGTTCTTTATATTGGGGAAATCGTCACGACTCTCGCGGAGTCGAGGAACAGATTATCAAAACTTTACACATCGACTTATTTCAAAATTAAATCTACACGATTCATTTCGTATCGTTGACGATTTTCCGTTCGAGTCTAGTGATCAGCTAGTTCTTCCAAATCTCTTGTAACGGCAGGGGCTGCGCAGGGTAGGCTGCACAGGCCGTTAACGGATAGGTAGGTAGATAGGAAGATAATTAAAAAGCTAGATAGGTTAATAAATATATATTTAGCTAGTAACACGGCTAGGTTGCAGGTAATGTCCTAAACACAGACAGTCTTGAGCACTCGCACACTTAGAGGTAAAGGTAGGGTACCGTCCTTGGTAGCACGTGGTAGACCTGGGGACCTGTTCAGCACAGGCTTATCAGTAGGCCGGACGGCCTTCCTAAGACCGACAGGTAGTGAGCGGTGGCCTGTCAGCACAGGCTCGCGCAGGTAGCTTGCCGCAAACTGTAGGCCGCAGGTAGGGCAGGTCTTAGTGTGCAGCATCCGGTAAGGGGTCCTGCCCTCAGCCCGTACGGAGAACCCTGGAAGGCGCGTTAGAGAGCGCATGTTAGATGACGTGACGTTCCCCGTTTTTAGTGATATGACTAGGAACTTACTAATTTCGATATTTTATCACTCGACTACTTGCAGCTGAGAACCCTCACAACGCTACACTCTCTTAATCTCAAATTAAAGGAATCTAAGCTTAAGATGATTTTCTTAGATGAGACTTTGAAGTCTCACAACACACGCTTGAGCGTCTACTGGATTTTGGAGAACACATGTTGTGTTCTCCAAAATATATATAATAGAGGTCATAATTAAGATTTTTTAGGTACCTAAATATTTTTCCAAAAATAGAACCCGAACACTTCCAATAGGTGTATACCATTTTGCTGAAACGTTTCAGCAAAATTACCGACTCACCGGAAACTTATTTCCCTTAGATGCCAGTAACGATCCCAGTAAACTACACTGCAAACGCCGCAGAACCGGAACAGCGCGTGGCGTACTTCCGCGAAGACATCGGCATCAACCTGCACCACTGGCACTGGCACCTGGTCTACCCCTTCGACTCCGCCGACCGCGCCATCGTCAACAAGGACCGCCGGGGAGAGCTGTTCTACTACATGCACCAGCAGATTATTGCCAGGTGAGATGGAGAATATTTATTTACAGAAATAGGCGTTATTACAAGGTAGGTAGGAACATTTGCGTCGATCCCAAGTTACATGAGAAAGGGATAAGAATACTAAGCTTTGGAGAGAGAATCACTCATCACTTCACAGATTTGTAAATCTTTAGAAACATCTTCTGATAGACCAAGGAGATTACTGATATCTGACAGAAAAAAGAATGTCTTCAACCTAAACCAAAGCTAGTGTGACGTGTGGCTTTGTGATTGTTGGCTTCTTACTAGCTCGCAGACAAAGCAACTATCGAATCCACTGAGGTCACCTAAACTGACGGTATTCCCGATTTTTAAAAAGTTCTTGTTGTGTAACGGTTTTATAATGTTTCTTTTAACTCACAAGTTCTCTCTGATTTTGAGGGATCTTCACGAAACTTGCTAGCCCCGGGTCTAGGGGGGGGGGGGGGGGGCAAACCGGGCCCTGTGCCCCGGGCGCCAAATTCAAGCGTCAAGTGCACTTTTTCACAACTTTGCAATAAATGAGACGCGCTACATTAGCACATCCCTCATAAAGGATTGGGGGGGGGGGGGGCGGTAGACGGCAGTTTTTGCCCCGCTTCAAATAAATTCTAGATCCGGGGTTGAAACTTGCTTACTGTTAGCGCGAAACGCCTGCCGAAATCTTAATAGCATTAATGACGTTACGTGCTCTTAGTTATGAGTAGTAATTTATGTAATACTTTACAAAGTTTGTGACGTTTATTTAACTTGAATTTTTACGATTTCATTCTTCACCGAGACTTGTGTGATCTTTTTTAATATACAATTTTTTACAATGGAATTAAGTCGTTTTTATAATTGTACACATATTTGAAACGTAAATGAAATGTACGTTGTTCATACGTTGAAAAACGAACATGTCGTCCAATAATGCAATGCAACATGAAATGTAACACAACAAAAAACTAGGCGAATTTATTTTAACTGTGACGTGGGAGATGTCCCACTAAACTACCTGAAGGAATCCCGAACACTGACATTTGACCAAATGAATGTAATATTGTTAACTTCCCGGCAGATACAACATGGAGCGCCTGTGCAACGGGCTCGCCCGCGTGGCGCGCTACCAGAACTTCCGCGAGCCCATCGCCGAGGGCTACTTCCCCAAGCTGGACTCGCAGGTCGCCAGCCGCGCCTGGCCGCCCAGGTACTGTCGGCCGGAGCCCGCTGAGGTTGAAGCCTCCTCACATTGAGAGGGACTGATGTGCGGCAGTGGATGATGCATGTAGTGAAATTGTTACTTTGTGGCAAAAAATCAAGCAGAGTTGACATAGTGTTAACATTTTGTTGTATCAGCTTATGTTCAACACTTGATGGGAGACTTTCCATAAGGTTGAGCTATTTTTAAAAGGTGTCGCTGCAAAAATGGCCATGTTAAGTAATCATTTAAAATGTCTAGTAATCATTTTACTTTCAAGGTAGCTTCCCACTGTCATCTATCGGAAATATTTCACTTCAAAGTGTTATAAGTCTGTGGCGGCATCTACAGCGCCACATGCGAACTACGCATCAAAGACCTGACGTCACACAACATCCTGACGTCACTCAAATCCTGCATCGCGCAATTAGAGTTTACCGCGCGGTGGACATATATACAAGCTCACGACTTCAACCTCTGGGCAATTGCCCGCCAGACATGACACCCGTCTGGTCGGAGGATCCTCCCTTTTCTATGGGGGATGAGTGAACTTTACACCCTGTTCCTCATACCTCTAAAAGTCTATGATGCTTCAGAAAATAGACAAAATAAAATATAATGCTGTGTTCCAGGTTCGCCGGCACCGCCATCCGTGACCTGGACCGCCCAGTGGACCAGATCAGAGCCGACGTGTCCCAGCTGGAGACCTGGAGGGACCGCTTCGTGCAGGCTGTCGAGAGCCTGTCTATCACCTTGGTGAGATGTCTTCATGTTCATTGATCGCTTTTCATTCGAGGACATTTTGTCACAATCATTTTAATAAGCGAAATATGAAGTTCTCAGCAAGGAACCCCATTTTAAAAGTCTGCAAATTGTGATGTACTTTTCATAATGATTATTGAAGTAGGAGGAGGAGTATCTGTATTGCCTATTTAATTTTTTTCTGTGTGCGAAATCTGGTATAATAGTTAGTTCCTCCCCGCAGCCGAACGGTCGCCAGATGCCGCTGGACGAGGAGCGCGGCATCGACCTGCTGGGCAACATGATGGAGTCGTCCATCATCAGCCCCAACCGCGGCTACTACGGAGACATGCACAACATGGGACACGTGTTCATCTCCTACTCGCACGATCCCGACCATCGCCACTTGGTGAGTACAGCGAGTACAGCGCGTACTACTCGACCTGTACAAAGAGTACCAATCATATAGGTCGAAATCTGTATATATCTTTATCTACTCTCATATCGTACCTAATATTCGAATTATAAACTTCAAAACGAGTTTATATTGACATACTTTATAAACACAATATCGAAATTTAAAAATAGAATCATGTTAGAGAAAAGGTATACACCTTTTCTCTAACAAAATAATGCCATAAAAAAACATCTATTACGATACAGGGCAAATCCAAGAAGTTAATATCACCAAAGAGTTCCCATCAACTTTAGTAAAGGAACGTTAGGGGGCACAGCAGCCCCGCCCTCGCGCATGCGCGGTGCTGTGCCGGCGCAGGCGCCACACACACGTGACGTTGTACTGAATTTCGTGGGAATTTTGTATTCTTGATCTTTAACTTTGATCTTTTATTTAGTAGGTTCAATCACAATGTATGAGAGTAGATAAAGTAGTGTATGAAACTGCACATAACCCCTCATTATGCAACAGTATCATAAACTACTATTATATGGTAATGATGAAGGCGCTCAATCTAACCCCTTTTTTTTTGTTCTGTCCCCTCAGGAGCCGTTCGGCGTGATGGGCGACTCGGCGACGGCGATGCGCGACCCGGTGTTCTACCGCTGGCACTCGTACATCGACGACCTGTTCACGCTCTACAAGTACAAGCTCAACCCTTACACCGATGATAAGGTGAGAGATGCTTCACTAAGCACAATCATATTATACTTACACTTTGCCCGTGACTTCGTCCGCGTGGATTTCAATCGTTAAAAAAAAAAAAAGAATTATTTCATTATTACACGTTGTACATTATACGGTTGGTGGCGTCTCCTTTTAAGCATTTAGATGCCTGTGCCAGGAGGCGCCGCTCCTTCGCATCTTACCATTAGTGCAATGTTACCAAACATTTGTTACTATACTTAAGTTTATAAATTAATAATTTTATATTATCTTTAGTCTGTTGTTGTTTGTGAATGTGTGCGTAATGGCGTGTGAGTGTGTGTGTGTGTGGTTGTTTTATACGGAAGCGGTTTCACCTTATATTTAATAGAAGATTCTCTACTTCATCGTAGCATAACTTGTGTATCCACATATGTCGCAGTAATGTAAAACAAGCATGGTTAAAGCCGTGATGTATAGTTATCTATATCTCTAGGGATATAGCTGCCTGCCTGCCTAGCCTTTTCCCATACCAGTCCAGGGATATAGCTATATACCGTAATAAAGTTATCTGAAAGTGGTTCATAACTTATTTTGTTACTGCGACCAACTTCTACGCAGCGCTCGCCGGCCGCTGCCGCGTATTCCAAGGGCGCGGAACAGAGGTCTCGGTCAAACTATAGTACATCAATTCTGCATTACGAATTGCGGGTTTCATTACCGCACAATACAGACACTTGTATAGTCCAGTATGGCCCTAGAAATAGTAGTTCCAGATCTGAGTATCATTGCATGTGTGCATTTGTGTTCCCTTACTTTTTGTTTCTTCCCGATATTGGAGCTACGTTTAAAAAATAACGTGAATCCGTGATGTTCCAGCTGGACTTCCCCGGCATCCGCGTGTCCAGTGTCAGCCTGGAGGGCGCGGCCGGCGCCAACACCATCGGCACGTTCTGGGAGCTCAGCACGGTGGAGCTGGGCCGCGGCCTGGACTTCACGCCGCGCGGCTCCGTGCTGGCGCGCTTCACGCACCTGCAGCACCAGGAGTTCAGCTACGTGTGAGTACTAGCTCGCTACTAGCCGCCCACACGACTAGCTGGAATGTGCTCTACTTTGGCAGTCATCACTTTTACCATCTAGTAGCTCACCTGCTTTTTGCCATTTCTCCTTTGTCGTTCCTTCCTTATTGAGTACCGTGGCTCCTTCTCATTAATTCATAAAAAATGGATTTCATTTGATACTTTGACTTCATGGTGGCACATCACCGACACTACCAATTGCTTCGACTCCTGACTCCTGGGGGCCTACCACCACCTCTAAAACATTATTATTTTAAGTGGGGGAAAAAGATACTCGTAGTCCTGTAGAGCTTCATCACTTTCCCACACTAAAGTAATATTAAAATAATATTGCTAGAGGTAGTGGTAGGCCCCCTGAAGACCAATTCCCATAAATAAAAACGTTCAAAATCTAGTCGCAATCTCTTCTCAGCGACAATCAATGTCAAATATGTAGGAAAATTAGAGGCAGATTGAAACTAATCAAATCGTGAACGTTCTTAAAATTACAGGAAATGTCCTTCTGATCTCTGTTGGCTCGTTCTATTGGTATTTTGCATATTATTTTACCCGTTACTATAAGTCTCTCGGTTGTCATCGATGTCTCTGCAGGCAATATATAATCCAATATTTCGTAATTTTCAATAATGGGTATGCCCTGTGGTTCGCAGTCTCGAGGTGAACAACACATCGGGGCAGGGCGTGATGGGCACGGTGCGCATCTTCATGGCGCCCACGGTCAATGAGAACGGAGAGCCGCTCGCCTTCGACGAGCAGAGGAGGGCCATGATAGAGCTGGACAAGTTCACCACTGGACGTGAGTACCGATATCATACTAATGTCTGGTTGGCCTGAGAACAGGATTCCAAGACAAGCTGTCACTTATTCTGGATTTATGCGAAACTATGTGGCTTCAAACGAAACTATGTAACTTCAAACGAAACTATGTGGCTTCAAACGAAACTATGTGGCTTCAAACGCAGCCTTGAGCAAACGATTTCATAAAATAAATCATGAAACTGTTTTTCTAACTCTTGTGGACCTGGGGAAAAAATCCCTACAGTCCTTTCACAGTTGTTTTGTAAGACAGCAGCAAGCCGACAACAACCTTATTGTAACGAAAATAAAGATTACTACTGCGCAAGTACTGTTGCCTATCTTCGGTTTATTTGTATTACATTTATTTAACTTGCCTTGTTAGTTAGCTGTATCTATGGGTCAAAACTCGGAAGCTGAATTAAAACTACTTCCTCGTATCCTACGGAGTAAAAATTTGACATGTCGGTTCA